>CAJNDT010000384.1:0-120000 GCA_905221615.1 Symbiodinium sp. CCMP2592 | reverse complement strand
TGTGCCACGTGTGTGGACGCCGGCCGAGGCACCTGTGGCCATGACGGAACTGGGCTACTGGCAGGCTGAGGGACAAATCGCCTTCAAAGGATCCTTCCGTTCTTGGGTCCGGACACCGGCACGTGCGAGGTGGAGCTGAAGTCTGTGAAAGTCGGCAACCAGGACAGGGCATCCAGTCATGTGATTTGGCGCTTTAGCAGCGGAAGTTGTGGGTGTGATCATGAGGAGTCATATAATGAGGAGACTCGTTTTTTTTAACGCACTGTGACACAACCCGGTGGTAGGGGAAGGGGGGGCTCGGCGGACAAAAGATAACCCTTCATCATTTGCATCGGCGGTGCAGTTTGCGGGTTCAGTCGAAAGGTCCTTGAGGAGTGCGCGGATGGGTCGTGCCGGGCCATCTTGGACACTGGAACCTCCTTGCAGAGAGCTCAGAGCAGCGATTGTTTTGAACCCGGTTCTGACGTTTCCGAGCCCAGGTTGGGCGTCCCACGGCAGGCTGCGAAATTTGTTTTGCCCTTTGGCCTAGAAAGCCCCCTGGCATGTGCAAGGCCGTACGTGCCATGCACCGCATGCTGGCGAGGCCAGTGGCGGAGGAGCACCTGCAAAGTGCGACTGCACCAATTCAAACAAGGGGTTTTCATTAAAGACAGCTTGGGAAGCTTACCTTACTTGCGGATGGTGGAGATCCAAACTCTTACAATCAGACGCTGCGTTGAAGCGGCCCCAACCATCCACGGCCCGGCCTCCCCACTCTCCGAGTGCTTTCTGTTCCTGCCCTCGGATCGCGCTCTGTACATTCTGCTGTTGGGCGATTTCATTGGTGTCCCTGTGCAGGATATCTCAAACCAAGGAGGCATCGATTGCCGAAGGCAACATGTTTGAGTTCCGTCATGTTGCATCTCCTGCCCTGCCAGAATGTGCTGCTTAAGGCTGCCGGGATCAAAGCTCGAGTTTCAGCTTTCCGATGCAGCCACGATCCAAGCAACTGCATGCTTGTAGTCACGGATGATTAAAAGGTATACGTTTATGTCCCGCTTTAGACAGTGTTGGTTCAGGTTGTGAGCCTCCAGCCGGAGGATTACTCCAGGAATCCCGCAGAGTTGCTTCGCAATGAGAAACTCTGTCCTGTGCAGAGCACTGTTGCAGGCCGTCCCCGTTCAACATGACCATCCCCAATCAAGACAAATGGAGGCCAGGCCCCCCGCACTCTTCGGAGTATGAGAAGCAGAAAGATTTTGGATTTAGAAAGCAGATCTGTGCAGTACTTGTACTGGAGGTTGTTCTGCCGATCGCTGCTCTTGCCCGTGGACATGGCGGCACCTTTGGGCCCGAAGGCCGCAGCGCTTGCACAAATTTGCGCCTCCTCAGCTCGGCTTCAGCTCTGTGAAGACACCGACCCGCAGAGGTCTTCATCTGGGGCGAGCCCATGTTGCGAAGGCAAGGCTGTTCCTTACCCCTTGAAGATGCGCTTCTGGTGCTTCTGCTGCAAGATACTACACGATCTACGACCTGGCCAACAAGCGCATTGGCTTCTCTTTGGCCAGACAACCGAGTGGCAAGGCGAGGAAGTGAGGAAGTCTTGACCTGGCTGTTTGGGCCTCCAGACTCCAGGCATCTTGTTGCAGCTTGGCCCAGGCATCTTCGCCTCCCATCGGTGCACCTCCGGCAGGGACGCTGGTCTCAGGAGAGGGCAGCCATTTTGTGCAGAAGCGCCGCTCAGCAGCTAAGCGGTGCTAACACAGCTGAATACGCTTATCATATCGCAACCAACAAGCTGGAGTTGTAAGAGAGCTTCGACCATGAGACGCCAAAGATACCTGGGTTCAAAACAGGAGCACCTTTGCGTGGAGCTCAGGCTCAAACAAGCACCGTTGCGGCGTGAACATCAAGTCTTGTCGCAGCCGAGCCATGCCTCTGTGAGCGAAGAGTGGTCTGAGGTCACCTGCTGGAGAGGCTGCCTGATGTTCGCTGTCTTTTCTGGCTGAAGATGTTGTAGAGTGGAGTAGTAAGGGCTTTGTTTCTGGAGCTGAAAACAGTGCAGGTGGTGGGATGAGCTCATCCCGCGCGACATTCGTTGTTGCCCACCGCCTGTCCTGTCAGCTAGGTATAATGCACAGTATATGTTGCAGGAGAACATATGGAATGCTGTAAAGCTAAGACATTGACAGCCTGTTTAGCAGCTCTTTTAGTTGCACATGGTCACGAGCACATCCTCGAAGAGTGATGCAAGAATTAAAGCTTTGTCTTCACTTGGAGCAAGCAAAAAAAGAAACAGAAAGAGCAGAGCGGTACGGTAATTAGAGAGCTTGGGCTTGACAATGTCGGACCTTCGTTTGGTGAAGCGCTCTACTTGGTAGCTTGGGTTCAGCAGCTCCGAGCCCGCAGACATGTGACACAAGCAGACTTATACATTGCGCTGTCACGGTGGAATCGTAAGCAGTGAGATCATAACTACAGCAAGAAAGGCGAAGGCAGGCATGACCCTGCAGCGAGCCCTTAAAAGGTAGAACAAGTTAAGTGACATCTTTGCAAGAGAGCTTGTGGGTCGGGGTGGGCCATAGTCTTAGTTAGGCAACTCAAACAAATCTCATGCCGGTTCCAACTTCGGATCCATCCTCGTCTGATGATGGCGACTCTTCCACCTGATGCAATGGAATGAGAACTGTAGCCCGGGTAGCCGCTGCTCATGCCACAAAACATGCGGCTCGGTTGGTTCACTGTGCTCACTCGTAGCTCGGGCGCAGGATCGGGAGCTCGGTACAGTGCTGCCTCCCAGGAACATGCTGCCTGGGACAGCAGCTCTGTGCCAAGAAGATTGGCAACCTTGATACGACACTTCCGGCGTCATCTCAACGAGAAGGACTTTTCAGATCCTTTAAGGGGCACGAGCTTTCCGTGTCGTGGTGCTGAGTTCTCCCAGGATGTGCAAGAGGACTGCATCCTCGCGCTGCAAAGCCTGCTCAAAGTTCCTGCTGTGGCTTTGATCAGCACTTCATTTGAGGCTTGGGGCTAGGTCGTCTAGGTCTAGGTGACCTGTGCAGACAGTTGTGACAAGGTAGCTTTGATGCTGCCCCCGTGTGGCGATGCTTGGAAGAGGGCGCTGAATGAAATCGAACAAGCAGGCCCTGGACTCAATTGCATGCAAAGCACTCCGAGATTTTTTTTGCCAGGCTTGCAGGCATCTAAGCGAGCTGTTCGGCAGCAGAACCACAATTTGATGTTGCTGTGGAACAAAAAGGGTGCAAAGAGCAGTGAGCACTGGCTGGGGCATAATACACTCAATGTCTGCTCTGCAAAATGGTGAAAGAATGGTCCGATTTGGAGTTGGCCAGTCTCCCGAAACGGCAATGTTTGGGCTGAACGGTCGATCTTTTTTTTGGCACGGCTGCTTTCCGTGTTTTGGCTGGGCTTCAGGGGCTGCTGGCGCTATTTCTGGGGGAAGTTTGATCAAGGGAAATGCGATAGTGTGCCAGAGTCCAACATGATGCGTCCAGAGCGGGTACGGATGCTCACGCCAGGTGCCAAGACTGCCATCGTGGCCGAGACAAGTTTTTGGAACAGCCCCAGGATGCTCTACATCTTGAAAGCGGAGCAGGTCCGACTGCATGATGTCTCACTGCCTTTCACTTGGTGGCACTGAAGGTCACAACACAAAGCCCAGTGGAACAGCTGCAAAGCCTGCTGGAGGCCGAAGAGCGCGTGACCATGCGTGACCCGTCTTGTCCTTGTCCGGCCGTGCTCGGCGACTCGCCACAGGTCGCTGCTGCAGCGACGCTACATTTGAAGCCTGCTGAAGGTCCATGGCTTTGGGCTCTGCATGAGCCTGCCTCTTTGCTGCAAGTGTGTCGAAGACACCAACAAGCACAAAGCACAGGGAGCAGAGGCAGGGACATTCAAGCGGGTCATGTCGCGCAAGGACGTTTCAGCCGCTCTCTTAATCTGCGAGGCTCGGCCAGATCTGCTTGCGCCAAAGACCTTTCACATTCATAGCCTTTGTACAGCCTTTCTGCTTTCTCCACATCCCGAAGGCACTGGATGACACAGAGACGTCACTGGACTGCAGAGTAGGAAGAGCCTGCTTGCCTGGGGATGAAGTCCTTGAAGCGCAGGATGTAGCCCACGACCATAAGCTCTTTAACACAAGGTCGCAAGGAGAGCCATGAAGACAGCGCATTCGTAGCTCCCAACCGGTTGTCACTCAGCATAAAACAAACACCTACTCTAATACAATAGGAGGCGGCCTTTTCCTCGAAAAGGTCTGGAATGTTTGGAGTTGGATTCCGATAGATTCCCTGGTGATAATGGTTTCAAGCATGAGTCAGCTTGATCATGACCCATGTCCCCCAAACCTTTCAAGAACCAGCTGGGCCAAGTTGCTTCTGGCGTGCACTTCGCAGTCTGCGCATCCTGTCGCCCGTGTGCTTGCTGGAGCAACTGCGACATGTCAGAGACCAGTACGCCCCATGCACTACTTATATTCTGGCTTGGATGAGCCTCTATGCACAGGGCATGTGGCCTTTGCTTGCCTTCTGTGTACCTTTTGCGTTCATGTTCAACGAGAAGCCGGAGCTGCTGGGCGCGTCGAGTTGGGAGTTCTACACGCTCCAGGCGGGCTGTCGAGCACACAGAAGGACATACAAGTTACTATGCAGTATATGGTCCAACAATAACAATCGCGTTTCCGATTGCTTTTCAGAATCGTTTCCAGCAGAGTTGCTGTTCTCTGCCACCAGAATGCAACAGCATAATTCTTCCTCAAAGTTGGAGCCTGTTCAAGGAATGCGGAAACCATTGGGTCTGAGGTAGATCTCCATTCTCCTAAACGTAAAAGTAATTAAGACTCTATTCCCCGAGCTCATGATAGGCCGACTGTCAGGTCGTTGTGATCTTGTGGGCCATAGTGATGATCGGCCAGATGCGAAGTCGCGCTCGATTCCTCGATTCCTACATGGCCGAAAAGGGCAAAGGCCCCATACTGGACGGGGATGAGATCTCACCTATGCGACTTTGTTGGAAAGTGTATCTACCGTCAATCATGGTCGTGTTAGCAACTTCGTTGCACGGCCGAGCTGCAAAGCCATTGATACAGGACCGGATAAAAGCTGTTTCTGAACCAAAGCAATGTGTCCATGAAAGTCTCGCGACGGCTGCGACAAGTGTCTTTTTCATCATCTAGGGCATAGAAGGCTTATAGAGTCCCAAGCGCGTTGTTGCAATCGAGCTGCCGGCTCTAGGGAGTGCGAATATCAGGTTCCCGAGCAGTTTAAGTGGAAGTAGCCAGACCTACTCCTGCGCTACTTACTAGTAACAACTGCTACTACGTACTGCTACTTTGTACTGCTACTTTGTAGTACTATTACTGCTGCTGCTTCTACGAGTACGACGACGACTACTCGACGACGACTACTCCCACTACTACTGCTGCTGCTACTACTACTACTTCTACCGCTACTTCTTCTTCTACTACTACGACTACTACTACTACTACTACTACTGCTGATGCCTGAAGCCCCTTCCCTGTAAAGTCAATCAGGTGGAGCTTGATTGTTCAGGACCTTGCCTTGAAGCGGAGTGGCTCAGAGAGCCATGATCGGCAGAAGCCAGCACGCACGGCTTAGGTCCATGAGCGGCAGAAGCCAGCACGCAGGGCTTAGGCCATGATCGGCAGAAGCCAGCATCGCAGTTGCTTAAAGCTTAGCCTAGACTGTGCACAGATGTGTCTAGGACTGCATGCACTTGTTGTGTTGACGGAAAAACAGAGGGTAGTGTCCGCGCTCATGGTTGTGGGATTCCCTTCAGGAATCTTCCGATAAAGTTGGAACGATACTGTTGAGGAGGCGCCGTATGTCGGGTTCAGCTGAAGGGCAGGACAGTGCAGCTCTTCAGGTGATGAGCCCAAACGCTGCTACTGAGCAAGGAGAGGCTCTGCGTCCTGCTGAGGCGACTAACGGCACCATGAGAGGGCTACCGAACGGTGTGGCGTCAAGGGAACTTCAGACCTTGACGAGCGGATCCCGAGGTAGCGCGGATAGCATAAACCCTTCTGTGAATGAGGGCGTCTTGGCCACCCAGCCGGGTGGGTCGAGATCCGAGGCTCGTGCGCTGACTGAGGTTCCCGCGCCTGGGAGAGTTCAGGCCTTCGTTCCTGGACAGCAAGCGATGGGAAGTCAGGCTTCAGTGGCGGCTGCTATGGCTTTGCAAGATGGGAGTGTGCATGCTGTGAGGGCTGATATGGAGGTGCAGCAGGGCTCCTCTTCGTTGACTGTTGTGCGCTGGATTTCAAGGTTGAACGATTTCTTGGCGACACAGAGTCAGTCGGTGCTTGGTTCGGTTGGGTTTAACGCGACGCCTACTCAGGGGCCCCGACATTCACGAGCCACACCACAAGCACTCACACCAGCAGCAACCCCAACAAGACGGCAGCCAGCAGCAGCAGACGGGCCGAGGACTACCACAGGTTCGCCTTTAGAGTTTTCTCCGCCGGAGGAACTGCCCCAAGGCTATGTTGGAAGGGGTCCTCGAGGAGAACCTCAGGAGGCACCGCTGTTCTCAAGGGAAGCTTGGGAACAGATGATGGGTTTTTCGCAGAGGGCTCCGTGGCTTTATGGTCGAGGGCCGTCGCAAGGGGAATCGACTACTGGGTCGTCTGAGGTGCAAGCCGAAGTTCAGCGTCAGATGGAGTTGTTGATGAGGGCTCAGTCGTTCCAGCTTGAAGAGATGAGAGACGAACTTCAGGCTCTTCGGGCTGAGAGGGCGATGTTAATGGAGGAACGAAGTTTCTGGGAGCCACGCCAACGGAGGCCAGAAGGGCAAGATGGTCCTCGGCATCATGGAGATCCTCAGAGTGGTTTCCAACGGAGGCCAGAAGGGCAAGATGGTCCTCGGCATCATGGAGATCCTCAGAGTGGTTTCCAACGGAGGCCAGAAGGGCAAGATGGTCGTCGGCATCATGGAGATCCTCAGAGTGGTTTCCAGCAACCAGAAGGGCAAGATGGTCGTCGGCATCATGGAGATCCTCAGAGTGGTTTCCAGCAACCAGAAGGGCAAGATGGTCGTCGGCATCATGGAGATCCTCAGAGTGGTTTCCAGCAACCAGAAGGGCAAGATGGTCGTCGGCATCATGGAGATCCTCAGAGTGGTTTCCAGCAACCAGAAGGGCAAGATGGTCGTCGGCATCATGGAGATCCTCAGAGTGGTTTCCAGTCTAGTGTTCCTACAGGGCATGCGTGTGGTCAGTCCGGTGGTGGCGCTCAGGGAGATGGCGGTCGTGTGCGGAAGGATATCTCAGGCGATGTCTATGATGGTCCACCAGGTCTGCTTGGCGTTGGAGGCGGCGAAGGTCGGAATGTGAGACCTCGGTTTCAGGAAGAGTCTCAAGGGGAACCATCTATGAGGGCACCTGCAGGACCTCCTACGGTGTATGGGCCGGATATCAGCGCAACAAGGTGTGAATCTGGGGGAACTGCGGCTTCAACGATGACGGCAACACCAATGTTGGTTGAGTCTCAGAGTGTTTCTCAGAACGTCCCTGCTGGTACGTCAAGGACTACAAGCGAACGCCTACTGGAGACACTGGCGGAGGGCATGCAACAGCTACAGAAGGCCCAGATGATCCAGCTTGAAAGGGGTGAAAAGAAGAAGGAAGAGGAAGCGCCTGAGCAGTGCAAGCCTGGAACTACTTCTTTGCCGCCGTTGGCGGCGCCTAGTGGACATGGAAGCGCGGTAGCCCTGCAGGACTGGATTGAGGTGATCGATGGTCCGCTCAGGGATATCTCGGATAGCAGTTCTTGGTGGTGGGACGCTGTGAAGGAGAGGGCGGCGGAGAGCTACCGGCGATGGGTGGCTTCGGGGCCCTACGAGAGGTTGGCTTTGAAGCCTCCTACGGCCGATGACCTCGAGAAGGGCAAGTACTCACGGTTGAGCGCGAGGACAGCCGGGATGATGTTGCAGGCGATGTCGGAGACGGTCAGAACGGAGATGGTGGCACGGGCGATCACGCGGTCACCGGTGGCCTTGTTGTTCAGGCTGTGTACGATGTATCAGCCGGGAGGTGAAAGCGAGAAGGCCTACATCCTGCAGTATCTGGTTTCGCCTCCGAAGGCCCAGACGGCAAGCGAACTGGTTTCAGTGTTGAGGCAATGGGAGAGATTGCTGCTGAGGGCCGACAACCTGAGCATCGCAAAGCCCGACCCTTCCCTCTTGGTGCGAGGACTGAACACCTTGGTGGCGGAGCTGTGGGCAAAGGACAAGGACGTGACCTTCAGAACTCAGTTGGTGAAGAGTAAGCTGGGAGTGGATGTCAGTCCCACTTGGGAAAAGGCGCTTCAGCTACACCAGCACTTGAGGGCGGAGTCTGAGAACCTTGTGAATGGACTACCTTCAAGAACGACCTCTACTGACAATCCAAAGGACCCCAAGCTCAGGCCTCTCCAACCAAGTACTCCTGCGCCGTCAAGATCAACGCCTCAAGGTGGAGCCACGACCTCTACTACACCCGCTGGAGGAACCACTGCGAGTGCGAGCGAAAAGAAGTGCAAGTGGTTCACCGAGCCAGGAGGATGCAAGCGCGGAGCTGCCTGCAAGTTTGTCCACTCGTTTGAGGGCGTCTCCAAGAAGAACAGGTGCTACACGTGTGGTGCGGAGGGCCATGTCTCAAGTGCCTGCCCTACAAAGTCAGACGCCAGTGAATCCAAAGGAAAGGGCAAGGCGAAGGCAAAGAGTGCCCCAACAACTCCGTCGGCCAAGGACGATGCAGCAAAGGGCGGGGGAAACCCCGCAGCAAGGTCGATGTCGATGGAGCCAGAGCCACAGCCATCGGCGCCTACCTCACCTACTACATCCGAGAACACGGGAGGGGAAGTGAAGGAGGCTTTGCGGGATGCGGCTCAGGCGCTGAAGTCGCTGATGAGTCCGGGGACAACACCTTCGTCATCTACTACATCTACCCTTGAAAGTCTCCAGAAGCAACTGGATGAACTTCGGTTGAAGGCAATCAAGGTGAGCGAGGAGACTGTGGAGATGAGAAAGTCCCAGCAGACGCCGTTGGACCAAAGGGTTTTCAGTGGGCTGCCGGAAGTCCCGACGCTGATTGACTCAGGAGCCACTCACATACTTCGACAACCCCGTGATGAGGAGGAGCTGAATGCCGCATCAAAGGTGTCTGTGACCTTGGCAAACGATGAAAGGAGAGATTTGCTGCAAACTGAGACGGGCGCGATCCTTTCAACCTCACCAAGGACCCAGCCGATCCTGCCGATGGCCGAGCTCGTGAGTGCGGGATGTGAGATCAGCTGGAAGCGTGGGGTGTTCAAGGTGGTTCACCCAGTATGGGGAGAACTCAAGACGTCGCTACGTGGTGGATGCCCAGAGCTTGCGCAAGACCAGGCGGCTAAGCTTGTGAACTTCATTGAGGAGAAGAAGCTCAAGGAGTTTAAGGACGGGGTGCATCTTCTCAAGAGCAAAATTGAGCACCTGATCCATGAGGAGAAGCTGCCATGGACCACCTATGCGATGAGGTATGTGGAGAGCGGCTCGGCCAAGAACCTGTGGAAGGCGATGCATGGATCCTTCATGAAGGGGTTCTCGGAAAAGGCCTTGGATACGTTGTGTCCCGAAGTGCGACTACATGATGGATGGAACACCCTGAAGGCTCTACCCCTTCCTCGGCGACTTCGGAAAAGGATGATGGAGTCCAAGCGTTGGATTGTTCACCTACCTGTACATCGGGATGAGGCTTTGTTGAGGCCAGAGACCTACGGCGAGGACGCGGTGGTGGTGTCAGTCCATGGAGGCCTACTTCCCCAAGCCTATGAAGCGCTGATGTGGGGAGCTGCTACGGGAAGGATCGCCGCAGTCACGGGTGCCACACCTTCATCCTCGGCGGGAACTGAGGCTCAGGCGGTGAGGTTGGCCCGAGCTCTTCTGTTGTACGTCGTTGGAAGGCTTGCGAGACCTACGGGACGAACGGGGTTCTTCTGGACCAAGCCCAATGGAGCCAACAACGGTGAGGTAGTGGACCTGCTCAAGGATTTCAAAGGGGCTGCCTCCATGAAGGAGATCGAGTTCGATCAGGGAGCATGGGGTGGAGGACCACGGAGGCCTACGGTGGCTACTACAAACTACGAGCTCGACTGCCTGAGGAGGGACTACTTTGCGGAGGAGGGGAGCCAAGAACCTACTGGAGCAGAGTGGCCTATGGCGATGAAGCATGTTCTTGCGAAGACGATTGGTGCGGATCGCTTCAAGTTCCAGGCGGTGAAGGAGGACGGTGCCCTCAAGGCTATGAGCCCCGAGCAGTGGAAGGAGCACGTGAGGTCGGGACACTACCCGTCACGAAGAGACTGCCTTCAGTGCGTTTCCCATGGAGCTACAGGACACAGACATGCTCGTGTAGAACATCCAGCTCTGTTTTGCCTTAATGTGGACATCACGGGACCTTTCAGGACTTCCGGAGAAGACCCTGGAGCGAGGGGAGATCGTTCAAAGGCCGCCCGAATGAAGTACCTGTTGGTGGCGAAGTTCACCCTCCCCAAGTCCTATGTCACGGGTGAGTTTGAACCTACCGGGTCGGACCTGCCAAATGAAGCCGAGGTTGGTTGCAAGGACTTGTTTGATGAGGACTCCAGCGGGAAGGCTCCGTTACCAGAGGTTCCTACTGACTGTGAGGAGTACGAGCCTTCGGAGCTGGGTGATGATGAGGGCGATGATGGAGCTGGCGTGGGACCCATACCTATGGATGTGAAGCCTCCGGAATCGACCTACTTGCTTTTCGCGGAGCCCCTGCTCAATGACAAAGGACCTACGGTAGCATCTGCGATTCAAGCGATTGTCCTCTACCTCCAGAGCTTGAACCTGCCGGTACTTCGCTTCCATTCCGACCGGGCCGCTCAGTTGATGACGAGGTCTTTGACAATGTGGTTGCATGGACAATCAATTCGCACCTCTACGAGTACCGCAGGGGTTCCCCAGGAGAATGGTGCGGCCGAGTGCGCGGTGAAGGAGGTGAAGCTCACTACAAGGAAGATGATATCCTCCTCCACCCTCGACAAGACCTTCTGGCCCGTGGCGGCAAAGGCAGCAGCGTCTACGCAAAGGGCGCGTGTTCTACGACAAGTACCGAAGATGGCAGCAGCTTTTGGAGCCAAGGTGTTGGTGAAGAAGCGAAGGTATGCAGCCTCAGGGGCTTTGATCAGGATGGAGTTCGATGAGCGCTGGGCTGAGGGTGTGTATCTGGGACTTTCGGACCAGGTGAATGATGGACACTTGGTCTATGTGGATGGGATTTTCACTCACACCAAGAATGTGAAGGACAAGGCCAAGTTGACTGATGCTGGAGACCATCGAGGTGACGGAGAACTCCTGATTGGTGATGAAGAAGATGAACGCCGTGAGGCAGGGGGCTCGCCACCTACCAGAAGGAAGATTGTTGGGAAGTCCGCACCGAGAATGGCGGTGTTCGGCGAGGAGGAACCCATCTACGATGATGACCTGGAGAGCGACAATGGAGAGGTGTCGGACCTTGAAGAGGAGTTTGCTGAAAAAGATGGCGCCGGCCCTCTGCGCGATCCAAGGGTGGCGGTTCTTGGAGCCGACCAACGTGGAGTTTCTGAAGGCTTCGCTTGTGATGATGGAGAAGTTCTGGACCCTGAGGACTATGCAAGGGAGATCCTTTATGAGGATGAGGACATTGATGAGATGGCCGTTCAGCGGTTGTTTGATCTCCTACCGAATCAAAAGTTCTCGAGGGAGACTCAGGACCCAGATGGCGGAGCAGGAGATCCCAAGGCCTGGGCGTCTGGAGCGTTCCGACATGGGGGAGTTCTTGGATTGAGGAACTCTACAAGGAAGTTTCCTTACTCGACGAGAGTGATCAACCAGTACATTCGCAGAAAGTTGGGTACCTCTACGACCTGGTCGACCTTCTCCCTGCACCGGAACCTCAACGTGAAGAGGCATCGGGACTCTCACAACGCGAGGGATCAGCAGTCCCATTTGATCCCAATCACCGAGTTCAAGCGGGGTGGTTTGTGGACCCAGCTATCGCCATCTGAGCAGGCGACTGAAGGTGAGATTGTTGAGGTCGATGGGAAGCGAGGCTATGTACTTCCTCTCTTTTCCGAGGAGGGGAAAAGGAATGTAGTTTCCTTCGATTCCCGACAGTGGCACGCTACGATGCCATGGGAAGGAGAGCGGCTTGTGTTGGCGGTCTACACGGTCCGAGGACTCGACAAGATTTCAAAGGTTGATGAGGACCTGGCTCTGGACTTGGGTTTCCCGCTTCCGTTGAATGTGGAGGACGAACCAAAGATGTGCAAGATGATCCAAGGCGAGGGCGGTGAGCAGGTCGAAATGGACTTGGAGCTGGAGACGACTGAGTCTGTGATGCACATCAGGATGTCTGAGGAAGAGTGGGAAGCTACGAGCGCTAGATACGGCGTGAACCACTTCATCCCTGAGATGGCTACAAGGTGGAGGTTGGTCCAGTTGATGGAGACTTGAACTCAGTGATTCCAGCGGCTATAGTGGCGGATCTTGGAAGGGATTGGGCTGAACATCCCAGGATCTACTTGGAGTCCGAGGAGGGCGAGGAGCTGCAAGTTGGAAGGTTCTTAGCGCTGAGGTCCTACCGAGTTCCCGACTACGACCCAGATGCCAGAAACGCGTCCTTCATCAAGGCGTTCAAGATCCGTAACGATGTGATGAACATTGAGGAGGTGATTGTTTTGTGGATTCACCGGCAGGTCATTGTTCGAAGAGTGCCTAGAGATGATCCTGTAGGGGACCGTGGAAGACCAGGACCCCCTGAAGGCCCAGACCCGCGACCAGATGATCATGATCACAGAAGGGTGATGCCTCGGGTTGCGATGATGAGAGTTGAAGAACCTGAGCCGTTGATGTGGTTTGTCGAGGTTTCGGAAAATGAGATCGCCGAGGAGGGGGAGGCCCGATTGATGAAGGCCACCCAGGACACCTTGTACACCCCGAACATCGAAGACCTCCTTGCAAAGGTGAGCCCTGATAACCCTCTCAAGGTGACTCACACCGTTGATCCTCGAGAAGTTCTACCAGTGGTGGATAAGTGGGTACCAGCTATGAAGGCTGAGCTCAGTTCGCTGGAGCAGATGACGGCGATCAAAAAATACCGTGGCGCAGAGGCCGCGGCGCTGAGGAGGGATCCCAATGTGGTCATTGTGCCCAGCAAGCTGGTCTTCACTGTGAAGCCCAGCGGCACCCCGGGCGAGGTTCGAAGGAAAGTTCGCAGCGTGGCCTGTGGAAACTTCTCCGGAGAGACTGCGGAGGAGCTGGGCGACATCTACTCGGCAGGAGCCACGATAGACCTGGTGAGGCTGTGCCTGGCAGAGAAGAACGCACACGAGGACTGGATTGCCGTGACTGACGACATCAAGACCGCGTTCCTCAGAGCTCCAATTCCGGAGATGCCAAATGGGCGGCGCTATGCCATGGAGGCGCCACGTGCTATGGTGAGAGCACAGCTTGCCGAGCCAGGTGAGTTATGGCTTGCCACAGCAGCCGTTTATGGCTTTCAACGGTCTCCCCGTTGGTGGTCTGAACATCGAAACCAGACCGTTCGGAAGGCCACGTGGAAGTCAAGGACGGGGCGCAAGGTGAAGGTCGTTGCTTGCGTGACGGATGAGAACTTGCACAAGCTTGTTGAGGTTCAGGAGGATGGGTCCGAGAAGGTGGTGGGCTATGTGTTGTTCTACGTCGATGATACGTTGGCGGTGGGACCCCCGGAGTTCGTTCATGGTTTCTATGACTGGCTGGAAGCCACATGGGAGACCAGCGGCCGTGAAGAGGTGACGAAGGACTCCGTTGTGCGGTTTTTGGGCCTGGAGCTGTCTGTGGAGCCAGATGGTAGGATGAAGATTGCGCAGCGTGGCTATGTTGTTGCGGCGGAGAGAAGTTACAACTTTCAGTATCTCAAGGAGTGGGCTACGGAGGAGATTCCGGAGGACGCCGATAAGAGCCCGGCGCTGATCAAGGAGGCCCAACAACGTTGTGGGGAGATCCTTTGGACGACCCAAAGAACGAGGCCAGATGCAAGCTACGCGGCGATGATGATGGCGAGGCTGACTACGAGATGGCCAGAGCGGGCGATTCAGATTGCCAAGAAGATCCTTTCCTACTACAACTCCACCCGGGACGCGGGCTTCATCGTTGACAAGGACCAGCAAAACAACCTGGTGATGTTCAGCGACGCTTCACATTCCCCTGCTGGGTCGAAGTCTATTTCGGGGACTCTGGTGATGTGGAGGGGAGTTCCAATTTGTTGGCGTGCAGCCAACCAAGGACTCACAGCCCTGAGTAGCGCCGAAGCGGAGCTCATTGCTCTGAGCGAAGGGGCCCAGCTGGTGAGGTCCGTGAGGACCACCCTTGTCGACATGGGCATCGTGCCAAGGACGACAGAGCTACGGGTCGATGCGACAGCTGTTGCCAGCTCGGGTGGGAGCTGGAGAACACGTCATCTACGTCTTCGGGAACACTGGCTGGTCGAGTTGGTGGATTCCGAGGAGTACCAGCTGATTCACCAGCCGGGCATGGACCAGTTGGCGGATGGGCTTACAAAGCAGCTCAGCTCGGAGCGCTCATGGAGGTTGTTGGAGGGCTGGGGCTTCTTCAAGGGCGCAGTGCCGGCCGAAGTCAAGGCGATCAAGCTTGCGGACGATGAGGGCAAGTACGAAGCAACAGCAGAAGCAGCCAGAACAACAGCAGCCACAAAAGCCAGCACAACAGCAGCCACACAAGCCAGCACAATAGCAACCACACAGCCTGACACCGGAACAACAGGAGTGAGCTCAGAACATGAGTTTTGGATCGCGGTTCTGTTGGTGATGGTTACCACTATTTGTGTTTGGGAATGGAGCAAGCGAGCTGCGGGTGGAGTAAAGAAGGCTGTCAAGATGAGGATGTTGTCGGCGAAGCCAAGGCCGAGACTTTCAAAGGGCGAGGGTAAGGAGCTGCTGGCTTTGCTGGGGATCGATGATCGTACTATCGAGCAGGAGGCCAGGCTGTCAACCCTGATCACTAAGTTTCAGGCTGCAGAGGCGGGCCCACCGCGTGGGGTTGAAGACCAAGGGTCTTCAACGTCAGGCGATGGGGCGCGAGGGAGAATGACTACATCATCGTCTACCTCCTCGAGGCCAGGTGGGAGAAGCGTTGAAAGGTTCCAGCCCGAGAAGTGGAGCCGAGCCGTCCAAACCGATCCTGAGACCCCGCCGGACGTTCCGGCCGCGGCAGTACGCCCGTCTGCGGTTGATGCCAGGATCAGGTATATTGTGCAGCCGTGGGAAGGAGACATGTACGTGAGCCCCAGCGGGGATCGGGTCCACCTCAAACCCGACTGTCATGGACTGCGGAATGCTTCGAGGGCTTTGAGAAGGCCTGTGTGTCAATACTGCTTGAACGACTGGCGAAACCACCCAGACAATCTGGGTGATCGGTGACCTGGAAGGGGTTCTGGCAGTCGGAGGAATGATTGCCTCCTTTCGGAGGCATCAAGGAGGGGTGCTGATGCCTGAAGCCCCTTCCCTGTAAAGTCAATCAGGTGGAGCTTGATTGTTCAGGACCTTGCCTTGAAGCGGAGTGGCTCAGAGAGCCATGATCGGCAGAAGCCAGCACGCACGGCTTAGGTCCATGAGCGGCAGAAGCCAGCACGCAGGGCTTAGGCCATGAGATCGGCAGAAGCCAGCATCGCAGTTGCTTAAAGCTTAGCCTAGACTGTGCACAGATGTGTCTAGGACTGCATGCACTTGTTGTGTTGACGGAAAAACAGAGGGTAGTGTCCGCGCTCATGGTTGTGGGATTCCCTTCAGGAATCTTCCGATAAAGTTGGAACGATACTGTTGAGGAGGCGCCGTATGTCGGGTTCAGCTGAAGGGCAGGACAGTGCAGCTCTTCAACTACTATTATTATTACTACTACTACTACTATGACTACTACTACTTCTGCTATTATTATTACTACTACTACTACTACTATTACTACTACTATTACTACTACTGCTACTACTACTACTACTACTACTACTACGACCTGCTACGACCTACCACGTACTATTACGAACTACGGCGTAGTAGTAGTAGTAGTAGTAGTAGTAGTAGTAGTACTACTACTACTACTACTACTACTGCTACTGCTACTGCTACTGCTACTGCTACTGCTACTGCTGCTGCTGCTACTCCTCCTCCTCCTCCTCCTCCTCCTCCTCCTCCTCGTCCTCCTCCTCGTCCTGCTGCTCCTCCTCCTCCTGCTGCCATTGCCGCTGTTACAGCTGCTGCTAGAAACATGTCGCGAAAGTGCTCGATGGTTCCGTGAAGGAAATCACAGTTTGTGCGAACGAACCATATCCACAGGAGGGAATGCTGATCAGCTGTGCTGTCGTATTCTGCAAATTGTCACTCGTGGAACAGCAATGTCTCTTGAAGCCGCGACAGCTACTTCAGTGGGCATCGTTCTCTATGGACCATTGGGGACTAGCTGAAGCTTTACCAAGGAGCAAGCACGTGATGCAGAAGATCATGTCGCGGACTGGTTCTGGAGACATCTTCGCTCCTCCAGTGAATCTGAGCCTGGTGCCGCAACAAGTCGGGAGCTGAAGCAGCTGCAGCTGAAGTATGTTATTTCCGTCGTTTGTGAATCGTTCCAAAGAAGTTGCCTTACTGCATGGAGGTTACCGTAGCAGGAAGTATGGGAAGCATCTGGTCGATTGCTCCTCGCAGTAGCTGGCATGGCATGGAGTGACGTTCTTGCGGTTTAGTGGTTTGGTCTGTAGCTCGCGGAGGCTAACAGGGTGGCTTGTTGAGACTTTGCTCGATCAGATCATTCGGCTCGAAATGCAGTGCTCTGCGTTGCCACGCAACGCGGTTGTTGGAGTCGTATCCTTTCACTCGCCTGTGATTGAGACTGTCACCAGGATCCGAAATCCAGATTATCAAAGGGCCGCCCATCCCAAGATTTGGGCAGCTTGGTGTGTCGTTTTGTCAGGCGCTCTGAAACACGCGTGCTACAACTTTGCGAACGACGCTGCAGCTCGATTTCCGAGACACCTCATGTTCTCATGCCCTGGCCTGACAGGTGTGGCAGGCATGCTGTGCCTGACGCTTGCAGTTCTGTTCCTGCTGTTCACGATGGAGTTGAAGTTTCTCCTGTAGCTTGGCATGCTTGATTCAGACAGCGCTGCCTGCTCTTTCTTGTCTCTTACTTGTTACATAAGTTGTCACTTTCACTCCATCCTCGCTCTCCCTCCCCGAATGGAGCCACTCAAGAGCGTGTAAACTTGTTTTGCCATCGTTTTCGGCCCGGCACCCCCGCCATGCCTTCCCCGGGCATCTCAACAACTTTCTTCCCTCCTCCACAAGGTCAAAGAATGCCAGCGTCCACACTTTTGGCAGTCAGAGCATTCCAGCTAGCGGATGCTTGCCAGGTTGATCCAAACGGACCCAAGGGGCTCTAGGTCGGATTTAAGCGGACCGAGGTTGAAGTTGAAGACTGCACGCGCCTTTGTCAAGCTTGCCAGAGCTATTTTAAATCTTCACGGAAGCGTAGTTCTGTTACGGTGGATGTGAGTGCCTGCCATGGTCGATTCCACTCCGTCCCATGGAGTCACATCCAAAAAGCATCCCGATCGTGGAGATGATCTCGTTGATTCGCAGCGCTTGCGCAGATTCGCTCGTGTTTGTTGTTGTTTGTTTTCACCGCAGACGACGAGTTCCTGCTGTCCAGCCTGCGTCGGACGTCGGGCTTCGTCCATCCGTGACCTCCTCTGCCGCTGCACCTCGTTCCAGAGCCAGCAGCGGTGAGTGCGACTGAGACCATGCTCCGATGAGTGGTTGCGAGTGGTCAACCGTCGTGTCTGAACCATGAGAAACGCATACATACAGAGGTAATTTTGCAGTCGGATGGCATATGATGTAAGACTGTGCATACCGGTATACCTGTATACATTCATATACATATATACATACATATACATATACATATATATATATATATATATATATGATCCCGGTTCTCGGTTCACCGACCCCCCCCCCCCCCCCGCACGCTCCCCAAGCCGAATCTGTGTGTGACTGTGCAAGCTTTTTCCACACGAGGGCAGACACGCCAAGCAGACCCACGCAGGAAACCCAAACCACACCACACCACAAGGGAGTGGGGTAACCAGCCTAAGCAGACCCACTCCCGAACCACACCACACCACACCACAGGGAGGGAAGCAACCCACAACCACACCACAGGGGGGGAGGAGGAACCATTGGGGGGGGGGGGGGGCCGGCCGAACAAATAGTGTTTTTTGATCCCGGTTCTCGACCCCCCCCCACCCATGGTATCCCCCCCCCCCCACGCTCCCCAAGCCGAATCTGTGTGTGACTGTGTGACTGTGCAAGCTTTTTCCACACGAGGGCTCACGCCAATCAGACCCACGCAAGAAACCCAAACCACACCACCACACCACAGGGGGGAGTGGGGTAACCAGCCTAAGCAGACCCACTCCCGAACCACACCACACCACACCACAGGAGGGGGAAGCAACCCACAACCACACCACACCACGGGGGGGGAGGAGGAACCACCGAACCGGGATCATATATATATATATATATATATATATATATATATATGTATACAGTGTACGTACAGCTTGAAAGGAGACTCACGCTGAGTCTGTATGTTGATGTACCATCCTGTCGATCACGTATGTGTTTGGAATCTGCATCATGAGCATAGCTCCTGAGCTTACTCTCTTTTTCGCTCTGTCTTTCTCCCTCTGCTCCACCATCCGCATCCCTTTCATAGCTATTCAGTCACCTACTTGTAGTTGCGAGACTCAGGATTTACGAGTGGGGTGACTGCTACAAGTTGGGTTGCCGCGATCCGTCGTTCAAGCATGGGTTCGCTGGCACAATATCCATGATAGCATGTGATATCCTGATGGCCTTGCTGATTGCGGTTGCCACGGGCGAGCTCTGCAAAGCGTTCGCAAGACAAATCGCCAAGATCCTTAGCTGCGAATGGCTTTTGCGACCGACGATGTCTTGTCGGTAAGTGACGCATTGTTTCGTCTTGGAAGGAACTGGAATTTCCACAGCATGATTCTCCGACTGTTCGTAGAGCACTTCACGGCCATCAGCATTGACATGGTTGCTACAATTGGAGTATTTGCTTACTTGGCGTTTTCTTTCCTGCCTGAGTGGGAAGAGACGCCGGAAACTGAATGGTGGGACTCCACTAGCTGCGTAGACTTCTGGGATTTCCAGGTAACCTGGATGCAAACAGTCACAGTTGAGATGTACGGAATGAAGCGTGTGCATGGGAGGTTGTACAGAGGTGCATCTCCATCCACTGCTTGTCAAGGTCTGTCGGGCCTTGCGCAGTTGTGCTCCTAGTGATCCAGTTTGCTGCGCTGGCACTCTCTTCTGCGCAAGATCAAAGCTGGAGTTTCACCAGCGGCGACCTCAGCAGAAACGACTTTTTCAGGAGGAAGGAGGAGGGGTGAGGATGAAGTCGAAATCGATTCGGGACAGTAGGCACGAAAGCCTTTGCTTGGATTAGAAATGCAGGAGCTCCTACTATAGATACTATAGATCAGGCAGTGAACACATCGCGATCTCGGCTCTTCCAGCGGCCTCTTGCCTACTGCTCTGACTCCAACCGAGGAGACGGGACCTCTTCGAGGCGTGGTTGGGCGGACTCTTCGTCGTCGCTCCATTCGTGGAGGTTCTCATGGAGTTTATCGTGCCACTGGTCGTCGGAGGCTGAGCATGGTCAAGCATGTGCTAGTCACTAGTCTGCTAGTACGAAGGCCAGGATCAGCGGTCATGGCACGTCAAGTGTGTCCACCAAGGCCTATGTGATATATGCACAAGTTCAGATATCTCGCAGAGGGTCGGATGCGGAGGAAGATCGGAAGCGAGCTGGAGCATGCTGCTGCCGTTGCCTTCAAGGACACTGTGCAGCCTCTCGATATTCGCGCGCGAGTCTATACCGAAGCATCACCGCTGATACGACAGTGGAGGGTGGTAGGTGCAGCGATCCTATCTTTGATAGCTGTGTCGTTTGTATTCGTTGGTTTGATTTTGCCTGTACTGATGGGCCATTCGTCACACTGATACCCTCTCCGAAAGTGTGAGTTTCTCCGAGCAATTCTGCACAATTGACGAAGTAACGGAGTGCGACAGATGTGAGTTTCGCAGATGCTCGAACTCGTAAGATCTTGTCAGGACTCGGACGGCTTCTGGCTTTCATCTTCTTGTTGGATGGAGGTGGGAAGATGCACCGTGTGCCACTAGACTTGACATTGCACGCCGGAGCCACACCCGACTGCCGACCCGATTCACCGCCAGGGCTCCGAGTGGCCAGAGAAAGGCAATGCCCAAAAGTATCCAAAAGTTCAACATCGTTGTTTGACATCCTGTTGTTGAGTTAACAGTTAACAGTGAACCGTCATGGGTTTACGGTTTGCGAAGCGGCATGAAGCTTTTGGAGAGGGCTGAATCCGATAATTAAAGACCGATGCAACACCGGCAACAGGGAAGTAGGCGGAGATTACGTTTGTGTACCGCAACCCGCGGACCGTTCCTCCTTTCACGCCAAATGTGAGCTGCCAGCTTGTTCAGACTGTCCGACATGGGGTGCTGTTGCAGGTGTGCTGGGCTTGCGCTACATCTTCGAAGGATTTCCATTCAGACCGCCGAAGATCATCGAACAGATGACTGCTAAGGTGCACTTGGGCATCATGCGACCGTATGCTACACGTGACATTTGCGCAGATGCTGTTTTCATGGCATAGCATGTCGGCGACTGTCTGAAGTTTCTGAAACCACGCCAGGCGTTCGGCCCACTCTGCCTGGTCTGCAACAGGGAAATGGAATGGACCGAGGCTGAAACCAGCGACAGTGGGGGCTGGACTTGTCGACATCATGGTGTATGTCAGTCTAGCAGTGAAAACAAGGGTCCGTACCGGTGGTGGCTCGACTGCACACGGTTGCCAAGCTTGATTTAAACCAGCACGTGCTATCTCGCATGTTTGAAGCTTTTGCAGCCAAGGCACTGCAAAAACTGTGGCATAGATATTTGTGGAGACTGTCATCCACAAGGGGCCACAATGGTCTACGGGCTGTTTGGGCCTCTAGACCAACGGCTGCTACGCCAGATGGAGCCTTTGTCAGAACTGAAGCTGGTGAAAATGAATTTCTTGATCTTGGTCATGCCACTTGGCCTCTGCAGTCCTTCCATCGCACGAAGTCCCTCAGACTCAGTGCTTGCCTTTCGCCGCGCGGGTGTGAGTAATACGTAAGGTTTGCTCCGATGAATCCCATTGGCCTGATTCCTCAGATGTTTGCACGCCAGCTGGACCTGCGCTCTCGGTTACCCAAGCTGCTCATGGTGAGACGGCGGAACTTTCCTGATGACAACCGCTTGGCCCATACAAGCCAGACGATGTTCTGTCTCTTGATCCTGCCACTAGTATCGATCTGGCACACAGGCACAGGATTTAGTCGGGATGGAAACGGATTGCGCCTGTTGGGTTACCCTGCAGGTCTCACACTGGTGTCTGCAAATCCCGAGTTGCACATGCGGCAAAGCGAGATACTACTCGCTTGGCTCGGTGCCGCTCTCGTGGTCGCCTTGTTGGCTTTGCTTGGCCAGTGGCTGATCGCTCGCTGTCACTTCGGCAAAACGCCGCCTCATGGACCCTCGCCGCAAGGAGCATCCGATTCCGGCTAAGCTTCCCCTTCCTTCCCCCCCTCCCCCGCCCAGATTCACAAGCTGTTATGGATCTTGTCATGCTCTTGCTTCACCATCCGCTGAGGCGAGTCAAAGGTCGCGGCTTCGCGAGTCTTTCCCGGGGCCGAGGTCTTGGGAAAAGAGGAGACATGACATTCATTAATGTTTCATTGATCCGCACAGCCTTATCATCGCATCACAGAGCTTAATTAGACTAACTGTTGATAACTGTTGTATGCGGGTGACGTTGAGTTCGGAAGAGGGCCGCTTCAACTTCCATAGCTCGTGGAACCATAGCACACGGCCTATCTCCACTCATCTGCCGAGATGCTGCGAGTTCCTGCTTTTCAGATTTTGCGTGCACCTGGCCCTAGCTCAAGAGCCGACCTCTTCTGGCAGCACAATTTTATTTGGCACAAGTATTGTGGAAAAGACCGTCGGTTGGTCACGTAATTCTAGCACGCTCGTCCTAGGCTTTACGTATTGACACCACGCAAGCAGGTTAGACCTGCATTTCGTACTGTACGTGTTGCGGCTTGCTTTTCGTCGTCTTTGCCATGCAGGATCAAGATGTGACGTCGCCACAAGAGCGCGACCCAAGCTTTGTGCACCTGTCTCCGAACCCCGACTATACCTCTTGACCTCAGCAGTCAGTTCCTGACAGCTTGGTAGGTTTCAGAACTCGCCCAAGCTGCATACTGCAGGCTTTTAAAACATGTTTTCGTTTGAATAGATGCCGATCCTCAGTCCTGCGGCACCTGCTCTGCCGACTAGAATCTTTTTTTTCAGGCAGAGCACCTGGTGGCAGGCTGTCGGACGATGACGTTTCACACCACCACAGGCGGACTACAATGTAGCTGCCGTTGATGTGCCTCAGCACCCCCCTCAGAGCTCCACGGACAAAAAGCAAGAATCTACACGGAGCTCTGCGTCTTTAATGAATTAATGACGTCTTCAATTAGCAAGGCGGGTGCCGAAGCAAAGCGGATCCTCTGCCAGGCATGTTGAACCTTGTCGGTACAGCAGCCATCTGATGCTTGCAGATCGTAGCTGCGAGCAAGCGAGGGAGGTCAGCATACTGCTTCGATGCCTCGGCATCGCGTTGATTAGAAGAGGCCTTCATACAGCGTGGCTGGGTCAAAAGCTTGAACTATCTTTCTAGATTCTAGCATCTTGTCATGGCTGCAAGCGCAAGCACTGCCAGAGTAAAGCTTCCAGCAGAGCCGGGGCCCCGAAAGAGCCTGCTGAGACGACATGACGACAAACCTGTTGTCTTCAGAGCTGTGGTGCTTGAAGACTATGCGTGGCGTCAGAGTTGGCCCAGCTGCAGAGAGGCCAAGCAAGTCGAGCAGCACGAATGGCATGCTTTCGCAGAGGCCGCTTGTGAGAGAAGGGCGCCGCTGGACTCTCTTGAGTATTGAGACCTCAACTTAAGCTTCCTGGGAAAGGCTTTCACGGGCAGCCTCCGAGGCGGAGTCCACAATGGCTGCGAGCTTAGAGCCATTTTGCAGCCTGTTGCTGTTTAGTTTTGGATTCTTTAATTGCCCAGGCCACGACCATCTTGCCTCATTCTTTGTCAACTACCCAGTTGGCAGCTCCTGATTCTGCGGGGACCCGAGACCCGTGTCTTCGGTGCTTTCAAAACTTGGTTTCCCGTGTTACCTCAGGTCTCTGAACAGGAAGCTGAGGACTTGAAGAGCATCGCACTGTCCTGAAAATTGTATCGTGGCTTTGCGGCTAGGGAAGTTGCCAAACATGCAGGTGGCACAGCTGGAGGTCATGCAAGCGCAGCAGCGATCCCCGCAGCAGGCGTGGAATTGTTTTTCCCTCGACCACGGTGAAGCGATGCGGACGCGAAGCATGGAGAGTCATTCTGCAATTGCAGCCCAACCTGAAGCTCGACTCGTTCATTGCACAGCTGATTGCTGAGCCCCCGGACAGCCACTGACCTCGTGGCAGCAGTAGTTATAGTAGTAGACGTCGTAGTAGTATAGTAGCACGAGAGGTAGGGTAGGAAGTTGAGGTTGAGGTCGTTGTTCTTGTTGTTTGTAAATAATATAGTAGCAGTAATTAGCAGTAGCAGTAGTCCGTAGCTAGCGGCGTTGCAGCCTTGCAGCGATGTTTGCCCTTTTGGTCGTCGCGGCATTGATTCTTGACAATTCTGGAAGGAGTCGGCAAGTCACGAACATGCCGGAAACACAGACAGAGACCTACAGAAGATAGTCGATGTTTCTGGAGCTAGACACACCAGCGCCATCGCCAGCATCCACCTCAGATGCGAACATTCAAAACCTCATATTCACGGCTTGTGCCTGTCCTTTCGTTTAGAGTCTAGGCTTAAGCTGCAGTACCCAGAAGCCGGAGGCCCTAATCCACAGATCCGTCGGGATGCAGGGCCAACGTGGTCCGGGGTAGCTTTGCGGGATTGCTCGGGTGTTTCGTGCGCGCAGACACAATGCCCGGTACATGGGAACGCAAGCTTCGTCGTGCTGTGTCTGTGTCGTCTGGAATGTCGCAAGCCTGTAGTAACACGTAATCGAAGCCTACGGGGGCCTGGCAGTGGGAATGACATCCTGCCATCCAGAACTTGCTTGTGTATTGAGGCAGGGCACCCTGAGCGGCGACATCGTATGGTCGGAAGCTCAATGCTTCCACCACTTTGTGCATATATGCATGATCCTACCGGCACGCAGGCAGTGCTGACAAAATCTGCGCTTCTGCGCAAGAAGATCCTCAGCATTGTTCCCGCAGTCGTGGGCCAAGCTGAGCATGCCGTAAAGAGCTCAAGAGCTGGCGGCTCGGGCAAGCTGCCTGAACTTGTGGATTCCCGGCTGGCTCAGGGTGGAAGAGCTCTTGGGGCGTCAGTGCTTGGCGCCACCTACGAGTGGCAGGGGTCTTCGAATTTGACGAATGGACCGAGGCACAGGGGTCATCTAGTGCGCACATGCTGAGGCGAATGCACTCCCTCCCGGATGTCTTCTCCGACTGCAACTGGCCCAAGGTCACTACCCAGTGCAAGCTTGCAGCGGTACGCTGTGAACTATCACTTGCACGATGTGAAGGCATCTCACAACAATTACGGAATTCATCACTTGCTGGAGCCTTGTCGTGTCGCTTCGGCCGGGCGAAAGAGATGCATTTCTCTGCAAATCCACATCTCATTGCGTTTGATTCTGCAGATGCTGAGGCCGGGAGGAGGGAGCCACCATGATCGACTTCTCAGAAGCGTGCGGCACAGACATTTCTTGGTGTCCAGTTAGTGCGTAAAAGCAGGGTCCGAGTAGCCTAAGAGTAGGCGGAGTCAACGAGTAGGCGAAATTCGGCTTCAAGAGCTCCAGCGGAGCTCCAACGCGTTTTTCATGGGGTCACGCTGTGAGGTCCTGCCGACAAGCGGACGCCGCCCAGCAGCACCAGTTCGGTGCCGTCAGTGCTTCTATGGCTGTGCCATGAGGCATCATCCCATCCTTCAGAGTTCGGAAGATTATTCCTTCCCAAGTCTGGTGCCGAGATTAGAGAATTGCGTCCCTTGGCTGCCTCATTCTTTGGGCGCACTTAGGGGCGAAGCGCTTCCCCGGAACGCATGGCAATGGCGAGTTGAACCCAGAAGAGGCGCCTTGCTGCAAGCGATTGTTGTGTGCCTCACCCTGCCGGTTGTTGGTGTTACGAGGCTTTGGACTTCCTGTCCGTTCGATTCAGTATACTACAGACACACACGACTACACAGTGCTCGTACTTTCCGATGATCTCGTGTACACTTATGACTTATGACCTATGGTTCTGACAGGTGCAGAAGAGAGCCGTTCCCGGGCGACAGCCTCAAGCTGCAGTGTGGCTTGCCGGACGTTTGGTCGTGGAACATGCGCTGCAGGCCAGGCGCATACATGAAGTCGATCCCTGGTGGCTCAGCACTCGTCTTGGAAATCTGGCCAGATTCCACCGTCGGAGTCGAGAGCATGCGAGTTGGGTGCCGCAGGCCTTCTCGGTGGATGGTGGTGAGACTGCTGGGGCCTTCAAGAAGCTCTCGGGAGTGTCTCTGAGAGAGGGAGAGAGAGATCAGCTCGAGTGCAGAGGTGATTTTGGGAGCAAACCACACCTATCCATGGAAGAAGTCATTGGGGAGACAGACTGGCCCTGAGAACAACTGTGGAAGCTGTCAGCAAGTCTTCACTCACAGCCCCTAGGATAAATCCCATTGAGTCCGACGCCACAAGCCTCCTGTCTGCACCGCGCACTGCTCAGCTCGATAAGAAATCTAGGATTTCGGACTGCAGCATTCTACACAGCGTCCTAAGCATACCATGAGGCTGTGTCAGCCGCAGGTGCTACACGTTCCCAAAGACTCGACGAACTGTTTCCGACACCGCTGCTGGGCATGGTCTGCAGGAGTTAACGCAGCAGCATCCATTTCGGGGGGGGGAGGGGCCGGCGGGCTGCATCTCTCCTCGGGCCGTCTTGGCAGGATGGTGGCCCTGTGAAGACGGACACTGGCTGCCTGTCACCAGGTCCTGTAGTGCCTGCAGAACGTGCTCATTCTGTGATGGTACCTGCCGGTCAGGCTTCGTGTACGAACTCCACTCTACGATGCGTCCGCTGTATGGCACGCGCACGCTTGATGGCACACAGTCCTGCGTCAGGACTTCTGAGCGGCAGCAATTATGCAGCGATCTGTATTCGTACCTCAGATAACGACATACTCACACTACGCCTGAAATGCCCTCGCAGCCTGCCCCGTCAAGTCCAGTTTTGCAAGGAGGAAGATCCGCCAGCGGCTAAAGGATGGCCACGTCAAGAAACGTGTGCGCTGCATTCCGATGCCTTTGGAGGTGATACTGGCATGTGTTTCTACAAACTGCAGGGTGGATGCAGCATGGTGCAGCATAGGTCGCACTGAAGGCTAGAGGCCTCTAGGCTATAACTGTGTGTGAGGCACCAGCTGATCCGGAGTGAGTGTTTCACCGTTTCACCTGACCGTTTCTGTGAAGCCGATTCGACTTCGCTGTTGTGCCCGTTTCCTGCAGCGAATCAATGGAGGCCATATACTCGTCAGAAAGAACTTCAAGCGTTTCAATTGGGCATCGGTGGCTACCTGCACAGCACCGAAGACTCCCCAAAGGGGAAGACTTTAGGGCCTTAGGGTGCTCTGGAATTCCACAGAGCCAGGCGGCTTCGCTAGCGCATAAATGGAGGATGGAGGCAAGCGTCCTGGAAGCAGCTGAGCTTCGCGTGCCGGGGAGCGCAGCTGAGACATGCCAAGAGAGGTTTCGGCAATAAGATTATTTGTCATACATCGCAGAACCCTGCCAGGGGCCGCTTTGACAAGCACTGTGCCGCAACCGTGTCGACTCAGAATTCATTCGACAGCATGCCCGCCATCACCATCCAAACCAGCCTGGTGCTTCTTTGCATGCCCAGCCCACTGCCAAATAGATCCAAAAGCACGCGAACAGATCAGCGAAATTTGCGAAGCACGAAGTCTGGTGGCCGAAAGCCATGCCGGATGCCTCGGAGGCAGCTTGGACACGGTGAAGTTTTCTGGCTGGACCACCGTCGGTCCTCGGGAGATGTGCAGATCAGGAGCCTACGGACACACCAGAGCCATCCGGCGAAGTAGCAGCCTCAGGCAACCTGTCATGGCGCCTATGCCCCAGGGCCAAGGCATCATGGCATTCATGGCCTTGCTCTGCACTCGCGTCTGAAAGCGAGCAGCAGAGAGAGAAAGAGAAAGAGAGAAAGAGTAGCATGGACCTTGCCCCAGCGGAAGGAAGAGAAACAGTTTCACAGACGCCCACAAGCTGTCCAATCTGTAAGCCGGTTTGGCGACAAGGGCGTGCCGGGTGGCACTCAGGCCGCGGCATATGGAAGCAGCTCCGCTTCGAACACGGGATCGACCTGGCTGTAGTCAAGCGGTTTAGAGGGTGTACCTTTGGCACATACAGTGGGTGTTGATCCTGTTGATCACTGCCGGTCGTCACAGACTCGGACGTGCACTTTTCGCAGGCGAGGTGAGCATTCGCTGCTTTTGCATGTTCCGGAGGGAAAGCGCAAGAGACAGAGAGAGAGAGAGAGAGAGAGACAGAGTTTTGGCTCAAGCTCAAGCCGTGAGTGGTTCAAGGCCGCACCGCCCAGACAGAAGAGGGCCTCCAAACTTGACTGCGAGGGAAAGCCGATAGAGGGGGGGCGCCATACAAGTTCGCGGGCACGATCGCACCACTACGCGACTTCTCCTTCGAGGTTGCCCGGGGCGAGTACGGCAAGGTCGGAGCTGTACGTTGACCGCTGCTCTCCGAGGCGTGCGGGGGACTTGCTGACCAGCTACCTGAACAATAAAGCGAGCCTACTCGTGGCAGAGTTCCGGGGAGCGATCCGCCGCAAGAACACCGGGTCCTAAAGTACCACGGGGGCACGTTTGCTGTCCTACTTGCAGACCGGCGACCTAGCAAACTACCGGGGGGAAGGCACCATGACCAATGCACATGGCAGTGAGATGCCGGTGGACCAGGCGGGCAACTCGCCTACCAAACGCAGAGCAGCAGACCAGGGGGAAGGGCTGGCCTCTCACTTGGACGTCATTCGTGAAGCCATCCGAGGGGAACTGAAAGATGCCCTCTCCGAGGTCAAGCAGGACATCCGGGGATTCGCTGCTAGAGTTGACAATGTGGAAAGCCAGGTCACACGCAAGATGCAACAAACCATCAACCTCCTCGACGACATGACCCAGAAGTACACACAGCAGGGGGACGTGTTGCAACAACTGCAAGAGGCGAACAAAGAGGTCAACCTCAGGCTGGAGCGGCTTGAAAAAGGCGGGGGATCGTCGACAGCGGGTAGCACCATCGCTCCCTCTGACAGTGCCCGCAAGCCAGCGCTCATCATCGGGGGATGGGACCCGGACGCCCTCGCCGCCGACACCAAGGACGCGGTTCTGGACGTGCTTAAGTCGGTGGAGGCGCCCATTGACACGACCCCGCTCTTTGTCCCGGGCGTCCGTCGCGGCTACGCGATTCTGCCGATCGACGAGCCTATGGGGGAGACCTATGAACAAAGGCGATCCCGAGTTCAGGATGTCATCTCCAAAGTTCGGGGGGCGAACATCCAGTTGGGGAGCAGATCCGATGGCACCTCAAAGCGCGTCTGGATCGCTATGTCCCAGCCGCCTGACAGGAGGCGACGAGCCAGAGCAGCCAAAGTCAAGCGCTTGTTCCTCACTTTGGGGGGAGACAAAGGGTCCCTTCAGATGGAGTTCAGCACTGGAAGTGCGTGGGTCAACAGCGTCAAGATCTGCTCAGCGACTGCACCACGGCCAGGGGGAACGGAAGAGGCTGGACCGGGCTGGGTGGACATTGCAGCAATTGCCAAAGCCACCCGTACCACCAAAGAAGCCACGGCAGCCACGTGGTCTCCGCTCAAGGCGGAGATCAACTGAACCACGGACGAGCCAACAGAGTTTCACCCCCAGGCCGAGGGGGGACAAAGACCCGGCCAAACCTGGGCAATGATGTGGAATGTCGGGGGGATGTCAGCTGACAACCTGCTACAACTCCTGGACACCACCCCCCAGGGGGGAAGACCCGCACAAGGTCGTAGCCACACTCGCCAAAGCAATCACCGTCCCCGGCAGCGGACACAACAGGTTCCAGGAAAGCAAGGAGCTCTGGGGGATGCGACAGGCAGCCCAACAATGCCGACCACCAGAGCAGCGTGGAAGGCCGTGGCCAAGCGTCACAAACAAGAACACCGCGCACGGACTACCAAACAGGCCGAGCAGGCCTCACAACTCGACTGGAGGTCACTCCGCACCCTCCAGAAAGCAAGAACACACCGCGGCTGGCAACTCCACCTCCTAGACGACCCAGACTGGCAAACCCAGCTGCACAAGCACATGCGCTCCATTTTCGCCAAACCCCTCCCGCCCGGGGGGAGCGCACGCATAGCCACACTACGGGACCAGCTGCGACGCAAATGCAAACTCACCCCAGGGCAACCCTTCCACCTTGCAGAGCTCCAGCAAGCAGCCCAAAGATGGGGGAGCAACAAGAGCACCGGACCGGACGGGATTTCCCATGAAGCCACCAAGGCCCTACTCTCTACCACGACAAATGGGGGGGAACCATCACCTGCATTGTGAACGACATGCTCTACACGGCCCGCGTCCCCGAGACCATTGACCGTGGCATCACGGTGCTCCTGCCCAAAGTACCCACTCCCCTCGAGTGGACTGATACACGACCCATTACTTTGAGCAGTACACTGCTCAAACTGGCAGCACAACTCCTCTTGGCAAGGGGGGGAGCAAACATCAGGGGGGAGGCACAGTTGCAATGGGCCAGACACGGAAGGCAAGGGGTGGAATTGGTGGCAACCATCAGGCGGGAATGGCGAAAGACTGGGGTGTGCCCACATGGCTTGTCAAACTGGACATACGGAAAGCGTTTGATAGTGTGTGGCAGCATAGTATGAGTGAGCTTGTCGCTGGGGAATACCTTCCACCCGCTGCCCAGTCCCGGACCAACCATGGGAGGCACGCATGTGGCTCAGCAGCCCTGATTCTTCTGACCTTTTCGGGGCGATCGTGGCAAGAGACCTCCAGGCAGCCATCCAGGCAACTCCAACGCAAAGCCCAGACGCACAGGGGGGCCCCAGCCCACCCAGAGCAGGGGGAAGCTTCCTCGACGACACCTACCTCTGGTCACAGGACCGACACCACCTACAACGCCTCTTGCGAAATCTCGAAACTGAGCTCACAGAGGACGGCCTCCACATACACCCCACCAAGACCGCTATCCTGTTTAGCCAACCAGAAGGGGGAGGCACCTTCCAGATCGGGGACGCCACGGTACCATGCGCTGACCACAAGACCGTCATTGCGACACTGGGCTCCCCCATCACCTTCGGAGAGCAAACAGCAGCAATCATAGCGGAAATGTGCCGACCGGGGAGACAATCCTTCGCCAAGCACAAGAGCATCCTGCTGGCACGCACGGGCCTAAAGGCAAGGATGGCAGCATACACCACGCTCGTCCGCTCAGCAGCACTCTACGCAGCCGAAACGTGGCCGGTCAACCAACGCATACTCAAAGCAGCCAACTCACTACAAGCGCAGCACCTCAGACGCATGCTACACATAGAGAGACGACCCACGGAGCAGTGGGCGGACTGGCACATCCGCTCTCTCCGACTGGCGCGCCTCCAGCTCCAAAAAGGGGGGGATGGACTCGTTGGTCCACATACATCCTACAGCAGATCTGGTCCCTGTGGGGGCACATGGCCAGAGGGGCGACGAAGTTAACGCCATGGTACAGTGGAAAAACCTTGACTTCTGGCGCCAAGAACAGCGCAAACCGCGCAACAGCAGAGTCAACCATGCAGCCCGCTTTAACCCAGAAGCAGACGTCGAGAGAGCTCTGGAGAGTGTGGGAGGCACGCGCTGGGGGGAGGCAGCACGGGACCGCGCACACTGGCAAAACCTTTCCCCTACCTTTGTGGACCGCTTTGATGTCCCCTGGGCAACCGGAAAGCAAACAAGCACACATGACAACCTCACACCCAACAGCTACAGAGGGGGCGCCACCAGCAGGCCAGCACTGCAATAGGAAAGACAGCCCTCTTACCGACCAGCACAACGGGGGGGTGGCATGTGAAGGGACAGCCTGAGAGACCACACCAGCACATAGCAGAGGGGAGAGAGCAGTCACATGTCCTTGAGCTTGTCTGCCTGCTTTCTTGTCACGTCATTTGCAGTGCAACATGCCACTTACAGTGCAGTCTTCAGTCGATGCCCACGCCAGCGGCACGGAACTCAGCGACACCTGCAGCAGCGAGAGCTCAGATTCCCACAGGCCTCTCCCCTGGCAACACCATGGTCTCCAAAGGGACTACGTTGCTTTGCCTCTTGCAGCGGGGAGGCACCCGCATGGGAAACCCTCGGGGCGTGCGAGAAACGAGGGGAGCCGGACCGCTCGAGGAACACAGAGCAGACAGCCGCAGCCGGGGGAACACTCCCCACAACCGCCACTGCGGACGAGCACCGCACGGGCGGAGCTGCAGGACACCTCCCCACGACACACACCCAGCAGCCGCAGAGCTACCAAAGCACAGCAGGCCACATGCCTGCACAGCACACACCCGCAGCCCCATGCGGGGGAGATCACTCAGCAGCCACCAGCATGCCAGTGCAACAGGCACCCACAGCCCCACTTGGGGGACAACACCACACAGTGACCAGCGCACCCGCACAGCACGCCGCAGCCCACAGTGGAGGAGCGCAGCAGATAGCCACCGATGCCAATCACCACGCTTACTACCAGCACATCCAAAGACCCACACTTCGGCAGCCACGACAGGCCAACCACACGTACAACATCCACAGCAACATCATTGGCACCAACAGCCACAACAACATCACTGGCAACAGCCACAGCCACCACCGCAGCCTTACGATCCGAACACGGACCCATGGCCGCAGCCATATACCAAAGCCCACCGGCCACCGGGGGAACACCCCCACAACAACCCACACCGCTGCAGCCGACGACCGCAGGAAGTATGGCCCACCAGCAGCCCCAGCAGCCACAACAGCCACCACAACCGCCACAACCCACCGCCAGTGGAACAGCCACTCAACAACCACCTCCACTGCCACAGCCGGGACATCGGACCGGAGTCCTCCTTCTCACAAGCCAACCACCAGACAACCCTGCAAGGACAGTGGCCCGAGGGCTAGCACAGATGTACCAGCAACAACAGCAACAGCAACAGTACCCTGGACAGCAACCATACACCGCAGCGCAGCTGGCCAAAGACTACGGCTTTGCATACTACGATGCAGGGGGGAACCTACGTGACTCCGATGGCCAGATCATCGAACCACCACCCGACACTAACCCGGCACAGCAAGCACCGCAATCCACAGGAGCCCCTATCCGGCCACACGGCCCTCACGGGGTCGCTTACGCAAGCACCCACAACCCCGACACCGACCCCTGGGCGGACTACCAGCCAACCACACCGGTGATGCCACAGCAAGCGCAAGCCAGCCAACACCATGCAGACACCCAACCACCGCAAGCATCCACGCCACCACTTGCGGCAGCCGCCACAGCAGAGCAAGCCGACGCCCAGCATACACCACCAACACCACAAGCAACCGCCGGCCACAACACACAACCTCCACCTGACGGGGGAGACCAACAAACCGACGCCACACCAGCGGCAGCCGGGGGGAGCGCACAGCCACGCCTCAACACCAAAGCCCCATTTGAATCGGTGACTGGCTCACGCTTGACACGAGCTATCCCCGGGATGACCATGCGTGAGCATTACGTATGGATAACAACGGGGGAGATTCCCGCAAGCTATATCGAAAGGGAGCTCCTACCCCACTTCCCCGACGACGGCCGGGACGCCAACGACAGCAGCACTGCCGGGGGGAAGAGAAGAGCAACGCCCACACGCCACGCCGACGCAGCTCACAGCGGAGGGCACCACAGAAGCCAACCAAAGTATACCAGCGGCAGCATGAAGGGGGAGGCCCCGACCGCACCAGAAACAAAGCAGAGAAGTACCGCATCAAGCGCTGGCTGAAGGCCAACAACCTCCACCACACACAATGGGGACAACACCTGCTGGGCCAAGGCCCGTCCCCACCACAGCAACCTAGGGGCAGCCAACCTGCAGCTACGCCCGCAGATGACGATGACCCGGCCCAGACAACATGGCAACCACCACAGCTGAGCTTAGAGGAGAGGGCAGCCTACTTCCGCATGCTGAACCCCGGCCAGCCACTACCACCACACCTCCAACCACCACAAGAAGACACCACGGCAGCCACCGATGGAAACAGCCCCGACACAACACAGCAACACGAGCGACACATACACACCCTACTGGCACCCAGATGCAGACGACGGGGGGACCGCAGCTGCCACAGCCACCAGCTACTACCCAGCAAGACGTCAAGCACCACCATCGCCTTCGGGGGATATACCACAACAACCCCGCCCCCCCTCACTAGGGGGGGAACAATCGTCACCACCACCACTGCCCCATTCAACCATCACCGGTGCCACCCACACAGCTCTGCGAGCTGGCAAATGGCTCAGCAAAACAGAGTACCAACAGGACGTCCCGACCAGCAGCGGGCAAACCACGCCACCACCCCACATGAGCATGCCAGTCGCCGTATACCCACCCATCAGCGGCGAAACATGGCTGCTGCTTGAGCCGATCTCGGGACACCGATGGTTAGCCACCGTCACCCAAGTGCCGTCAACCCACCAACAAGAACACCAGAGCTTAGCACTTCAAGTGGGTTTCACCAGATCCGTGACGGTAGGCGGTTCGGCCATCCAAGCCCCTCACCGTCACCACAGGGGGAACACGACGGCGCGGAGCTGATGCAAGAATACCTAGTCAGTACAACGTCGACTACCTCAACCACGCCGACCTCTCCAACGGCATGCTCGCACGACGCCGAGGGGGAGCTCAACGGCACGACCACGGATGAGGAGAATGTGGGCTTGGTCCGCCGACGAAGACGCACACCGCTTCTCCACCAACTACGCAATGGGCGTCCCAGAACCGCTCGGGGGACCCAACAGGTGACACCAGTCCGTGAAGACCCCTCAGGCGAAGGGGGGGCAAGCAGCTCCGCAGACCGCCCGGACGCAGAGGCCCGACTGGCAGCACAGCAGGGAGCCATCCAAGCGGCGACGGCACAGATCCAGATGATCCACGAGATCGCCGATGGCCTGGCAAACCGTGATGGAGAGATTATCTCCAATATTTGCGCCATCGCCTTGCGCATGCTGAGCCACGCTGAGAACTACCCCCACATGCAACCGCGGGGGACGGGCGCAGCTTTTGCCGGCCCATCAAATGTCAGCGAGGCGTACAGATTCGTGGCATCCATGCGAGTTCGCCGGGGGGAAGACTTCACGCCAGAGGAGTATGCCACGGACCTCAGCCAGCTACGAGCCATGATCGAGGCAGGCTTAGGGGAGCTGACGAATGATCCCATGCCGGGGGATGTACCACAGAGCTCCCTCAGCAAAGCCTCCAGCCAGCTTCGAGAAGCCTACAACCGAGTGGACAAAGCGATTCTCCCCACCACGGGGGGGGGGGACCGCACATGGAACACCTTGACCTGGTGGAATGCGCTGCATGATCTACTTGCCCCTGCAGCTCTACTTGCCACCAGACGAGGGGAAGCAGTAACCATGGAGCCCGACACCACGCAAGCCCACCCGGCTGATGTTATCGGCTTGGCGGGGGAAGCACACGGAGAATGGACTGCCAGAACAAGCCAGACGGGGTCGGCCACCACACAGCTACTCAGGGCAGCTACTCGACTCCGCAATGTGGTCCCATTTGTGGGGGATCATGTGCTGATGCCTATCGTGGAGATGCTGCATGCACTGGAAGCCTGGCAGCAGTCGCTGTTTGGAGGGGTGCATGCCGTCACCGAGAGCACCCAAACAGGGGAGACCCCTCAACCGGCACAAAGGGAGATGCCGGACAACAGGGAGACCGTGAACCACGACGACCGCACGGAGAAGTTTCGCGACAACACGGAGGAGGGGACGATTCAGACCGAGACCACCGACCAGCAGCGGGGGGCGCTCACCGCACAAGAAATGGCAGCCCTGATGACGCCGAGTCTGCAGGCAGCTGTCAATGCGGCGGGGGATCTCAACACCCTGCCCACTCAGCCAGAGAGCGAAGCGCCGACAGTCCCATGGCATGGCCACTTTTCGAAGGGGGGAATCCGCGTCCGACAAGTACTGAGAGAGGGCGTAGCCGTAGTCCACGTCAAGACGACGACGACGGCGGCAGCCACCGTCGACGCAGATTGCAAGCAGCCTTCTATGGAAAACATGGACCCTGCTGAGAGCTCGAAGGGGGAGACTCTGCCTTGTTATAGTTTTAACCTTTTCACTCCCACTTCGAGACACTCAGGGGGGACATGCCTTCCGAGTATTGTACATGAAGCCAACTCAAGCTGAACAGGGGGGTGTCCTTTTGATGTAACCATGTTTTCTACTTTTGTTCAGCCCTGACCTTACAGCTTCACGTTGGCCCGGGCCTCAGTCTCCAGTACAGCAGAGTGCTCTGTGAGGGGAGCGAGTGCCGGACAAAAGGGAGGGGAGGCTCCTCCATAGTCAACCATGGAACTGCTAAACTTTTGTCGTGCCCAAGTTTTGCTTTGTTGCTGCAGGGGGGAGCCTCACACACCCACACTTCTTGTAAAGCTGAGCCCTGAAAAGGAAGAACCTTTTTGGGGGACTGTGAGACCCCGCGAAACGCGGGTGTGCGAACTCGCACGGGGGTCTGAGCCTGGACGCCGCTCTGCCCCCACGCCCGGTAGTGAGAGAGAGAGAGAGAGAGAGAGAGAGAGAGAGAGGGAGGGAGGGAAGGAGGGAGAGAGCGAGTGGTGCTCCATGGTCGGGGCCTCAGAGAGTAGCTGCGTGAGTTTTTGGAGTGCTTGAGCTTGTTTTTTGTCGGGGGGACAGTGCCCACTGACAACGATGCACCTGTGTGCCCGTGTCCGCGGCCCCCGTGGTGTGGGGCTCAGCTTACAATTGCGCCCGGGGGAACACGGCTTAGCGACGAGGCCGGGGGTTGATACATAGGTAGTGTACAGGATGCGGGGGATGTTCTGGTGCAGTCCGGTGCCTCAGTCGAAACCGGGAAGTTTCACAGACGACCTTCAAACCGGTGCGCGCTTGCGCGCGGGAGCTGCGGCTCCTTGTCCGAGTGCAAGCAAGGGAGAGAGCGAGAATTAGTGTGGGACCCAGACCCAGACATGTTTTACATCCCTTCTATGCCCCGTAACTACGGGGGGCTTAGAACGGGTATTTCGAACATCCCCAAGCCCTACAGAAGAAGAGAGATAGTATGCATCACTGGGGAAGTCGAAGCCTTACGATTACGGTGTGCTTTGCTTCCCTGAGAGCTTCCCTGAAACGGCTTCTCCCAGAGGGAGAAGGCGGGAACCCCAAGGCCGGAAGCAAAGGCGACAGAGACCTAGACAAAGAGAGATGAAAGATACAGAAACGCAGAAACACAAAGCACCTGAATGCTTTCGTTATGCGTAGGGCCGAGGAGAGTGGTAGAACCATTTAGGAATCAAATCCTCGTCGTACTGCAAGTCTGTCCTGGACAAAAGCGGAAGAACAGGAAGAAGCCTTGTGCACATCTTTGACGAACACACAAACGGCAGGAAACCAGCCGGCTGGCTGTTGGACGTCTGCGAGTGGGAGGTGGTGTCCCCGAGGCAGTCGAAACTGGCAGCCGTCGGCCTCCAGTCATTCGTTGGGTGCTGGACGGGTATACCACATACATCGTCAAAGCTGACACAGGTCTTCTATACACAGTACCACAAAGGCACTTCAAAGCACTGGTCTGGCTGTCTTCATCAGCAGCATCGTAGTTGCACTTTGCCAACTTGCACCGCTGATGTGCGTGCGTGGTACGGCAGAGAATCCCGATCAAAGCCGGGTCTTCTGCTCAGAAGGTGGCAAACGCGGGAGGGTCCGGGCAGTCCGAAACGAAGCCGAGCTCCGCCTCCGACCCATCAGGCGGCTACGTCTTGTGACATTGACGCCAGCACGCAGGAAACATCAACCAAGACTGCTTCTTCACTGCCTCGAGGCAGATAGCGAGACAACGAAGTCCCCCAAAGGGGAAGTGGAGCTGCACAGGCCAGGCAAGTCATGAAAAAGTGAAGCGAGTGCAAGCCAGACCGCAGGTCCTTCTCAGCCATCAACGAAGAATCCGGCACAGCCTGGGGTGGTGGCGAGGAGGAGACTTCAGCCTGGACTCTCTTTATCAGCACCTGTGGATGGCTGTTTCAAGGGCCTGACCATCAAAGTCGGCCTTCTGGGAGCGGACCTGGAAAACCTACGAGAGGAGCAGACCTCTGGAGAAACGTTTCGTCTCAGACTTTTGCCTGTTCAGTGACTCAGGGCTGTCAGCGCTTGGCCTGCGAATCAGAAGAGATCGTGCAGGCAAGGGCGGACAGCTGGACGATTTCGTCTCCTCGTGCGATCTTGCAGGCTATCTTCGAGCGTCTTGGAATCTTGCACTGTCGCACCTCCCGGATCGAGACTGCCTTGGGACTGCCGCCAGAGCCTGAAACGCGGCGACCGGTTCTGAAGCGTTGCTGAAAGGCATGTCTTCAGCATCCTTCAGCCATGTCATGCCATGTGTGCTTGTACCGTCTCGTTTTTAGGCCGTGGCAGCCTCCAGAAGACAGTGATGAGGCCGAAATGAGGACGCTCAAACGGATCTGCGCAGATCTCCATGTCCATGGAGTCCTTGTGCTACATCAGAACAACTACTGAGGACAGCACAGACGGATGACGAGAACGGAGACGATGCAAAAGGTGCATCTGCTGGGCAGACGTAAGCACAGGTCGACAGAGAATGCAGACAGGTGCAACCATTCCACGCTGCCTGCGAGGGCATGCACTGGTGCAAGGATCCAAGGTTGATGTCAATTTGTGCATCCTGAAGACAAAGCTTTCGCAAGCTAGGCTGTGACGAGGCGTTTTTGTCTTGCCTCTTCCGCTTGCTTGGCCGTGTCATGGAAATCCAGCCAAGGCCGGATGAAGAAGGTGCCGAGGGGCCACCGAAGCAGTGTGCCTTCTGCAAGAACCGGAGGCACCAAAGTGATGAGACGTTGACTCGCCTGACCAACAGCAGTGCCTGCAGGCAAACACAGTTTCGATGCAGCGAGGGATGCTACTTCCATGCATGCCAGGACGCTTGAAAAGTGCAAAAAATCTGGCTCAACCCTGCCGTGGCGTTCCTGTGCTAGGAGTGTGTGCTCGGAGCGCCGGAAGGTGCAGGCCATCAGATGGAAGAACACGAGTCTCCGCTGCGTGATTGCAAGGAACACTGCCAGGGTATGTTTCGACCAACGCAACGATCATCGTGGCCAAATCAGGGCTCAGGGCATCAATACCGGGCAGAGCATCTGCAATGATTATTGTAATTGTGCATCTCGGATCCTGCCAAAGCTGGCAACCACTCGGAAATCTTGTCGGAGTGTTGAGTGACTTCGCAAACAGCTTGTGGTTTGACACACCGCACTCTTAGCAGAACGTTTCTCAGGACTCGATAAACCACTGATTCCGACTGATTCTTGTCTCTGTAGATGTTGTCACCACCCTGAGAGGCATGGAAAGTGCAGACGGGGAGAGTGGGGTCGCTTCCGCGACTGCAAAGGAGGCCTGTCTAGGCCAGCATGGGCTCGAAATGCTGATTGGCCTTATGTGCAAGACAGGACAGGTCTGACACGGCAACGAAAGCTCCGGAAGAAGGCATGAACAAATTTCCTGATGTGTTCTTGTAGTCTCACGAACTCTACCGCAGTGACGGGTTCTACAGATTCCGAAACCGCAAATCTGAATTCTCGATGTCAGAAGGCACGTCCCGTTCCCCGTGTGGAGCCCGGGTGCAAGTGTGTTCGTGCATCACTACATCTCTGCATCTGTAGTCATCGCATCGGCCCGTCTGCTTGAAGTATCTTGATGTCACCAGCACGCGAGCATCCCATCACTTCCACTTTTCTCCGGCTTGCACAGGTCTAACACCTCTGACGAGTCCCGTTGCGTAAGGATCTCAGGCAGACAGGCTTTCAGCCCTTGATCGCGCGTGTTCAGAAGCAGTGGTCCACTCATGTTCCGAAGTTGCTTTTGGCAAGTTGACGTTTTGATGTCATGCACAGATCATGTTGAGTGTCCTTGAATGTGAGGAGAAGGCGGACGATGCCTGTTGTCGGCCTCCACAAAGCCGGCGCGGAGCCCGTCTTGGTGACGCATTTGGGAAGTTCCTCTTCACACAAGGCTAGCCCTCATAATGCAAGATTCAGTTACACTAGGTTTTATTCTGGTCGCTCGGCAATGGGGACAGCATAGCTGAAAGCATGCACGGCATCCTTGGAGCTCAGGCGTGTGTTTCGCTCCTCATGCATGGACAACAAGCTCTTGCATCGCGGACTGCTTTGTGCTCAGGCCACAGACACCGTCAACGATGATGCAAGAGGACGCTGCGCCTTCGGCAGCTCGTAGACACGGCCTCAACTGAAACTGCGTATCCGGTTGGGCTCGAGACTGCAACTGCAAAGTGGCGGCAACACGCGGGGCGAGGATGGAAGGGCGGAGCAGAGGTAGGCAAATGTCTGGCAATGTTGGATGATTGCAGGACTCCACGGATGCCCGCCTGGAAGCACGGGGCTGAAAACGAAAGATTCGCAGACCACCGTATGTCTAGCAAAACAGAAGATGGCCACTGAGGTGGACAGCTTCGGTTCAGAGACACCAGATGCCGACCTGCAGGCAAGTCGTGCAAGTCCGACTTGCCGGGCAAGATGATTGATTGGACATATACAAAGGGCTTCCCATGCATGCCGGGCCGGAACTCAACAGTGCAGTCTTGCCAGGAGGAGGCAGCAAGGCCTCCGCGGCCTCCAAGAGAATCTACCAGCGGGCTGAAGGCGCCGTGTTCCCCACAGCTGTTTGAAGCTCGAGCCGGTTGGAAGCACTGTTGGAGGCTCGGCTTTCTGCACTGGAGGTGCCATGGACAAAAAGTAAGGGTTGATGTGAGATGTTTAGTTCAGGACTCACGGAGATTTGCGGCATATCCCAGCAATTGTCTCGATGCCAGGCAGAGGTGCGAGAGCTAAGTGTAGCGGGGCGCCTAAAGAGGTGTCTGTGTGGCCTAGTGACCTAGTGCGCACGGATTGGCTGCGTTTGTCGTCTCCTTCGCAAGGCCTCTGAGAGTGCAGTCGCCAAAGAAGCGGCTGCAATGGCACAGGCCGAGAAGAAGTGAGGAGGAGTCCCTTTTAAGCGTCATTCGCGCTGTTTCTTTGCAGGAGGCCGCAGAGGCATGCTGCACGGCCTTGCACGAGGACTTTCACGGAAACCGGGGTTCAACGCAGAGCGACGACAGTCCCGATGCCAGGACGTGTCGAGACTGTTTGCTGCTTTCGAAGCCGAAGTAAAGGCGCACAAGAACCGGAGAGTGAGGTTCCTACTGCCCGAATTGCCCGCAAGAAGCCGCAATAGCGATTCGAAGGCATCGATCATGAAGCTTCAGGGCCAGGTCAGAGCCTTCAGGGTCACAGGGCCAGGCTTGTACTTACGCTTGATGGTGAAAGTTGTCTGTGCGGCGGTGCAGGAACCTGGCGAAGTCCACGGAATCGGCACAAGCTCCTGGGCTTTCGATGTGGATGTCTGTTCGGTGGTGAATGCAGAAGTGACTATTCGACTTGCGCACAGGTGCCCACGAAGAGGTGCAGAAAGAGCTTGCTGAGTTTGCAGAGGTCTGCTTGGTGTGGACATCCTATTCGACACCAGGCTTTCGCAGTGAACTGCCGTAGGCAATGCAGCAGAACTTTGTCAGCACTTCCGAGTCCTTGCGGCAGATGGTAGTTGAAGCCCAGGCTCGGTGCCTGAAGTTTTCCCAATGCCTCCATCCAGTCCGTCCAGCCAGGAAGAGGCTGAAGAGCGACTTCTGGGAAAGGCCACTAGGGCGGCGATTCCGCAGCCCTTTGATTCTTGCAGAGCCGTAGCCTGGCACGAAGGCAAACGGGATGCACCAGACGGTTGAAGGCTCGACTGTCGCTGAAACCCATGACTTCAAAACGGGGTGCACTAGGACTCCATCTACGGCTTGAAGCACTTGAAGCAGACCTCCCACGTGGCCGCGTTGGGTCCCCAGGAATTCTCGGGAGCCTGGATGCCTGCGGCGAGTTGCAGGTCCGAGCCTCCAACAAGGGTCCTGCTCCACGGACTGCTTGCTGCTGAGCACGGCGGAGCACTGCTGAGCAGCGACAGCATGAGAAACTGCAGCTCCGGACGGAGGTCCCTGCAGAAGGAAATGCCATCGAGGGCTTGGCTTGGCCCTCAATCGGCGAAGTGTGCAGCTGTGCTCTGCTGTACTGTTGCAGCGGATGGCGACTGCGGCTGCGAGGCCCTCGGCTTCTCTGCCCTGGTCAGATCGCTCGGACTCTCGAAAGGCACAAGATGCGCCTTTGCAGTCACACGGCTCGCGGCCGCTTTCAAGCCTGCGAGGCGAACGTGTTGGGCTGGACTGGAGCTGGGAAGAGGTCTGTGACTGTGCATGCATTCCCTTCATGGCTTCTGGAATGCTCAGATGGCATGTGAAAGTCGCGCAGTGAAGCATGCTTCGAGACTTCGTTGGCAGTTCAAGGCTGGCCTGCGCATTGAGGAGGCGTGGGCAGCAAAAGCACGCGAGGCGCCCGCACGGGCGAATCTTCCAAAAGCCCGGTTCAAGTTGGCTTCCCGGCGCTCGCACTGATGCAGCTGTTCCGCTACTCATACCTTCCAAGGGTGACTTGTCTTAAAGAAGCGCATCTGCAGGCATGGCATCTTGGCCTGCCTCCGAAACCTGACCTCTTCGATTTCCTTCAGAGCCAGGCTCCAGCCGCTGCTTTCTCCCGATACCCCTTTTGGGGACAAAAGCGTCGTGTCAGGGCGGGGACGCAGCTGTCGCTTTTAGGGCGAGCTTAGGATTTGGGGAACGGCCAGCCCTGTTGAGAAGTGCGTGTCATGTGAGGTAGATACTCGCAGCAAGGAACATAGTGCGCAGCTTTCTGTGATGTTTGATGGCAACAGGTCCGCGCGACAACTTCTACCACGGCACCAGCGCCCAGACTGCCTGACCGGCGGGAGGTGTGTCCGGCGTCCCATGGTGCATGGAGTACTCGTACCTTTGGAAGTGATGTTTGTGCAGGCAGCCAGGCTTACCAGCCGGCTTGCGCAGTGCTCTCAAATTTTTGGGCTTCCACCGGCAATGAGCAGTGCAGCAGCAGCAATGCATCATCGATCGCCTGCCTCAGTTCCTCTCCTGTTTCCTCTGGCTGCGGTACCTTGTCGACTCGAGCTAAGCTCGCTCTTGGCCACCTGCAACACTGCTTCTTTCGTCTTTCTGGCGAAGCACATGGATTCACCGAGGTTCAGCCCCCAAAGCAGTGCAGCCACTGAAGTGGGCGCCCCTGGCGTCCGCGAGAGTGTTCGCATCGTTTGAAGCGTAGCCACTGTAGCCATTCAGCTTTCTCCATCCATGTCCATGTTTTTTCTGCTTGGTTGTGTCGCATACGACGAGGTTGCGAAGCCCCACTTTGGATGTGGGCTGTCGCTTAAAGAGAGAACCTAGAGGTCGATAGACAAATGCCGTATCTGGCGCCTTACGACTGGTAGCAGACAAAACACCAGGAAATTGAGGTTGCGCAACGCGGGAAGTGCGACTGAGGTTAAAGACTTGGAGGAGTCGTCTCCGCTCCAAAGGCCAGGGCCTGCCAGGGCCAGCCGAGTCAAAAGAGAGAGCAGAGAGCACTCAAAGAAGGTTTCTGTGCAGAGTGTCAAACGGAAGCTCTGGCGAGGAGCGGTTCCTCCGGTGGCATCGGCCTTGGCGGCCTTGGCCCAGGGCCAAAGGCCCAGCCTCGCGTCGCCTGCCCTTCGCGCGGCCGAGCCGCACGAGGCACCCTCGACGTGGCAAGTCTGGCCCGAAAGCAAAGTCGCAAAGCATGCGAAGTTATCGCGTAAATTCATCGTCCCCAGCACTTGGCTAATTGGAATTGCAGTAGTGCTGCCAAGCTTCGAAGCACTGTTGCCGGTGTGTTGGCTTCTCCGCTTTTCCGTATCTGCATACCTGGCGAGGTTTGTTTGAGAAAGTGTCGGCAAGTCATGCCGAACACCATTGCATAAGTTGTCTGCAACAGACGAACGCATGTTTGGGAGTGGCCACATACACCCGAGCAAACAGACAGAAACACAGCAGGAAGCTCACATTCACCCACCAGTGGCCAGACCTCGAGACTTGGAAGACTCGGCAATCTACAGCTTCATGAACAAGGAAAAACATATTTGCAACCACAGGGCCTGCCTGTGTTCACCTCTGGAGCCATTCCTTTGCAGCCTCCGTCTGCTGCCTATAGCTTGAAAGCGATAAACAGTGACGATGGCAGGTGCTGATATGGTCAAGGGCTCGGGTGTGCGCGTCTCGTTTCAATGAAGACGCCTGAACGTGCGGCCTCGAGGCTTGGGCGGAAAGAGGCGAGCAGCCCGTCTATGCCGAAAGCAGACGGGGCCCGAAGCTCAGGACACTTTCCCGACTTGACATGCCAGATCTTGGCCTGTTCTATTGGCATCTACTGACCCTGGCCTTGATGCTCGAAGCTTGCCGCGCTGCTCTGGGAGTGTCTCCAACCTGCAAGAACTGCCATGGCATTCTCCTTTCCAGATGACTACGGATATGTCGTGCTTGCGCACTGCATGTCCTGGATATCCAACATGTACCTGACCATCAATGTGGTGCAGATCTCAGCCTGCAGCATAATTTTGATGCGGTCGGCAGGGTCTGTTCTTCGAGCCCCTTTGCTAGGTGAAGGCACGTAAGCAGTATGGCATCAAGTACCCGGCCCTCTATGTGCCCTAGCGGCAGCCGGCAGCAACGGAAAAGCCTGTCTAATGAGTTAGGCGATTCGAAGCCGAGGCTCCCGACGGCCACCCCCATGCGGAGAGTTTCAACAGTGTGCAGACACCTGGCACACATAGCAATACCGACACTCGTTCCTAAGATGGCGAGATCGGGATTTTTGAGTCAAGGCGAGCTCATCAGAACACTCTCGAGAATTGGGCACCGGTGCAAATCTTGATGGCTTGTGCCCCAGGACTCAGAGACTCGGAGGAATGTGTGATTGAGAGAAGGCGACTCTGCGGCTTCCAAGGCATTCAATGGCATTCTCTATCCCAAATTTGCTGCTTCTTGTGGCATGATTTGGGCCTTCGGCCGAATTGTCTATGGTGTGCTTCTCAGTGCCGTCTCGCTGTGTGAGCACCGTAGGGGCAGGGCACGGGAGCATGTCACGATGCATTCCGAGGCTATGGGTATGCCAAGGGTGGACCTGACGGGCGCATGGTGGGAGGATTGTGCCCCGACGGAAGTTTAGGTCCATGCTGAATGCTCCATGTTCCATCGTCGAGCTGAAGATGGCGAGGCTGTCTCATCTTGGTGACTTCCCGCTCCTCATCGGTGGATTCGTGCAACTCGGCCGGCAGAGGTGGCTTTCGGAACTTGCCCAAGCTGACTTGCAAGGACCGCATTTGGGATGATATCGGCCAAGAGCACGTGAAGTCTGAGTCTGTGCAGCTCACGGAGACCAACCCTCGAGCTGAGTCGAAAGGGGTGTACAGAAGTTTTAAGCAGCAGCCTACAGTCTGCACAGTCTGCCTCATTGGTTGAAACTTGAAAAGTGCTGGTAGTGGTCTCAATGCCTTTGGCGCTGATAGATCTAAGAACACAGACTTCAATTCAGACTGAACTTGCTGAGGCCAAACGCTCCGTGCCACATCCGCTGGTGTGCCGTGGGCAGCAGAGAAACGGGGATAAACCGCAGAGATGCTCCCTTCCCAGGCTATCCTTCAACGAGCCTCCAATTGCTTTGCGCCACGTTGCAGGGCCAAGCAGCTGCATCACCCCCTTCGTTTTCTACACTTTCTGCCCATCTGTTGCCCGACTTCCGGATCAAAGCTGAGGGTGAATGAAGCTAACAGCTAACAACACCGGATGCAGCTGCTGCAGTTCCTACGCGTAGGTCCTGGCAGGTCAATTTCGTACTGGCGAGGGGTGTAAGCGAGCTCGATTGCAGTGCATGCACAACTTGTCGCCGCTTGCTACCACTGCCAGTGTGTGACAGCTTGACCGCCACTGAGGCGCCGCAGCGGTTCGGTTAGAGCCAGCACGATGTGCCTACTGCTCCTACATCTTCGTACAGACCGTACGTATAAACTAGAGAACGAGTCCCCCGAAAGCGTGAGCACCCAGCATCATCTCACCCATCCATCAACCCATCCACCCATCCATCCATCCATCCATCCATCCAAACTTGCATCCATGCTGGCAACCATCCATATGTTATGTCATCATTTTGCATGCCGTTCTCCCGCTCTATAAGGCCTGCCTTTAAACCCTGCCACACCCTCCTTTGAACCGTTCTGCATCGTGGAGATGGATGTTGTGGAGCATTAAATCACAAAGGGCGGATCCAGAACCACAACGAGGGAAATGATTTACGAAGTGTGACACATAGGCTGAGATGAGGCCATCGAGGGCTGGGTCTCGGAGTCTTGTAAAAACGACAATAACGATAGAAACAAATGAAAGTGCAAGCAGTGGCTTAAGCTGGCATTCTGACTCAGACGGTGGGCATAACACGCACAGCGCCAGGACCTGTCCACCGAGAGGGTTGACAAATGTGCATCGTCGAGGCACCAGGCATGCAGCACGATGTGGCTTGACCAAAACTTCGGCCCAAGTATACTTAATACTGCAAAAATGCTTCTCGCATGCACTGCCGTGATTTTATAGACATGACTAAGCGTGATGCGTCGCGGTACCACACGCGCAGCGCGATATCGCACGGCCAACATGCTTCCCCATGTGCTGCATTTGCCCAGAAGCTGGACTTTTCGAAGCTAAGACCAGCGCTATGCGCTGTATGCGCAGGCCAACATTCCGACATGGGCACATTTAGTGGGATTCGGATTCGCAATGGATTGCACATATGGGACGGACGTGGACACGTCGTGCTCGCCGGGAGTGTTCTCAATGCCGAACATGAACCGTCGCGGCACCACGAACGCGATTTGACGCGATCGAATTGCCTCCCCCCATCCGCTGCAGGTGGGATTCAAAAGCACGGCCGAAAGGCGTGGTTCAGAGAAATGACATGAAATCACCGACATGCTTCTTGCCCTACATACAGTCCTGGCCGAATTCACGAGCGCGGCCACGATGCTTGCCCCATGTGTCGGAATCGAATTGCTTGACCTTGAGTACAGACGGGATCGAAGCATTTCGAGTCCAAAATCAAGAACGACACACAACACGCACCAAAGAAGGTTGACATTTCGAGGCCAGCAAGAGTCCAATGCATCCTGAAATTAATTTGCAATGGACGCGCGCTGACTTGTCATGTCGAGACCACCGTGAGGCCGAGGTATGAGAATTTGCTGCACAATGGATCGCGCTCACTGCAGGAGGCGACACGCCAAGAATCGTCATAGCACTCTGCTTGCAGCGGCATCTTGCACGACTGAGAACGCTGGCATCAGGAGGGAGTTGCCAAACTCGAGGACGAATCGTCACGGCACCACACATGCCGCGCCATTTTGCGATGCGCACGACTCGCTTTGGCCAGGGCAGGTGCGTTAAAGAAAACGCAACTTCAGCTTGCGAGGTCAGAAGCACCTCACACCATGCAACCTCACGACATCTTAAGAGACAGCGTGACGTCAACATCAACAAACATCATCATTCGATCCATGATGCGTCCGATACGTGATCACATCATGTCATCCCAACCACCTCCTTCGAGACACCCTTTCCCACGCTTTCGGGGAACATAGGAAGTCTCGCTGCTGCATCTAAAAGAAGGGTCCTTGAAGGTCCCAGCGGTGGTGAGACTTTTGCAAGGAATCTTTAACCTAGGATGTCCAGTGAAGGCTTCGTCAACTTGAAATGTGCAATAGTGTCAAGTGCTTGCTCTCGGTCGCACATGAAATGCTTCAGCCTCACCGGGTCATCTTCTTTGCATGTGATGTTGCTCACATCTAGCAGCTAAAGTCATGAGCGCTTTCTCAAGCTGCCTTCGGCAGCGCGCCCTTTCAAGTGTCGTGCGTGCAGCTTGGCGGCTCGAGTTGCTGGGGATGCCCCGAACGGGGGCAACGGCCGAGCAAAGCCGCTTTTTTCTCCGCCTTTGATACGCTTTTGCAAAAGCGATGTGCAGTTGGCATTGCAAGTCTGACGTAATCCTGCGTAGCCGTGCGTGTCTCGTCTGAAAGGCGGTTAAACCCAGTGTCACCTGATCATAGACGCTCCCAGTGGCACTTGCCTATTGCGTTCTCCGCGAAGCTCAAAAAAAGGTGCTTTGAGGCCAGAATACGAGAGAGCATCTTTCTGTTTACAGCCCATGTGTGCCCCCAGCTGCCTCAACTCCACCAGCAAGCATGCAATTCAGAGCCATGTAAAACACTTGCCGCTTGTTCGCACAAACAGACAGACCAAGCCACAGCCTCTTCAGCAAGCTCATGCCAACTTTCCGGCACAGTCATAGATTGGCATTCCATTGCATAGCCTCTTGCCATGTGGACTGGCAAAGATGGCAATGTCTCAGACACATGTCGCGTTTACAAGGCAAAGAGTTGTATGGCGCGCTTACGGGTCTCGACTTCGGACAATGCGATGCAGTCGCAGAGTCGCAGGACTGTCCTTTCTTCGATGCTTCTCGGTGGTGCGCTTAGTCGCCTAGTACCCGGGCTCCCGGCTCGCGCCCAGCTTGTGGTGCATCCTCTGATCGAGAGCGCTCCGCGCTCTTTCCGAGGCGCTTCTGTCACAGCAGAGGTCTCCAGGTCAGCGCGGGGGGGCCGAAGGCAGTTGGATGGTCGTTAGTGGCAGTGTCGGCTCTGGCTCTGACCGCAGAGGAGCTTCCAGCTTCTGGTCCAGAGGAAACGCATGGCAGGCGAAAAATTTTGCATAGCACCGTAGCCTCGCCACCCCCGAAGCAATGGGCTTCCAATTGCAGTTTCTAGGTCGCAAACTCACCGTTGCGGTTTATCACGACGATTTTACAACTAACGTTCGTGCAGGCTCCAAAGGTCAACTGTTATTCGCTTCTCGGCAGCTGGCTCAGCATCGTTTCTCGCGCGGTAAAGCTCTCATCTGTGTCGACTGCAGGTGTTCCAGAGACGGCCAGCATCGAGGACATAAGGAAAGCTTACTTGCAGCGCCGGATCCTTCGTGTCCACAAGCCTGCGCTCACAGCCTGCAAGCTGCCTGCAAGCCAAACTCCCAGGTGCAAAATCCGCACATCCAGACCTGGTGGGCTCTTGCCCCTTCCTCAAGCCCTTAAATCCGCTCTTCAAGAAACCAAGCAGTTAACACGTGCAGTCGAGGCTCCAATGACATGGTACAGTTAAATCTCTGCGCCGGCCCTGGAGCCCCACATAAAATGCCCTGCGTTCAGCCTTTCTTCGCCGCGTCTGCGTCTCGAGGCTACGAAGCTCTCACCCAGAAACGGCGAGAGTATGATGCGGCCAAGGGAACAGGCCTGGGCTTTTGCCCCCCTCGAAGCCTTTTCTTCCAGGGGCGCAGCCTGTGCGAATCTGTGAGGTCGGAAAGCTTCGGCTTCGGCTTCCTCAAGCTCGAGCTCCCAAACGCACGCTCGAGATGCCTGGTGGTCCTGGTCTCAGCCGGCCTCAGGCTATGTCAGGCTTCAGCTTCAGCAACTGACCAACTCTCTCTCCTCTAGACTCGAGTTACCGTTCGCACGAGCCTTATGTTGAAAATAGAGTGATCTATGCGTATATATATATATATATATATATATATATACGCACACTACGCGGTTACTACCCACACTATATAACATGATGCATGCAAAGGTTGATGTACGACTACATCATCTACGCAACACAACTTCCACGTGGAACTACTGGTGACTATAATGACTAGGGCCTCGTGTCCCTTTGACGCCGTTCTCATTGTGCCGAGTCGTGAACTCTCAAGCACCCGCGAAGCACGCACTTACTTTGGCGCTTTGACGTGATTTCTGACATGGGGCAGCACACAAATGTGGATCCTAGTTTACTGTGTGTTCCTGAGCATCTGTCAAGTAAGAGTTTCCTCAGTCTCGATGCAATCTTAGAGTCTTGGACCGACAAGACAAAGACTGAGGCGTGCCCAGGGGGGGTTTGACGATCAGGATGCAAGCCGTGCTTTCAACAAAGAGTTGATTCTTAGGTTTCAGATAATCGGACCACCAGTGTCAGGACGATGAAGAATTTTATCCCTTCCATTTCCAAGATTTTGCAGAAAAGAAGTGGCGTGCGAAGCCGAGAACCACTCTGTTGCACACATGCCGCGCATTCCGTGAATGTTGGAGCCCCCAGGCGTCAGACGAGAGAGCGGAAGGCGTTGCCGCCTTAGCATGGGTTCATGGGCCAGAATGCCGATGCATCACACTTCGGGGCAGAGATTTGCATTGGAGGCGGAAGTATAAAGCATTCCGATGGCAAGATTGGACACAGAAACAGACAACATGTGGACAGGCGACGTAGCATTCCGATGAACAAGACGATTGAACCAGAAATCAGACAACAAGTAGACAGATGACCAAGCGAACCGATCACAAAGAAGATCTGACGGAAATCGGACAACAAGTCGACAGCTCACGATCGAGGTGACACTTCCACATATGCGCATGTCTAGGAAGCTGTCTGTGTGTGTGTTGGGAGACGTGATTGGCATCTGCTTCAGGACGGCCTGCATGGGAAGACTTTGCACCGATGTGGGATGAAGGTGTCACTGTCTCAGCCGAGAAAGGTCATCCTGTTTAGCTTCCTAAGAATTAAAGCACGTTCTTTTTTTTGACGAGGAATTCGATGCTCGAGATCGAGGCTCTCGGACCAGCTACAAGTATCAGCAGCTATCAACTTAAGCCCTGCTTTCGTGACGACCCGTCGCGTGCCTTTGCCTCGCCAGGGTCGCGGAGAATGCGGGGCCCGGGGCGCCGAGCATCCAGGCCGACCTGCAAGCGATGTTCTGCTGTCGAAGTCCATCATTTGCCATGCCGCATGCCCGCCTCCTGCATCCTGCCTCCGGTTGCTATAGGAGAGTGCAAAATTCGAGCAGTGATGAGGAGGAGTTTGAGTCAGGGTTGAATTTGGCATCTGCCGCCGGTCAAAAGAGCTTGCTTTGCCGAAGGAGATAGATTGGCGGCGTGGGACTCGCTCGAGTCAGGCTCGCGGGCAACACTGGTCTCCATCTCAGCAGTACCAGACTCAGTACCGTACCGGTCCCAAGTGCGCAAGCTTGTTCAACCACAGGCAAGACTCATCCAGCGAGGAGCGCAGAGCACGGCGAGTTAACGTGTGCAGATCGTCGCTCAACAACTCGACTTGATTGGAGGATGAGCATGAAGCAAGGCCGAAATCAGGACTGGTGTGTACCTGCACGTCTCGTGCGCTGGCTAGTGCGCTTTGGGCACTTTGCAATGGAGGCCGACAGGAGGACAGTCCAGCCGAGCTGTGGGTGTGTGACTGAGTCTCCCGAAGGCCAGTGAATCGAAGCATCCACGACTTTCGAAACTTGCATGTCCCAGGTGCAGGTTCCACAGCGGGGGCGCAACATGTTCGGACCTAAGTGCTCGGCGCCAGACGACTGTTCAGCATGTGTTTTCTTGAAATCGGCGCTGGACAGCGGCTTAGCGGCCCGGCGAGTTTAGTTTTTGGCTTTGCTTGCAGGCGCTCCTCGGACATCATTGGCGGAGGGTACTCGAAGCCTGCAGCCGAATTGTCTTTATCGCATAGATATGGTATCCATGGTATCCCTTCTTGGCTGTCTTGGTCCGCAGCCGTTGTCAAATCACATGCCCGGTAGCTATGGGGCCGGAGGGTACTGTCAACCACTATGTTCTGCTGGGCGTGCTTCATAGCTCTTCTCAAGACGAGATCAGGAAAGCACATCGCCTCCTGGCTCTCAAATGGCATCCAGACAAGGCGGGGCCGCGGGGCCGGGTGTTAACTCACGGCTGCAACTACACGGTTCCTGCTTTCATGCAGGTAGAGGACCCGAAGGATGAGATCGCCGTGCGCGTGGCAACTCAGCAATTCCAGCTTCTGCAAGCGGCCTACGAGGTCTTATCTGACCCAGCGAGACGCAGAAAGTACGATGAGAGCTTAGGCTTAGGGCCGAGCGGGCCTAGCGGTCCGTCGGCACAGGCTTCGAAGCGCACTTCCTCAAACTGGGAGCAAAGTGAGGCTTTGAGGATTAACGTGCCCAGCGAAGTGACATCCATTGCTGCTGCTGTGGATCGGCTTTCTATCAGCGGGGGCGAGATCTTCGTGGCTGGTGGCACCTATCACGACCTGATCGTCATTTCGAAGCCACTCGTGCGGCTCGTGTGCAAGTCTGCTGACAAAGCAGTTATCAAAGGCCAGGTTGTCTTCAGAGAATGTGCAGGCGGTGCACAGCTCAGCGGCTTCATTATAGACGCGTCATGCACTGGCGGAGCCATTGATCTGAAAGGGGTCGTGGGGAATGTTCAGATCGACCATTGCGACATCAGCAATGACTCGTCTGCCGGAGTTGTCCTTGAAGGCTGCTCCGGAAGCACTAGCATTCAATCTTGCCGGGTACATGGATGCAAATACGACGGTTTGGGACTTCACCTTCTGTCCGGAGATGCATCTCACACCGGTTTATTGAAAGTTGAGAACTCTACCTTTGAAAACAATGGCTACGACGGACTGTACCTGGGAGACCCCCGATTCAGCGCGCGCCTTCTTGGCAGCTCCGTTATCCGAAACAGCCGCTATGGCGTTCTGGTCCGTGGGACAGACTTCTCGATGGAGGGCTGCAGCTTTTCCGAGAACGAGAAAGAGGCTGTGAAAGTGGAGGAGTTTGTGCAGAAGGCCAACCCTAGGGGCACTCAGCGTACCGGGAAGGCCAGGGAAGTTGCTGCAGACCTGCCGGAGGGTTGGCGGGCTTTTCGAAATACCGAAGGCCTCGTTTACTACTACCACATGGCCTCGGGCAAAACAAGATGGTCTGTACCTGGCGAGGACACTCAGCCCGAGCCTCTACCGCTGCCGCAAGCAACTCCCGTATCCAAGAAACGCAGCAGATGGAGCTAAGCTCTGCAAGAGCCTATTCGATTTGGAGAAGTGCGTAGGCAACTACCTACAGCCGCCACATACCCGCCTTCAGCGCGTCAGATGTGCGGGCCGGACATTCAGTGCGGGAGCGCAGTGTTCGCGCCGCCGTGAGGACATCTGCTCATCATGCCGGACTTCGCCGACTGCCGCGTGGAGAACTGGAGGCGCAGCATGCCGACATGAGCGTAAGAACTACTCCTGTGATGCTCAAGATTCGAGCAGCTCTTACTCGCGCATATGATTGGCCGATCCTCGTGCAGCGTCGGATCGCGGCCAGCAAAAAAGGAGAGCCAGAGTTGGTTGACGATTGATGCTTGTCCATTTGATGTCGCTGTGTACTTTTTTGGGGCAAATACAAGTATCTACTTCTTGATTTTGGTCAGGCTCGAGACTTTCTTCAATGGGCGACCGGTCCGGGGCCTCAGAAAGGCCGGGGCTTCCGATCGCTGTTTTGCATCCGCCGTTTCTCCGCCCAAGGCTTTCAAGAAGAAGGGCGATCACGTTCTCTACATTTTTTGGAGCCAGCAGTTCACCTCTCGGTCTTCTCGCTCCGATAGAAGCTGCCAGAAGTGACTTCCCAGGTTCGGCGATTGGAAGATCGCAGAGCGGCTTCAGGATGATGGTGCCTGTGAGCTGCTGAGACTGAGGCAGTTGCCGGCCGCGTAGCACAGGCGATCACACCGTTAAAGCGTGATGTCCATTCATCCGTGCCAAAGATCGCTCACACTGTGCCGTTGGACATCTTTCCAAGCCTCTCTCTCTGTGAGGTCTCGGCTTCGCAGAAGACATGCGAGGTCGACGCAGGCATGGTCGAAACACTAGCACGAATGGACACCTTTGAATGTCTGCATGAATCGTTTTGCTGTCAGGCCTTGGTTGCAGCACCCTCCGCTGTGGAAGCCTTACTGCAGCAAAGCCAATGATGAATTATGAACCGCAAGCCGCAATCATGGCATGGAATCCGACCATGCAGCCAGGCTCTTTTTCTTAGCAGTTGCTGTGCAAAGCCACTCTGTCACAGGCGGTGGCGCCTTTGGGAGCCAACTGCACGAAGATTCGTGCCCAAGAGTGCTCCAACTCAAATTGGCGTGTTGGATCCGATACTGACTGTTGTGGAACACAGGACTCAATGTGATTGACGGACCAGAAGTTGCAGGCACCTGAACTTGCTCCCTCAGCCAGTCGGGAGGATGAGCTTGATTTCGCAGGAGCAGCATGGCAGGAGTCGCAGGCTCGCCAATGAGAAGTCTCCAAGTTTCGGTAGCTTGGGGATGTGCAACGACAGCAGGACGACTCAGATGACGATGAGGTTCCATGGTCGCGGCCACACTGGTGCGGACCTTGGTCCGTGTGTGTCTGTGTGTGTGTGTGTGCGTGGAACTCTGTTACCAAGAGTCAACAGTGATTTCGCATGCTGCTTGTCGAAATAGCAAAATAACAAGTTTCCCACTCCAATGTTTCAAGCGGCAGGGGGGCTGAAGGCCAGTCACTGGTACCTCAGCCAACGAAGACTACCAGTGACAGGGCGTGGAAACGTACCTGCGAAAAAGAAACAAAGGGGAGAGTGCACCTGGGTCTTCGTGACAGCTGGTGGCCTACATGAAGAATTCTGGGGTCCGTCGTGGCAGCTGGAATCCTCACCCCTTACAGCAGCCCCCTGTGGTGCCAAGATTCGCCTTGAGTCCCCATTGGTTCCGGAACCCCGAAATCTTCATGCTTTCAAGATACATCAAGCATGGCTTGATAAACAACAGGTCAGTGGCTGCGAAATGGATGACCAAGTGTGATCCAGGTAGTTGCAAGCTGGTCTTGTATTCGTTTACCGTGTTACCTGTGGCGGATCAGCCCGCGCGAGTGCATGCCAGATTTGATACGATAAAGGCAGGGATAACCTGACTGGTTCCCGAAGTGGAACCGCCAGGTCCGACTGAAATCTCTGCTTTGATGGTGCCGGCATTCGATGCAATCTGTCGCGATGTTTTTCCGTTACCTGCTTTATGCCAGCTTCAGGTCTTGACCTTGTTTGAACCGCATGGATGTCTACATCCCTCCTGATCGCGTTACTCGACAACAGCCTCGGCGCATTCACCTGATAGTTTGCGTACGTGATACAATCCTACAATCACCTATCGCATCAAGGAGATCACACGAAAAGTACCAGAACTAGTTTCAAGCGTTCTTTCTGGCGCAGGATAGACGTAGACTCTGTGACTTATCTCCGGTGACATCTCAAGCAACACTGCTGCCAGTGACATTCGTTCGCACAGCTCCAGACAGTCAATTTCGCCAATGACGAAAAACAAGAGTCCAGTACCCATGCTGAGCAGCACAATCAATGCTTTCACGTTGGTGGCTTATAAGCGGGATATGCGGGTTTTTAATACACGAAGATTGCAACAACAGCGCCATGGAATCTACTACGGCGTCCAGCTCTGGAACCACGGTGTGCGAAGACGAGAACGTCAACAGCCGACTAGCAGTGGAAGTCCCCCTCAACAAGGCCCTCATCATGATGATACTGCCGTACCATCGCGAAGTCCGAGCGCGAGTAGTAGTACTCCGAAATGATGCAGACACCGACGGCAACACGGACGCAGCAGATCGCGACAATGATGTCGTAGCCAGCGCCTTTGACAACATCTACAAGAAACACACCTTGACACACCGAGAATTTCCTAGCAAACAATTCAATGACATGTACCACATCGTGAACCGACTCGACATCACGCAGCTGATGGAGCTAGCAGAGTACATCGCCCGAAGGATACGAACGGCCATCAGGTACATGTTCGGAGGGGTCCGGTGCTTTTCCAAATGCGGCAGATGTGAAGAAGCGCGGCAAGATTACCATGTATATCGAGTACAGCGATTTCAGCACGTGTCCTACGCACAAGAAGACGAGGATCACCATCAGTGGCACAACAACAGCTTTGTTGGTTTCATGCAGACTAAGAGGACGGCAAGATCTAGCAGAACCGAACAGGAAGACGATGTCGCAGCCGAAAAACAGTTATGCACACAGCGTCGGGTGATATCACAGCATTACAGTTCCTGACAGCCTCAAGTCAGGATGTCCTCAAAGGAGGTGTCTGTGTAAGCTCCCAAACTACAACGGGCTTAAGTTTGTCAGCGCAATAAGAGTGCTGGCACCAACGAAGACCGCTTTTTTTCTGTTGATGGGTTCGTGGACGCACGAGCCTGTACCTGCCATTCAGCTTGTGACATATGATCGTATACGTTGTGCTTGGTACCATCCTTTGACATCAGCGCTGCGCAATGCTTCCACTTCGTTTGCAGCGATAGAGACTGAGATTCAGGTGAAACGTAATTAACAGGTGTTCCGCTTGATCTCGTAAGGGCCGATGAAATCCGAGAACTCGCCATCGCTTCTTAGATAGCGCCGCCAGGCCGGGCGTGCGGGGAATGCCAGGAGGCGATCACGACCCACTTGCTGCACCTGGGCACCCAAACCCTAGACCCAAAACTCAAAACCCTGATCAACCCTAAACAGCAAGGAAACCCGAGCCTATTGAGAAACCTCCCATAACATTTTCTTCTTACTGGTCTCAGCTGAGTTCTGAACTCAGCATTGAGTTGATATCACTGTTGAGAACACATTACTAGAAGTCTGGGTGTTCGAGTGAGTTTGCGTGTGCGTGCGTGCGGGCGGGCGGGCGGGCGTGCGTGCGGGCGTGCGTGCGGGCGTGCGTGGGCGTGCGTGTGGGCGTGCGTGTGGGTGTGTGTGTGTGTGACTGTGTGTGTGTGTGTGGAACACCTGTGTGCCAAGGTTTGCTAATATGTATGATTTTTGCCGGGGGGCAACCCCGTGAGCATAGCTGGTTGCCCAACGAAGAGGGCTATGCCACGGCTGATACTGGGTCTGATCAACCCAGCGTACCTGCCAGTTTTTTGCAAGTGTTATGGCTCGGGGCTAAGCCGAGAACCCCAATAAGTGTGTTTGATGTTACTGCCTAGTGGCTTAAAATCCTATACCTCTATGTTGAAAGACTGAGTTCCGACAATTATCATCAGTCCAGAGGGAGGATTGCACGAGTGTGTGTGTGTGTGTGTCACCTCCTCATCACACGGGTGCAGATGCTCTTTTTTACATGCAGCGCAGGTCGAAATGGTCCACGGCCGATTTGATTCGACCGTCCGGCCTGATTTGAGCCTTGCCTCGTGTTTCCCCCGCCCCCCCGCCAACACTTGCAGCAGGCTGGTGCGACCGACGCAACATCGACCTCAGCGGTTGTTTTGACCGGGAGGCGGCCTCTGTCTTGACGCCTTCGAATCACCAACGTGAATCCTTTAAACTAAACTTCCGGCGCCCTGTGTTTGCTCTGGGTTTACTCCACGGATCAACAAGGCCCTCGAACTAGTCAAGGAGCACAAACGGTGTTTCTTGGACAATCCGGCCGCACCTTCGTACCCCCGTCTCCCACTCTGCACTGTGCGGGTTGAATCGGGCTGTTGGATTGTGTACATCGCGGAGGCCGTCGTGGACCGTGTTGCGGCCACTGCGAAGCAGGTGCCGCTGCTCCGTTCAGAGTTTGTATTGAGAGTCATGCAGCAAGTACACAGGACATGGCACGGGACGGCGATGACTTTGAAAGGACGCTTGTGTCTTTCGAAAGCATGTTGAGGAGGCGTGATGTTGCCAGATACGAAGGACAGACCGTGTCAACCAAGTTCGTGTTGCATCGCGAGCACTGGCCCTGGAGCCCGTTCATGCGCGGATGCCTGTGGATGGATGTGGTTTCAGGTGAAGACGGATGGCTCCTACACAAAACCACCAACGCTTGACCGCCGCAACTCACTGTATGGCCGGGCCGTGTCGCGCACATGACGGTACATGTCAGCATGCCGCTGAGTTTTGCGATTTCCTGCATATATCGGCACCTTTCGTTTTATCGAAGGCCAAGTAGTTGCCCAATCGCGGTCTACATCGATACTCGTATCATAATTGGTGTGTGGTCATCAAAGCACAGGCCAAGGGTGCCAATGTTCTGCGTAAGTTTGGTACGACGGCTGTATGAGTCGGGAAGCTTCCATTCCATCCTGATCATGCATCCAACTGCCCGAGTTGCACGGCGTTCTTGTCTGTGCCTCAATCCACGGCCCCCGCCACATCAACGGCAAGTTTTTTGCCCATGCTTCTCTAGCCCAGCCCAGTACTTTCAATGTATTTTTAGCGCGACCAGCACTGTGACAGAACTCAACGACTTGTTGACTTGTTTCGCTACTGTGAAAGAACAGAACGGATGCAGAAGTGGGAGGGAGCGGGGGCAAGGCACGGAAGCGTGGAAGAGAGGTGGGTTGGAAACTTTGCAGTAGGTGGAGGGTACCTGAATTAACTCCCAATACGCCTGGGCCTGCGGCCTCGGCGGATTCGTTAAGGAGACGGTCACCAGGCACATTGTAGAAGGTCCAATCCCGACTTCGAAGAACCGACGAGAACTTCTTCCCACACCTGAGTAGCCAGAATCGAGAGAGCACCAAGCAGCACGCCACGCGCAGGCAATCGAATCGAACGATTCGTTGGCCCTGAAGCTGACGTCCTGTCGGTCGCTGAGCAGTGGACTGTAATGGTGCGGCGGTCCAGCCTGGTGGGAATGTACTGTTAGGCCATGGCTCTACAGCTCGGGGGACAAATCTCGGCTTTATGGAGTGTACTTCGGAAGCGAGCTGATGACTTGGTCGGAGACGAGACCAAGCCTGCGGTTGTTGCCGATGCACATGCCGAATGCCGAGGTTTGCATACAGTCTGGTGTGGAGGAGGCTTCTAACCAGAAATGACTCCCGTTAGGGTGGTGTCAGTGTGTCAGACCTGGGAGTCCTCACATCAGGCAAAAATACTGGGGAAGACCAGGTGGAAACAGGCCCGCTACTGTCCTGCTTTCAGATGACTGGACGTGCCCTGCGGGTGCAGGCCTAACCGTGAGGAGCGGTGGTAGATTTAGCTGCGCTCAGCCTGGAAATAGCTGCTCCGAGGTCTAGCCACTCTAGTCTCGTCGGTGATTGCACGCCCGGTGTTGGATCGGCATCGGCTCCAGGCACATGTACCAGACGCAGACAGTTCAGAATGGGATCTGCGCAGTACAAGCTTAAGCAGTCGAAGTGTGAGAGCCAATTGCAGCAACAGCTGCCCCCTGCACAGCATGCTGTCGCAGCTGTGCAAAAGCTTGCTGATCGCGCATCCAACTCTTAGCTACGACTGCACTATTTCGCTTCCGGCACGGCAGACAACTGAAACTCGGTAGAACTTTGCCGCTGGATCAGAAGCCGTGGATCACTCCCGATCTGGTGGCTGGGCTGGCTGCGCTGGCTGCGGGTGGTGCCAGCATGCTGAACGTCGAGGCTGTTGAAAGCCGCTTCCTTGCGGAGCGCAGCCGCATGACGGCTCAGGAGTTCGTTTGCCCGGAGCTGCGGCTGGCTATGTGTCATGCCATCCTGCCCGGTTTGAATGGGCCCAGTGCTCACCAACTGCAAGGAAGTGAAGCACTAGTAGAAGGAGGGGCGCAGTGCTTCCATGGACTGGCAGCCACTTAAGAGCCAGGTGAAAGAGGCCATCCGAATCATCATGTTTCAGCCCTCAGCTTTCGGCATGTTCAGTTTCAGTGGTGCAGCTGCAAGACACTCAGCCACTCAGCATGTCCAGCGAAGGCATTGTCTTGTTGTATGCCGAAGTCTTGGTGGCACCCAGCCCATCGTGTCGGCCACAGTCCAGTGCAGTCGTTGGCACTTCAAGCAGTTTTGTTGCTGATCGCTTGTCCGAGGATCTCAAAGCAGTGGTCTCTGAGTTGTTTGACGTAGAGTACCTGAAGATCAATGACAGCCAGTTGGTGCAGGCGGCTGCTGCCCGGCTGCTCACCTCTTCTTCTTGCAACTTTCGACTCTTCTCTCCGTTTCCATGGCAAGGAGGTCGAGCGTTTAGTCGAAAAGTTCTCTGAGATCCTGGAGAACAATGCTGACAAGTCAGGCAAATCTCACCGAGCCGGGAGATCAGAAACGCACGTTCAAATCTAGATTCTGTTGCCTGCGGAGGCCGTGCTCAGCTGGTGTTCAACTTGTACACAGCCAAGAATCGCAAGCAAAGCATTTGGTGCGCAGCTTGCGCTTGAGATCCGACCCGAGAGGCTGAGCCTGAGCCTTTAGTGATCAGCAGCAGGAACATACTGGTCGGCAGCGACGAGAAAATCGTCTTCGAGCAGTGGCGCATCCCCGTCGCCGTGCAGCCACTGAACAGGCACGCTTTCGTTGTGGTGCTTGCATTGCAGATGCAGTTGCAGAACTGGCTTACTTGCAAGGGCAGTCGTGGAAACATCTGACAACAGTGTTGTACTCGAGAATCTGGGCTTTGCATGCGGGCCGAGGTATTTGAATCCTGCTGACAACTTGCGCGAAGAGGCCAATTTGCAGGCACGCTGGCGCAGCCAAAAGCAAACACAGCTTTGCAGTGGAGCTTCCAAGTCGGTCGATGCTTCGAGCTCCAGCTCTGGGCAGGCCTCTGCTTCGCAGCAAGTCCAACAGGTTCTCCACTACGTCATCGCCAGGGCCAACGCCAAGGACCAGCCGACGGCAGTGCAGAATGGCAGCTTTGAGGGTCCTTCATGCGGCCATTGCTCCCAAGAGATGCTGATCTTGAGGTGGAGCATCTTCCGCCTCCGGACAAAGAGCAGACGGCCTACAACTTCGACGTTGCTTTCTTATCAGGTGATGGCAAGGACGTGCGCTGGATCGTAAGAGCACGTCGGGCTGCCGGTAGCATGGCTGGCAGCGAGCACTTGGGCTTCCGTCCTTTCTGCTCCTTTCGAGGACATCGGGGCCGGGTCTTTGCTTCGGCAGGGCCTGGGCTCCTCACTTCAAACGATCCGCCAGATGCCGCCGCGATCTCACTTCGCTCAGCATAAGCAAGCCATGCCTGTGCGTTTCGGGGCTGGGCAAGGTACATGGCATGAATCTGACACAGCTCCCTCGTGACCGACATGTACATAGACCGGCAGCAAAACTTGCTGTGAGCAGCTTCGGACAGTGTGGACTTCATCGCCAGCAGAGTGCAGTAGTGCGGGCCGCGTGCTTCTGCATGGAACAGACACAGCTTACATTATCTTACATTTATTACACATCATTAGCAGAGATGACAAGCCGCCAAGCTTGAGCGAAGATCTCATCGAAGCAGTTACTGTGTTGTACATTTATGCTTGCAGCATGCAGTCTACTCAAGCGGCTTCACATGGTCGTGAGCTGCGTAGTATGTGCGAAGTCTGCAGTGATCCCACGAAGGCTGCATGCAACGCTTGAACCGGCCTTGAGGTGCGAAAACAGTGCTAGCCCAAAGCCAAGTTCGAGCTATCGTGGACATGAGTGGTAATTTGCAGACACAGCCAACCCTTGCAGCGCTGGCCCAAGGCGTTTGTAAGAAGCTCCCACTGATCAGCATGGCACTGACATGCATCTTGGGAGGCTGGAAATCGTGGGATAAGAAGCACAGCCATGGTTGTTTTGGAACCATGAACTTCTGTTTAGGACATGGCTCCGGCATGCCGTTCTCTTGATTCTGTCTACTTCCACTGCCGGAAATTATCAGTACGGCCGGCATGTGTTTAAATGAAGAGGGACAGTGGCAGCTCCTGGGGCATCAATCAAGAATCGCCTGGCAGGCGCGACCCGTGCGCGACTGCATTGCTCTTGGTCGCACACCGCGATGATGAGACCTTCTTTGCAGGTCATTCCCTGCAGTGGCAACACTGGGTTTCACAGACGTAGACTCTCGAGTCTCTAGTTTCTTTGTTGTGTTCATGGCCGATCTCAGGTGAGGCACTGTTAGGCCGCAAAGCTTCGCTTCCCTGGGGGTGCCGCAGGGTGTGGTGGACTCGATCTCAGAGCAGCAGCAAAAGCCCACGGAGTCTTCATCTCGCTTCATGCTCGCAGCAAGCTGCTATCACCTAGGCATGTGGTCGTGGTTGCTGGAGGAGGTGACCAGAGCACTCGCGAGGCTCGGTGATGTTCGAGAGGTGTCGAACGGTGTGTTTAGCATGTTGCCTTGGTAAGTCGATGTCGTCAGGAGCTGAACGCAGTCTTGAACATTGCAAGGTTCGACAAAAGTAACAAGTAGTACCTATTGCATGGATCCTCCTTTGCCAAACTGCTGACGCACCAGGTCGCATACTGTAGCCGCAATAATCGTGGAGGAGGCCGGTGCAGCTTCATTTCTGGAATACTGTATCGTCCTCCATATGGCACATGAGGTTTGGGACTATACTGACTGCAACATGCCGTATGAAGCTCAGTCTGAGTTGACACACGAAGCTCCTGGATAGCTGCCGGTCAGTATGACTGCCCACGCCGTGCAGCCAGCTGAGGTATTGCTCCGAGTTTCTAGGCCGGCAGAAAGGGCACGAAGATGATTTACATTCCTTGTGCAGATTCTCCACCCCATGACCTGAATGCAGATGGATCCGTTCCGATACAGAAGCGCCTTCATGACATTCTCGCATTACGCAAGGGCCAAAGCATGATGCGGCTTTTCTTCAACTCGTCGCAGCCTGGGTGCAGCGTTCTCAGGCAGCTGGGATTATGTCGTGACCCACAACGAGCAGGGAGAGTACGGCACCAAGAAATTGTAGTGCACCGTCCTTGTCAATTGCCTCCGGCCTGTGAGAAAGGTATCATCATTATCAGCACGCGGGCAGGCGTCTCAGTGTGCATGAGCCAAGCTGCCGCGACTTAGACGTTGAAAGATTTTGCTGGTGCCAGCTCTAATCTTCTTGCTGGGCCGGGCTTGGCCTGCCGCAGCAGAGCCTGCAAAATCGTGACATGGTCAGGCAAACTGAAACTAAACTGGCAGATTAACCACGGCGCTGGTCGCCAAAAACGAATCGAAGCCAATTCCTCTGTCTTACGGTCACGATCGTCTCCTTGGTCGGCAAACTCTGAAATGGGCCTGTGGTTCCATAATCCTTCGTTGCAGGAAACGTCTTGCCAGAAATCTCCACTGCTACCGCTTCCTGCATTTCAAAAGTTCCATTCACAGCTTTGTCAGAGATTCACAGATTTCACAGCCTTACAAGCGAAGCCTTGAAAAAGAAGAGAGCTTTGCGCTCTTAAGCTTGTTCAGTCTTTTTCGTGTCTAGTGGGGGTTTGGAGTTGACTTGTGGCCGTGTCGCGCTCGGGCTTCCCACCACGTGCGTTTAGCACATGACATTTTGAGCTCTCGCCACACTGGCATGTGCATATTTGGGCGGAAATCCTGCTAATAAGCCCGGGCTGCGAAACAGAACGCAACGCTGTGCAACGCTGGAGGCCTACATGTCGCAGTCCGAGTTCACACCTCGGCGTTGCACATGCACCGGCTCAGCAGTTCTACGGCAACGCCCATTCTCCCTGATTTCAGGATGCCCTGCAGAAGTTCGAGAACCCGCCGCAGCTGCTCGTGTTGGACTTGACTCTTGACTGTCGCGATGGCAAACCATGAGACCGGCTGACAGCGCGAGGTGTTCAATCCCATGCCCGAGCTCAACGTCTCCGTGAGTCCTGGCAAGGCTCGGATGCTGGAGGCCAGGCGGGCGAGTGGGCGAATGAGCGTGGATGCGAGATGGGTCCGACGGACGGTCCGAGTAGAATCCCTGCAGCTCCTTTGCGTGTGGGGCTGCAGAATCTCAGAAGGGTATTTGAGCGTTTGACCCCAGTGGTGGAGCGCACCCTTTCTACACAGGACAGGCCACACAAACACGGACATGGGCACACACACACACACCGCACATGAAACTCAGAATGCGAGAGCTGCATTCTTTGTGTGATAGTTCACTCAGGCACCCGTCTGCGGCTCAAACCTCAAAATCTGTGATGTCTTCCAGAGGCTCGGCTCCCTTGCTGATGAATTGATGATGCTCGTGGTGTTGCATTAACGAAAGTGACATGCAGATGTTGGTTCCAAGTACGTCAGACACAATTCAATGATATACAAAACTGAATGAGATCATCCGTATGGGGTAAGGTTTCTGCCCAGGTACATGAGACACCGGGAATTATGTAGCACGAGGTGCTATGAAGATGAATATGAGGCTCCCCTAGCTATCCCGGCGGGTAACATGAGTGAGACCTGCAATGCACGGGAAAGTTTCGGTGGGTGGAGCTCCCAGACAGCCTCTCCGTCCCCCTGCTGCATGAAAGTCTTAAACAGAAGAGCTGCTGTAGATACCCTTGGAAGTTCGGGGTTCACACACGCACACACACACACACACAAAAAAAAAAAACACACACACACACACACGCGCCGTCTGTTGGTCGGTCAGTCTGTTTGTCTGTGTGCTGCGTGTCGGAGGGGAGTGGTTTGGACGGTGGAACCCGAACCCTTACCAGTCTTCAAGGACAGCCGCTGGATATCTAGGCTGTCGATGATCGGTGGTGGCTCTATTGAGGAAATAGCCTATCTGGCGGGAGCTGTCCCTTTCACCCGTGGGCACGAACACTTTCACCCATGCACTTGTTGATAGCTGATGCTTTCTTCTTCTTTCTCAAGCTGGAGGACGCAGATCCGACGATTGCTTTGCCTCCTCCTGAGGTTTGATTTGCCAGAGCTGCTGGCGGCATGGCGCACTGACTTGCTTCTCATCGAGCCCTTGCTTTTCCGAAATCGCGCTGCCACTTACCGAAATGCACCGGACCTGCTCTCAAATCATGGACAGGCTCCTTCTTGAGTTTACGGTGTTCTGGGAATCTCTTGGCGGCTTTTCCTGAGCTTCTGACCCCTAGTTTGCAGGTGCATGTTGAACTCCCCCCTCTCCTCCTCCCCTCGGCGGACTTCGCATTCGCAACTCTCTGTTTGGCAGAGTCGCGAGGGACCCTCACCCTCTCTTTGACTATTCTGACGGCACGCGAGCACGGAAGTAATGCTTCTGAAGGTATGAGGGCCCGTCTTTGCGAATCCATGCTCAACTTTTTAACCATTCAGAAGCTGTTCCGGGAAGCACAGGGTGTTGGTTCCAGAATCCGCTCCCTCATGTGTTCGCATTGTTGTTCCGTGGTTTGCATTCTTGCGTTTATTCTTTAAGATGCTTCGACCTCGCATCAATGCTTCTGTTCCAGATTCTACATGATCTGCTTTTATACTCTTGCTTGCTTTGTACACGGCTTCCACAAACCCGGGCTCAGGGGTTCAAGGAAGGAGCATCAGCTAAGTTTTGGTGACATTGACAGAGTAGTCAGGTAATGCGGGAACAGGGGCTTCATTGGCAGCCTGGCGCAGGCATACATGAGGACCAAACCCACCCGCGCCCGCCAGATGACCGTGCAGGGTCTCGCAAGGCATGGCGCTGCAGCAACCTCATGCTGTTATGATGCTCCCACTGCATGATCGTCTGAGATACACCGAGCACTTGGTTCCCGCGATCGCCTTCTTCCGACCTGCCCCATTAGGCACCGGCTGTGATTTACTTACCGCGGATCCGAATGCACGGTGTCAGCACTGCGTTGTGTTTCCGGACCTCCTACATTGTCCAACATCGGCCACCGCATAGTAGAACAAGGGCAGCGGCTGATCCACTGAGAGCCCTCAGCATGCAGGTGTTGCATTTGCCCATTCTATGCAGGGCGTAGACCTACCGTTTATGCCAACCCGCCATGTTTGAAGTTCGAAGCCGGGCGGAGTCCACGGAAATTGGCGCATGCTGAGGTATGATTGGACCCTGATGCATCCCGCTGATCATTTGCCACCGCACGGCACCTGGAGCTGCCCTGGAATGCCTCTCCTGCCTTGCCTTTGCGACAGGTTTTCAGCGAAGGATTGCCTTGTCGTGGTGCAGGACAGGGACTCCAGCCAGCCATGGTGAACTAAGTTTCAGGAATCGATACGTGTTGCAGGAGGCGGTAGTCACACCAGCTCGTTTAGCCCTTGCCTTTCTACTGCGCCGAAGCCTTTTCTCCCTGTACGGTCCGTGATTCGGACTAACATCGCATTGAACTGAGCAGGGAGCCTTGAACTCTAAACGACCTGTTTAGTTCGAAACCCAAGGATGGCGGACCCCATGCTCATGAAGGGTGAGACATGTTAGCGCGGAACTGCCAGACCCCTACGGTGAGCTACAGAGAAGTGACAGACACTGCACTGTACGAACGGAGGTTGCAAGCCATGCACCAGAAGCGAGGGGGAAACCCGCAAACTCTAAGCCAATTAATATCGGGGATGAAGACTCTTGCGAGACGCAAGGCATGTCCAAACGAAGAAGTTGATGCATCTAATGCATATATAACCACAGGAGGCGCAGTGGATCCTTATTGAGCTTTGACGTGGAAGCAACGACCACCTACAGTGACACCATCGAGGTATTGGCCCATGGACAAATAAGTGATTCTAGAAGACGCGCGCGGTGAGATCTGCACCTCTGTTTCGGTGGTCTTGGAGTGCGTAGCTTCGATAGTCGCGGACAGCAGCCGATGGTTCATGGCTAACCGTCTAACCTGGCAGGAATTTTTCGGTAACACGTGGTTCAACTTCTGTGGAAGACCTGATTCTGCACAGCGAGTCTCCCAGCGCAGCTGAGTTCGTTCGACTGCATTGTTTTTCCGTGCGCCAGGGTTGCTGACTGCGACAGGTATCCAGATGTTTGCAGGGCATTGAGACGAGAGAAAGACCAGCTTTCTTCCCGGCTGGTGGCTCTTTTCCAGAACTTCGAGGACCTCCGCAAGAGCAGCTTCGAAGTTGCGTCTTGCGTGCTCAATCGGCACAGGACATGGCGCATGCTCATGAGGCCCTCTGAGTCTGAGGGGACTCGCACGGGGTGACTGTGTGACATCCAGAAATCTTTCCACAAAGCGAAGGTCGGCAAAGTGCCGATGCCTTCGCCTCACACTCCAACTCTCAGGTGTGGAGACTTCTTTCTGCAAGCATACTATACTATAGGCGACTTGCGGCGACGGTGTTGAGAGTGGGAGCCCTGTGGAGGTGCTCGAAGATGCGTAGAATTGGATCCTTTGGAGAGGTGGTTGGCTGGGAAGTCCTTGCAGAGGCTTTGCTCTGGTGGAACCTTACAAAGAGAGAAGGCGAGCTTCTAGCTGCGGCTTTTCCGGAAGGTGCGAAATCCCTGCTATGTCGTGCTTCTGGTCTTGCGGAGGATCATGGTTGGTTGGAAAAAGGTGTGGAGGGCATCTTGTTTACCTCGCAGCTATTTCGAACGCCGTGTCAGGGCTACCAAGGGCGCACCTACAAAGTACTTCGCCGGGAACTGAGCACTCACTACCTCCAAGGGGTTCACAGGTGCTTGGCGCTCTTTGGGAGGCGCAACAGAGCCCAGGCTGCTGACAAGCGTACGCCAGGCAGTTTCGCCTTGAGCAAATTGGGCCGATTAAATATGACTCTGACTCTCCCTGTCGAATGCAGAATGCAGGAGATGAGTTGGGATGAGGTTGACCCTGTTACCGTGCAGCCGGACGACGTTGCCCTGTTCCCGGTGGTCCCCGGCGCCTTCCAATTTAGAAACGCTGCTTGCTTCTTGCGTTGGTGGCAAGGTTGGCTGGCAGATCTTCTTGCAGACAGATGACATTAGCAGCCTCAGCAAGTATCCAGTTGTGCCGGAAGACGGCGCAGACGAGGCCCACGCGAGCAGATGCGTCTTTTGCATGCACTGTTTCCTTGCTGCTATTGCTGTTCCATTGCAGTTTTGCATCGGTGGGCGTGGCTGTGATGAGGCCACACAACTTCAGTAGATCACTGGTTTGCGATTGGCTTCGGTGGAAGCATCTCCGGCCGTTTCCGCGTTGAGACATCGCTTTGATGAGGCGGGCCTTTGTACCTTTGACATTCAGCCTCCAGAGGCAGGAATGCTGCAGCATACACGAGCAGTCAGACATTGTCAGATCAGCCGATGCTGCTGCTTGCTAGGAACTGATGCCAGATCTGCTTGTGCAGAAGGCCCTCCGATGGTTCGTGAGTTGCGGAGGCAGCCTGAACTTTGACAGGTCTCCGTGCGAGTCATGCCACGTCGCTCTCCGCGGCAAGCACAACGAAATCCTTTCTTCGACGCCCTTGGACATGTTAATCATTGCCATTTGCCATGTGCACATCTGAGCATCATGCTTGCGACTGCTTCTGGTGCAGGTGATGCCTGCCCTAAACATCTCGGAGTACGTTGATGAGAGTACGACATACGAGGCATGGCTTTGCACTCTTCTGTAGCCATGATACTGGAAGACAGTAGCAAAGCGCCTTTTTGGGTGTCGCCTCGAAGCGGCTCTCCGTTTGCTGATTTCAAGACTATGTTGAACTGAACACAGTGACTCGTGCACCCTTCCGTATCCTACAGTAATAGATGAAAATTGCTTGCTTTTGAACTTGACTGGGAGCTTAATGAACCCGAGGCTTGCAAAACCGGGCTTAGTGAGGGGCGTAGGGTGGTGGGATATGTGCAGAAGATCGGCTGATGCAAGCATGCGAGCGAGAATTTGACCGCGGTCGGAATGTTGACTCTGGAAGTCATGGTATGTACGCAAGGGAATAGTCGCGAGCGTGTGCTGAAGTCGCTGTCCTTCAGGAGCTTATGACCATAAGACAAAAGCTCGCCAAGAGCTGAGACCAGCAAAGCAGAACTGTCCAATTCAGTACAAGTAAGCCAGCTCTCGCATCAGGACCACTCTGACTTGGGCATGTTCGAGGATTGTCGCTCCATTCGCACGGGAGAGCCAGAGCATAGCAGCAGCATAGAAGGACAAGATCCGCTTGCGAACAGAGCTTTTGCCTGCAGCCGGAGTTCTCGCCACACCGAGACCCTGCCTTGGTAAGCACTGTGCGAAAGGATGTCGCATAGCATGTCATTGCGTCGCGGACGCTTAGGCATCCACCTGTCGAACACCGACTTCAACATTGCCCACTTAATTGCAGGGCGACAGAGCTACGTGGTGCGCGGCTCGGATTGCTCGTCATGAGAGTCGATTGCGGCTGCTGGTGTGCAGACCTGGTCAGGTCAAGCCTTCGCACATGTCCGAGTCGCAGAACGTTTTCGTTATGCACAACGGCCGATGGCCCGGTCCTGGACACGGCAGTGCTACCGCATGTGCTGCCTAAGTCGCATGAGGCAACCAGGAGCGTTCGCTTCTGTAGCCTAGGGCCTAGAGTAGCCCTGGGCCCGAGGAATGAATCTACTGCGACAAGCTTGGGGCTGGCCCGGGACATCATCGATAGAGGAAATTCAGGCTTTTGACTTGCGCTGCGGAAAGAGAGAGAGGTGATAAGAGAAGACATGAGAAGACTGACAGGCTGCCGTGCACCAGTTTTCCGAGCAATCGGCACTGGACTGGGAGCCACCCGGCACCAAAAACGCAGGGTGTGGTTGTCGCGGCCCTGGTCCATGAACAGGTGCAAGGCACTGGTGGCAAGCCAGCCTGGAGTTATCGTGGAAGAGCTCGTCCTCGCTGAGGCGCCATCTGGGATCCTTAGAGCAGAGACCCGGGTCCTGGGCCGTGTCCGATGCTGCTAGCGGCTGCGAATGGCTGCGAGCGCAGGTCGGCGGCCGGCTTGCGGTGGACGAGTTCAAGCCCGGACCTCTGCCGCAGCGCCCTCGTCATCGGTCGCTACTCGTCGAGCTCAGGTTTTACACAGTCTTTGGCAAAGTGGCTTTCGGAGAGGTGCCATGCGGGGAAATGCAAGTGCAGATAGGCCATAGGCTCGGCGGCCCGAAATGGCTGGTGGTTCAATCTCTGTGTATTCATTCAAGACCACAAATGGCTTCGCGTTTCTGGGCGAGGAGATCTTCTCTTCAGCGGGCACTGTCATGGAGATTGATCGTGATGGGCAGATCTTGACAAACAAGGCTCCTACTGTCGGCCGAGAAATCCTGATAAATGATTTGTTGCCAGATGGAGTGCCCGCCTTTTTGTGTGCGGCCTTGCTACACACAAATGGTGGAAATTGCTGAGAAGGCACTTTGCTTGGCCTCGTGCAGTGAAGAACGGCTTACTGTTGTTTCTTGCTGGCCAGGTGGCAACCCATGCAAGAGCTGACTTTCTGCGTGTGGATGTTCTAGACTCCGTCCCAGTAGCATCCATATGCAAGTAGGGTTAATGGTGCACGGCATGCACTCGAAAATTCCCAGGTTCAAGGGAGCTGCAGTGGCCTTTACGTGAGTGAGGCCAGCTGCAGCGGCGAGAAAGAGCGAGAGGACCATTTATGGTGGTATTTGTCTTGAGAAAGGTTCTGCGCATGTTCCGTGACTGAAATTAATTAGTCGCGGGTTTCTGTTGAGATTTCTGTTTCACAGTTTAACGTATGCTCGGCACGGATTTCTGAGCTTCGATTCGAGGGGTGCAGGGGTAGAGGGCTTCGGTGCAGTCCAGTCTTGTCCAGTCCTTTTGGCCCGTGGTCCCCCAACCCGAAGTCGTCGTACCGACACACAGGGCGGCGCAGCAACGTGTGGGAGCCGTTGGCAAGAAGAGGGAGAGAGAGGAGTGAGGGTTAGAGTAGTGGACCGCTCATACTGTTTCGGTGCCATACCCTCGATCCTGCACTCCTGCCGGCCATATTGCTTCAAGTGTCTGAGATCAGAAGTACGGACCAGCGTGGTGGGTGAATCTTCTCTTCATGTCAATGTATTGACTTGTGGGGGCACCACGACGCTTGAGCATTCCGGGTTTTAGCTGCCCAAGCGTTTTTCCGCAAGTCGTGGCCTCTGAGACGGGCTCTTCTCACGGTAAGGACTTAGCGGGCGGCATGCTCTCGGATGCTCAGTGCACTAAAGTACTAAAGAACGCGAGCAAGGAAAATCAGGCAACTCAGAAGGCTAGATTCTAGAGAATCTGAGTGGGTCTTGGCAGGTGGAGCTTTTTCCTGCAAGTGATTTCAGTCCCTTCCTGAAGGCCTCGCTGGCACAAATGACGATATTTGCTGGTGCTGGTTTCTTGTGCTGTGCGTATTGCGCCGCACTGTTCAGGAAGCTGTTGCGGCCCGATGGCGCGAGGGCTATGCTGCCTGAGGCAAAGGTTGTCTGAGTCACGGTCCCATCTGCAAGACGAAAGCAAGGTCTAATTATGCTGGCGGGGAACATCCGAGAAGAGGTTTCACTGTCTGCGGCCATTGAGAAGGTTTCTGATCACAGTTATTGAACTGCTGCAAACGTGCATTATGTTCCAGGTCTAACCACTGCACTTTACGATTGGTCAAGCGTGGCACGCAGCACGACATTCGGTGCATCCCACACTGCAAGATTACATTTTCGACGGCGGACAGAAAAGCGCTGGTCCGTAATGTGTCGCTCTTAGCACAACTACCCTGAATCGGCACTCCGTCATGCAGCCGTTGCTCGCAGCGGGGCTGCTCCTTCGCAGCGCGATCGCGATGGCAGAGCCAGTCACGCTTCAGGCGAGGCGTGTGCAAAAAGGAGGCACAGATGCCAGCACGTCGGGCAGCCGGGCAGGTGGAGGTCCCGGAAGGAATAGGACCAGGCCAGCACTTTGGAGGTCTGGAACCAGCTTTCCGCAGCATTGCCAGGTGCGAACTTCAACGTCAGCACCCCGGATGGTCAGGTGCCGGCGCCCTGTGAGGATCTTGTATCGACACAGGCCAATTGGGAAATTTTTTATCTCTGCAGGTTCTCCATTTCGGCTCTTGGCCAGGTCTGCCTATAGGGAGCCCAAGAGCAGTGAAGGGGCTGCTGGTCCTGGCATGGCTGGCATAGTCAGACGAAGTCCCGAAGCTCAGCTTACAGCTGCGATTCTGAGTGCGGGCAGAGGCAGCCAGTGGCAGCGTGTCTTGAAGCTGCTCGCTGGCAGTGTCACATCGGCCGCCGAGTCGGCTCCAGTCCCGGCTTCTTGGCAAGATTGGGGGTTCTGACTCTGACTGCAGGAACGATCTGTGCTCGGAAGGTTGGGCCGGTGTCACTTGAAGTGAGCGCTACAAGTACCTGCATCGTCGATGTCGTCGAAAAAACCGCTGTCAATTCACACGTTCCCAGCATAGTGCGACTCGGAGACCCCGAACAAACGCTCGCTTGGACTGCTCTGCTGGGGCAGGACACAGTAAAATCGCCGGAGTGACAAAATTCGAGGGCTCACCAATATCACAGGGTCATTCGCTCTACCGTGTGACTCTCGAACCTCTACCTCAGGATTTGATTTGCTTCGGTGCAGCACTTTCGACAATCGGCAAGGCGGGGCGGTAGCCGGTAGCCAGTAAGCAGCACAAACGTGGGGTGGCGAGCTTCCAAGTTAGCCTGGACAGGCAGAAGCATGGGAGGCGACTGTGCTCATATTGGGAATGATGAAAGATGCGGGCGTGGAGTGCGACACGCAGGGTGCTTTCGAATGCAGTTGGTGTTATGGAACTTAAAACCCACAGCACACACACCTCTATTTAACCTTGTGCATTCCGTCTGCTGGACAGGTCTGAATGCGGCACTGAACGCCTGCAGCAAGAGCACTGCATGGGAGGCGGCACTCGGCGTGAGGCCTCCGGGCCGATGAGCGGGGCGGGGACAGGGGAAAGCTCCGCGAACCACAGCGTGTGCTACTCTGTGCCTAGCAAGGTGGCATTTTGGAAGTCTGGCCAGCACAATGAGCGACGGAATGGTGATGAATGCTCTCGCCAAGGTGGGAGAGCTTCAGGTAAAGCACGTGAAGTTGTTTGGAGCTTATAAGTCTTAAGTGGACTGTGCGGCTAGTGCACGCTTGTTGTTCACGATTCACGAAACACATGCAGATACCTGCAGCGTCTTCCGTACCAGTTCACATTCGCAAAGCTGTGGAGATCTCAGGCCGCTCAATGGACTATGGCACTGGCCCTGCTATGGGAGTCAGGGTTACAGGCAGACACAACATATTCCTAAGTCTCAGTCCGTTTCGCAGCTCGTATAAGCCTGCACATGATGATGCAGGCAAATACAATCATATTTAGCTCTGCTGTCAGCAGCATGGCTGCACAGCGAAGAGAGTTCGGCTTTGCAGGGAAGACCGCGCAAGCACTTGTCTGCGAAGCCCGAGGTGCGTTCGCGGCTGATGGCAGATGGAGACTGGCCATGGCCACACTCGAAACCATGAGGGAGCAGTTTCTAGAGCCGAACGACATCACAATGAATGCCGTGCCGAGCTCGGACTTTGCAGTCCCTCCATTGCATGGAGCAACAGACTGACAGAACCAACGCGAACTGCGCGGCAAAGGCGATCTTTGCTTGTGCCACGGCGCGCCGTTGGGAGGAAGCGCTGTGCCTTCTTGCGGACACGTCTAGACTCAGGACAGGGAGCGGCATGAGCTTTACAACATCTAGAATCTAGAATCTATACTTTACATTTCGAAACTGGTCCGCAACACGACGTTTGCAGGATGGCGACAAGTGTTTCCTACAGTTCTGCAATCAGTGCTTGTGAGCATGCAGGGAGGCGGATCTTTCCAGTCGCAGATCATGCAAAGCTGATCTCGTAGCCCATATTGCAGTGTCGGTCACCTGACTCTGGTTTTCGTTACCTGCTCATGGTTTGCATTGGGAACTGTTCATTTTGCCCGTGGTCCGTGCAGATGGGACGTCGCATTGGCATTGCTGCAACAACTTGGCGTTGCACATCTGCGGGCCAATGCTATTTGTCACGAGTCTGCAGTACTATCACAAACTCTACATGATTCTGGAAGCCTGCGCCGAATCTACACAATTTGGAATTCTCTAGGAAGTTTTTCTTGCGCTGTTGCCTGGGCTGAGTGCCCGGTCACTAGTCGGAAGAACGAAACAGGTCCAGTCGGTCACTGAACGGGGAGGGTCGTGGAGACAAGGCCGCCACCCTAAGCGGGCCGACGAGGAGATTTCAGATGATGATGTACATGGACATGTGGCCTGTGTTGAGCAAATCACGTAACGTGCCGCGAGACGTTCTGTGCTCGACCAACACTATGTAGCAGGCACTGGGCGCATCGCCGGCTCGAGGTTTGTTTCTTAGTTCTGTACTCGTTGCTGCAAAGTTGTCAAAAGGAAGAACTCGCCATCTTCGTGCCTAATCAGCACGAACACTATTCTGTCTCTCATGCATGCGAGAGTGCCGTAGTAGGTGACAGAAGAGGAAGGCTCTGTGTCACCTAAGCCGAGGCTTTGGAGCTGCAGTCAGCTCCTGCGTTCGGCGTGGCAGCTGGCATGCCGGACTGGCCCTGCTGGACTCAATGTCATGTGACAATGCCATCGCCGACACCACCAGCTTCTTGGCTCCTTATCTTTGCAACAGGGCGTCCGTGGATTCGAAGCTTTGCATGGCCTGGTAAGCGCACAAGTACGAGGGTCGTTCAGAGAACTGGCTTCCGGCCCGGTGCTTGGCCACGCAGGGTTAACCTGTTTGGCCAAGTGCCTTGACGAGAGACGGTGTGGCACAAGGCGCATTGCAGGCATTACAAACGGTCGTTGACATGTTCTGCGTGTTGTTCTGTTTCCTGACTAAAGTGGAATGAAATTGTGCTGTACGAATCCACTTCCTCGTCTTCAGTGGATGTGGTGGATACATAGGCTTAGGCTTAGGTCATGCTAATCTCATCTTTCCATCCATCCTGCTAGACTCGAAGCAAATCTGTAGCAGCAGGTATCAGCTCGGCCATCAGTGCATGCGAAAATGCTGGTGAGTGGGCTGCAGCATGGCGCTTGTTGGCGCAGATGACAGCGAATGGCTCCAGGAGGCTGTCGTCTTCACAGTCAGGACATTTTCTTTTCCTTCGACAAGCTGTGAACAGCGATGCCTGTGCGCAGGGACACGATCGCCTACAATGCAGCCGTCAACTCTTGTGAAGCGAGCCACTCCCTCGGTGATTCTTGTGTCAAAGAGAGGCAGCGCCTGTCTTCCCCAGGCTTACAATGGACTAGATCGGTTGAGCTCTATGCCAGTATGGGCGGCGACAGTGTTGCCCGGTCTCTAAATGAAGAGAGGCCAGGTGTACTCCCCCATTGGCAAAGATGAGGTTCGACCGTCGTCTTCAACCTTCAACGCATTGCTCAACGGATTTCATGCGTCCTGGGTCGCAGCCAGGCTATTTTGGCACAGCTTGAATTGGTTACATGCTGAGCCATGCATGTTGGTGCATTGAGGCATCGCACAGGAGGAGCTCAAGTCTGGGAAACCCAAGCTGGGCACAGGCACTGACGCCTTCTCAACTGGCCTTGCCCGGGGTCGTATCCCAAGCGCAGGCAGTGGCGGTTCTCCACAAGATGTCTGGGACAAGGCTGTGGCTGAACGGAGTCCATGCTGCTTAGCTGACGAGCCACGCAATCGAATTCCAACTGTGAGTGGTGGTTGGAGACGGATGCTACGACTCGATTAGGCTGGCCTTTGCATCGACATTGCATTGAAGGCCGAACATCTTGCAGCATGAGCCTTCATAGACGTGATGGTTTCTTCTTTCGCCTCTACTAAGACCGACACGGCGCATGGACTTGCCTTGAGAAGTTGGTTAAGTTCATCGTGCAAAGGCCAAAGGTTTGCAGAAGAGGTTTCAAGTTTGTAGGACATAGTGTTTTGTCCAGAAACCGAGCTGCCTCGGGATTTGCTTCTGTCTGTGTCAGTGTGCACATTATTGCGCATTGTTAGCACAGAGTGAGAACGAGAAGGAACACAGCAACAGACAGACTCCATGCGCTTCCCCGCAACTTGACCTCGACTGCAGTCTGGCGAGGGTGCGCTCGACTGACTTCGTGCGAAAGAGGTTGCGAGGTAATCAAGTCAGAACCCCAAGCCGGTCGCTGGAACCTAAGTTGGAGAGAGCTTCGTCTGCCAGGACGAGCAGCTTGATATCATCTGCAGAGAAGCGCAGAACAGCGTAGATCCGCAGACAAGCCTGGCAGGCTTGTCAAGATATTATTGTATTTCTGAGTGTGGGTAATCTAATCGCCTTAGAAGTAGAAAGCAGCCGAGGCAACAACAATCGAGAGAGGAAGTAGAGCTGCAAGATTTCGAAACATACAAATAATATCAAATAATCCGAATTAAAACTCGACTGGCAATGCCACATCGGCGCCGAAGAACTTGGACTTTTCCAACTGGAACAGCACGTGGTAGTTCCAAAGCCAAGTCCGAAATCCGCGGGCAGGACCGCCATTAGCCTGCTCCCCCCGCCCTGCCACGCCACTACTCCCCACCACCCCTGCCACCCCCTGACCACTCACTTCTCTGCAACTTCAAGCTTTCATCATGAGACCTGCACATCCCTCTATACTAGAGAATCTGATTTCCTCAGCGTCACGTGTCCGGAGCGATGCATGCGACACATGCTGTGTGTCGCCAGAGCAGGAAGTCAACGTGGCGACTGCGCACGGGCTTGGCCAGAAGTTCCTGCAACAGTGGGTCCAACAGGCGGAGCTTCCTGCTGCAGCCTCAGCTTGGAGCTGTCCTGCTGCAGCTTCAGCTTGGAGCTGGGTACGACCAGAAGTTACAGCCTCTACTGTGTGGTGCCAAACGCCGGCACCGTAAATTACAATACCGAGTCTGCTGTTTCCGCCCGGAAACAAAGAGCTTCTCGAATCTGCTCATGGTGAGTCATGAATCCGATGAGCCCTCACACGAAAGTCGGTACATGTCGGTACCTTTGCCAGGAGTCCTAAATGTTTGCATGCTGTCCGAATGTCTGAACAGCCTGTGTCCGGTGCTTTGTTGTGTGCGCAGTGTTGTCATGACTCATGTTGTGTCTGCACATGCACACGCTCTCTGAGAGACAGCAATGGGGAATTCAGGCCAGAATTGCTAATGTTCGGCGCGGTATGTGAGATTGGTGCATCTGAATCTCTGGCGTGGCTTGAGCTGGCGAAACGAACATGGCTTCGCTATATGTATCCCATAGGACACAAGACACTCCAGCTTGCAACAGATGCCGGCCACGTAAACTAGGTGTTTAGAGTGTAGAGTTGTGGCCGTGTGGACTTTCAAGCGTTAGGCTGCCTCGGTATCCCTTCCGCATCGTGACGATGTTCTCCTCTCGGCTCCAGGCAGAGACATGATATGCTGTTGGAGCCCCATGCAAGGCCGACATGAGAGACTAACGCTAGGAATCGTGGCTGTTGCCAAGCCGCCGGGAATCGCAAGCCAAGATATGTCAGGGCCCGAGCATTTCATGGGTCGTCTTGATGTAGCTGCTGCAAGTCAGGCTGGCCGAGTTGCAGAAAGCCAGCAAGCAGAAGTTGACTACTGTGCCACACTCCCAGATCGTGCTACTCCTTGCTCATCATCTCTTCTCTCTCTTCTCTCTTCTCTTCTGCATGTGCTCCGGCCAGAAGCTTTACGGTCTCAGAGTATCTCAGAGTAAGGTCTCGGTTGGACCTTCCAACATCGGGCGTGCTGGTCGCAGCAGTCGGGGACGAAGACTCCCCCGCCGCGAAATGGCTGCAGGCCGCTTGCCTCGCACTCTCAGACGAGCCAGTTCGAAATTGAGAGCCTGCACTCCAGGCCCAATTTTCTGGTCGGTCGCTTCGCATGCAATTTTGTAATGTCCCGGAGTAGTTTTTGAATCGAGAGGAGCTGAGGTTGGTCTCAAAAGAGTATCTATGTTTGTGCCATGCGAAGCCCCCAGCTCCGGAGTTCGAAGTGTCCACTCCACTCCGAGTGGTGACGGCAGCTCGGTTTGTTTTCGATGGGATGGGCTTAGCTCTGACCAAAATCCTTGTCCAAATCATCGGTGAGCCTGGCCGATGCTGAGATGGGACCAATGGACGACGAGAAGACGCGAGTTTTTGTGGACCGAAAGGGGCGAGAAGCATACACGCGCTGCCAAGCCCTGGCAGTACAGGAAGTATGTTCGCCAGCTGGCAGACTGCACTTGAGTTTGCTTCGGGTCTTCCCACGCACAGGTGCCCTGTCGGGAGGAACTGAAGATACTGATGTAGTTAAACTGGATAGAATTTGCGGAAGTAGTCGGCAGCAACCCATGCGAGCCCTGCTGAATCTGTCAGGCAGAACGCACCAAATACGAGCCCACTTGGCCAGCATTGGCCTTCCGCTTTTCGGTGACACCATCTATGGCAAGTTCGTCACACAGGTCTCTGTGGCTTCGCAGTCAAAATCCACTGTCCCGTCCAAACTTCCACGATCCTTCAAGAAGCACGAACTGCTACAGGACATGGCTCATTTGGTGCCCGGCCTCCGAGACTACGCTGACAGACTGTTCCTGCATTGCCGGCGGCAATCTCTTCTGGGTTTGGATGGACAGCAGCTGGAATTAGAGGCAGGGCCGGGGCGAGTTCTCTGGATCTGCGTATTCTTGTGCCACGTAAAAACGTCTGTGGGGCTTGGTCGATGATGCGGTGTCGTGGCGTGGTTCTTTACACCGCTGTCCTCAAAGAGAGGATCACCACTTCCGGCCTCGTCGCAGGAATCGCGCTCCCGAAACGGTACCACTTGCATTGCTTGCATTTCGATTGCCGCTTCTGCGAAGTGAAGGGAAGCAGTTTCTGCATTCACTAAGCGAGGAAGCAAGCACAGAACAAATTTGGCAATGGGCCTAGACATCCTTTCAGAGCCTGTTGTGCTTTTCTTGCTACAACTGGGCGTGAAGAGCCGTGGTCAGTAGGCTGTGCCAGGGAGAGGTTCAGAATGTTCAACACTTCTGTAGGACCGGCAATTTTGCCCGAACGCCGGATGACTGTCGTTTGGTGTCAGGCGCCCTTGCCTGAGGACTTGAAAGCGATCCTTGCGATCCTAGGCCCTGCAATCGATTGGAGGGCGCTGATGCGAGAAGGAGAAGCCACCGGAAAAAGCAAAGAGCCCTTCGTTCGCTTCACGTTGTCACGTTGCGTTGCGTCCGCCGCTTTGACGTTTGCTCTGCGCTTCCCGCCAGCGACGGGAGGAAACTGCTCCCAGTCGCGCAGGTGCTGCAACTCACTTGTCCCGATGAAGTCGGCCCTGGGATGCTCGTCTCCTTCTCGTGAGCCTGGGAAGCCACACACCTCACGGCACGGCCACTCTCGCTGCATGGACTCAGCTTGTAATCCACTATGAAAGAGAGGTATTATCCCATCGAGGAGAGGCCAGAGGAAAGTGCCACGGGCGACTTGGCCGCAGCCCTGGAGCCTCCTTGTGCTGAAATCTTCACCTGCAAGGAGTTGATATCCACGATGATGATAGGGCCCGGCTTGAGGAGGGAGCAGCTATTGCTGCAGAAGCGGCCTTAGCAGTCGTGCGGCTTCCGGCTGTCAGGGTCTGCGGCGCGTCTGTCAAGAGAGCCCTAGGCCAGGCAAGAAGAGCTGAGCGCTCAAGGGGCCCTTGCCTGAGCACATGGGGACTTTGACGGCCTCGTCGCCACCCCACCGTCGCTGTCAGGTCGTCATGGCCGTACCCCCTCCTCCTATCGGAGAGTTCACGGGTTTTTCCTATCCGGCGGCCTCGTTTGCTTCAGGCAGTCGGGTATGGTCGGGCTTCCAAGCTTCGGTTGGCAATCTGAGCCTGTGGAGGTCAAAATGCCATAGTCACCAGATCCAGCGGAGAGGCCCAGGCCATACCTTTGTCGCTTGCAGCATGACCCGAATGGTGAAGGAATCCGGTTGCTACATCTTGGAGGCGCTTGTAGCCGACGGCAGGGACATGGTGGAGCGTTCATGGCTTGCGGCAGGTTTTCCTCACCGCCCTTGGGCCTTTGTACACCGTGTATTTAGGCGATGTTCTGAGCTCTTGAGATACCAGACGCAAAGCTTTGTTGCTGGAGCCAAGTCAGACACCGAGGCCAGGCAGAAGATGGAAGTTATATCACCAAGAATTGTGAGGAGGCGGATCTGCGGCCGTGCCTCGGCCACACTTCGAGACACGACTGCTCGTTGTCGTGCTCGCACAATGAGGTACCCAGTGTCCTGATGCTGTTATCTCATCTTTGGCTGGTGATCGTACGCTCTGCAAAACATGTTTGGCATAAAACTGCCAAAGGCACAGTCTGCGTATCACCTGATCAGTCACCTGATCATGAACCGGGGAGGCTAAAGAGCGCCCGCCACAAACCAGGGAAAAAGAATGTCTCTTTGCTGAGCCGACTACCTTGCAATGACCAAAACCTTTTTCAACTATGTAATGGTACTCCCTGAAGGGGGTACCAGGACCATCCAGGACCTGGATGTGGGCGCAACGCCGTGAGTCACTTAACTCATCCAGGATTTTCGTTGTGAGCTGCTCAGCAGGGTATCATCTTGGCTTTCAGTTAAGGAATCGGACCCGGGTGGGGCTGGGTGCGTTGAGGACGAGTGGTCTTCGATCATGAGGGTTTCTTTGTACCAAAAGGGCTCTGTGCTACTGCTGTCTCATCGGGAGGATGTAGCATTCCTTTACTCATTAGCGGGTTTGGTGCATCCATGCTGCGAAGACCGCAGCAGAGTACATCAGCAGGGCAGTTTTGTCCGAAGCTTCACGATGCTGGCAGAGACGCGGATGGCACTGCATGGCATTGCTTTCGCAGCGTTGATGTCAAGCTTCATGATAATTGTGATTTGTCACCGCTTATTCCTGATTGATCTGACTGTGAAGTGCACATTGATCTCGAAATAGAGTTACTTCGGGAGCAGTTCTGCGTCGATAAAGAATGATTACGAGTAAGGAAGCGCACAGGGTTCTACGATAGGACTCCCGAGGAGAATTAAGCAGCACAACCTGTGATCCGTCAGAGACATGGCGGCCATGGCCATGCTTCGAAGACCTTCAATTTCTGTGCCATGGAGCGCACGTTTGGCATCGACAGCGATCTCACGTGTTGGTGTCGTGGGCTGTGGGCAGACCTGGGCTCAGTTGCTGGTGCTCTTAGGAATTCCGCAATCCCGCAATCCTCAACTTGCGTGGAAATTCCGTCACTTGCCCAGGTCGAGCGACCTCGCGTAGAGTTTGAATGAACCAACTCACATGTTAGGAAGTTGTGGGGCCGGAGGTCCCAACAAACAATGCAATTCTAGAAGCATGCATGTTCGTGCGGTTAGATGGACTGAGCTCGTCGTAGAGGGACCTCAGTTCGGGGAGGGGGAGCCCGGCTTCTCAGCCAAGGATGGGCACTGGAATCGCGATAGTCGCCGTAGCTTGGCATAGCAGACGATTTGCTCATGTCAGATCTGCGGCACCCAGGCAGCGCACGCAGGAGCGGAGGTCGTTGGCATGGACGCCTTTCCCGCCAGTCTCGAGCGGAGCAAAGCCTTCGTACATGACTGGGCGAAGAAGGAGGCTGGAGCGGCCAGGAGCGAGCGGAGCACAGCCGACGATGGGCATCACCAGATTGCAGGTCAAAAAAGGACGAATGTCAGATTCCGAGGCCGCTTCAGAAGCAGTGGCTCTTTGCCTTGCTGTTGTCTTGAAGGCAGAGAGCTTCCGCAAGCGCTTCAGCTTCGTCGACCTTTCGGACACCTCGAAAATGTCAGAGGCCGTCCCCAGGATGGACTTCCTTATCGAGGCCTCGGGTGTGAGCTGTGCTGCTGTGCATCTTCCTTCGTTCCCCCTGTTTCTATTCTTTTGGAAAGAGCGGCATAGGGCTTCGAGCATTCGAGGCTGTCAGCGAAGACTTCGAGACCAAGCAGTCTTGCTTCAGCGTTTTGCAGGCGCTGTTGCTGTCGAGAGAGGAAGCTAGAGCTAGCTGTTTTGAGACCGGCGAGGCAGCTGGGCTTCCAGAGCGAAGTGTGCTGGCAAGCAATACATCCTCCATTTCAATCACCAAGCTCGCGGCAAAGGTTCCCAGGCCCATGCGCCACTCAAACAGGTATTATACTCAGCCCGAACGTGTGCGCCACAGGCCTGAGAGGGTCATCGGTTGCTTGGCTGGACAGGAGTGCGGAGCTTGTGCCGAGTCCTTTCAGGCCGAGTGCCTAGCGGGCCTAGCTGCCATGACTGCCTAGCTGAGGAATGCACTTCATGCCTGGCGCCGACAGTCGTGACTCACTTGTTCTGTTGGTTGAGCCGCAAGTCTAAGGAACCCCGTCCCGGTGATGCCATTGGTGGAGGTGATTCGAGGCTTAAGGACAGACGATGAAACGCTGGACACCACGCTGCAGCTCTGCCGAGCAATGAAGAAGGCACCATGAGCTCCATGCAGTTCCAAGCTGGTTCTTTGCCCAGTGCCCTTAGGAGCACTCGACAAGCGCAGATCGGCCAGGACTGGCAAAGCGTTTCCGGAGCATTATCAAGCTGAAGTAGGAAGACTGTTCGCAAAGACAAAGCAGATTTCGCACGTGCAGGTTTCATAGCCAACCGCATTCTGATGCCGTACATCAACGAGGCAGGGACCCTCCCATAGCGGCCACAGCACTCCTCGTTTGGATTCCAAGTTGCACAGAGGCGGTGTTTGCTCTACAAGAAAGCATCGGAACTGCCGAGGTGAGATTCGATTTAGGCGATCCCAAGGCGCTTTGGAACTGCCCAGTCTAAGCCAGGACATTGACAAGACCATGAAGCTCGGCACGAACGTGCCCATGGGTCCGCTGACCCTTGCGGCAGCTAGCTTACAAAACGCGACATTCTTGTCCAAGCTTTTGGTGCCACTGTCCCGCCTGAGGATTTCATCGGACTGGATACCTGCCTCAGCATCATGCAGGACTCCCCAAGCGAATGCGCAGAAGACGTGTCCGAGACATTGCGACCGCATCACAGGTTTTGCACAGAGACTTGGGTGATTCCAAGTATCGCCCATCCCTCGGTCATTCAGCTCACGCGCGACCATCTGGTCGGTCATATTTAGTCCCAGCACGAGCCACGCACAGCAAGGTCCAGCTCCTCTTCTGATCAACTATGTTGCGGCGCGGCTCAATCCGTCGCGTTCTGCTGTCTACATCGACACGTGCAGCAGACAGTCTTGAGACACCCACCCAAGGAAGCTGGATGGCTTGGAAAGAAGACGAAACGTGGCTTCTACGATTACAGCTGAGCAGTGGGCGCTGGTCAAGTGTTGGTCTTGGCGTCTCACTGTTTCACCGTGAAGGAGCATGAATCCACGTTTCACGGCGCAGCTTTATCAGCAGATTGGCTTGGAGTCTGAGTTGCAGACCAGCGACGAGATTCTGCAGAACAAACCCAATTGGAGACTGCTGCGTGCGATGTGAGCAGGCTTGCAGGCTGAAGAGCTACATGTGCAGCTTGCCGAGTCATCATGAGCACGACCGCCACCACCAGCAGCATCATCATCATTGACATCATCGTCATATTTTGCTGGTACTATCGACCTTCCTATTTTTACTACTTACGTCCACTTACCATGCCACTATGCGTCGTAGCAGACCACATCCTTCCCCTTCTTCAGAAGCGTCAGCAATTCAGCCGGAGGAGCAGGGAAGCAGTCCGTCAGGTCTGCTGCCTGTTGTTCAGTCACGTTTCCAATCATGCATCGGCCATAGTTGCCGTAGTTGTTGCAATTGCTATGCACAGGATCCGAATCGCTCTAGGTCCTCTTCCTGACCCCATCCCTTTATCATAATCTTCGTCGTCATCACTACCTCACGCAATCTCTGGCAGCTTGTGATGAAGCGAGCTGGCCACTGGGCTACTATATACCTATATATATAATATATATATATATATATATATATATATGTATGTATATGTACAAGAATGTGAGAGGCGCAAAGCATCTATCGCACAAATTCAGATTGCCTATGCAAATGGATTGAAGATTCGTTGACCCATGGCTCTTGTTTGAGACACAAAGATGACCATGCGGAGATCACAAGATGTTTTGCAGATTGTCAGGTTGCTTTGCATTGGCATGCCTGTTCTAGAGGTGTTGCATAGTCCTTGCACCAGTTCTTGTGAGGCCGTAATGCATTCAACAGAAATTCAAGTGTTTCCAAATGAAGCTGTGCCAATGTACGAGCCGCGACGATATGCAGAATGGTTACACAGCGAGGTGTTTCTGCCCGTGGTCGTCGTAATTGGAAGCGAAGCCGCCAAAGCACAGGTCAAGGATGCCAATGGTCTGTCTCTGGCGGAGCTCTTCGCCCCTTTCGGTGGCCACTTCCGGGGAATCTCTGTGTCAGCGCAATCCTTGGAAAGACAGATCCCTATCGAAAATCTACGGGTCCGCTACGCTGATGCTGACTTGGCAGTCCAACTCAGCACTTTACAAGCAGACCAGGTGGCTGCATGGACGGTAGAATCCAGTGCATTGGCAGGGAGACCCAACAGCCTTGAGCCTCCAAGCCCATGGTATGAGCAGTGGCGCAATGCTTTGTTCGGATCTTTGAGATGGTCTGAGCACGAGGCTTTAGACCAACCCGCAGCTGCTATGTTGGTGATCTTGTCCAAAGAGCCAGATCCTGTCATGCAGCTGGAACAGCTGCTCCATTCTTCCAAGATGCCACCATTGTGCACTCAAGGAGTGCTGGATCCTGTTCCCTCACGGATCGCTGTGCTTCTCCACGACGTTTCAGATCCAGAGAGCCCCAGCCAAGAAGAGTTTACCAGAAATCTGGAAAGCATCAGGGCACGTTTTGCCCCGAATCTGGTCCTAGCTCTGCAGATCAACCATGGCGGCGCGGCGGCCTTAGATGGTTCCTCGAAGCAGACATTTGAGCCCAGAGGCCCTCTGTGCGAGTGCTTTGTTGTGCCGAGGCGGACTTCCTCATGCCAGAGGCAGAGGCGATGCTTTTTCTGGGAGTCATAGGCCAAGCGACGCAAGCTGCACTAAGGACTTATTCAAATCCTTTCTGGTCCAATCTGCTCCACCGCCGCCACCACCGCCAGCAGAGGCCAGGCACCCTCGTCGGTCGTAGCTAACGTCAGATCCTGTGGCTGTGGCTGATGAGGCTGCAGACGCAGCAAAACCCAGCCCGGCCAGCCCGGGATCGCGCCTCACCCGTGAAGATCTTCAGAGCTTGGCGCAGGCTGCACTGCCTGCTGCACGGCACTGTGTGTGTCGGCGTCTGGCTGTTAGATTCGAAAAGGTTGGAACCGAAGTGGTGGTCAAGAGCGCCGTGCCTTGGATGGAGAAGCAGCTCCAGCAGCTGGAGGCCATGCATAACTGCTGCAACATGTGATCTCGTCGGAGCACTGCACAAATCTGCAGGCACAGATCTCGCAGGCTCGCAAGGAGCGGCAAGGGTTGGCGCATGATGAAATGCGAGTACGTGCGAGTCCCTGCCGCTCGCGTTCACAACAGGGCTTCCGCAACCAGCTGAAGTATCTCTGGCGCAAGCCTCGCGAGGGAGTGCCTTTCTTAACGACGGAGACGAAGGCCGAAGTGGTGGCCATGAGTTTACAATGTGTTTCCGTTTTAAGGCAGCAGGCGAGAGGAGACCGGGCCTCGGAGTGCGAAGTTCGCAAGTAGTGAAGCAGTGCTTCTGCCGCTTGAAACTGCCAAGCAGCCAAGCGGCGGAACGTGCGCTTGATTTTGTCCTGTCATTGTCAGAGGCTTTTCTGTGGCATTTGTCGGCTCAAGAACGGCCACGGCCACTCCTACATACCCTGATATCGAACATCCCTTGCTGCCGCCTCAGTTGTGCCACCACGACATGCAGGAGTGGACACCGTGAGCGAGCGAGAGATGTGAACAACTCAGTCGTATCGACATCATGTGGCCGAGAGCGATCACCCAACTTGCAAGGGCCTTGGCAATGATGGTGACATTTCTTTCTAGAAGCATCTGCTTGTGCGTCGCAGCCAGGCTCTACTAGGTCTCTTCACATTTCTCTACTCTGTGGGGCACCCAACTAGATCGGAGGCCTCTTAGATGTACAGGAGTTGCTGCTCGACTTCTCAGGCAACGCCTGCGGCTGGCTTAGCCAGGCACCACTGCAGATGGACTAAGCCGGTGTCATCGCAGACGAAAGACATCACAACCATGGCAACAGCATTGAAAGTTCCTGGACTGTAGCCCGACGCAGTCGGGCACGAGTCAACTAATTCACAAATAACTTGAATTTGTGTTCAGAATTTTGGAATTCTTTCCTAAGAGGAGGCTTCGGGGTTTGATTCGACGACCCTTTACCACGCCTTTTCTCCCAAAGAGAGACAAGCAAGCATGAAAAGCCTCCGCCTCAAAAAATGGACTCAGAGGCGGACAGACACCCGAAAAGCGCAGCTGGCAAGTGCACACGGGATAGCAGAGATTGCCTGTGCTGCGGCAGTCCGCGGTCTAGCCTTGGACGTGCACTGCGCAGACCGGCATGTGGCATACATTGGCATACTCTGCAACCAGTCACCCAAAACGCCCAGGGCAAGAGACGGGAGATGCATGGGTGAAAGATGAAAGCACCGAAGGAACGATGTTGTAATGAGAGAACTGCGTGCGCGAAACACGGTTGGTCGACTACTCCACATGGGTATCTGCGATTGTGAACGAATCGTTGATCCTTGCGAGGCCGGTGGTGGCGGAAAGAAAGGTTCCGATCTTGTTGTGGTGTGTCATTTCCTTTTGCGACGGCATGCAAGAGCTGCAAGAAGAGTCAAGGCGGATGCAAGTGCGCTGGAAACAGCGCAACTGCCTGTAGCAGCCACATCCCGAGGCTTTAGGCGTCCCGGCATGTGGGTAGACTGCTCAGTCAGAAGTCCCAGCAGCTACTGGTGTTGCTCAGGTCAAGATACCCCTGGACAAGCAGTATGTTCCTGTTATCAGGAACAACCGCACAGTCATGTGCGCTTGCATAGGGTCAGAGGTTGAAAGGTGTGTCACGCATTCGCATCTCCAGCAGGTACAAGACTGCATATTTTGGTACCATTTTTGTGGGCCTTCCTCGCCCCCAAAAGTTCACAGTTCGGCACCAAAGTCTGCAACCTGCCGTTCAGCAGCCTTCTGAAGTTTTCTCAGGTCGTTTTTGATACTGGCTCTGGGCATTTCATTGTCCCTTCGAAGAAGTGTGAGGCCGCTTTGGTTGTCTGTGCAATCTTTTGTTTTCAGTGGTTCTGGCTGTTTTGATTGATGCAGATGCCTGCCTGCGCGAATCACACCGCTTATGCCGGGAGCCCTGAATCAGCATCAGCTCGGTTCCTGTGCGATGCTCTGAGAAAGCTGAGGATCGCAGCTTGTCGTCTTCTGCGGTCGACCTTGACCACGATGGCAACGTTGTTCCCGCAGATTCTGAGCGAGACCAGGTTGGATGCAATGCTGAACAGACGCGGGCGCCTTCAGACAATGCCTTTGCTAGGTTGCCATTGCATATGGAACTGGGGAAGTTGTTGGCGAGTTCTCACGCGAGGCTCACTGCCGCAGTGCAGTGCTTGAATCCGTCAAACACCTTCAATGCTCAAAACGTCTCAGGCCGTTTGCCTGTCCAGCTATGATGGTGAAGCAGAGGAGGCGGCGCTAAAGCACCCCGATTGCCTCCAGGTCGAAGGGCCGGGGCCGGGACGCGTGCCCAGAAGATGACGGAGTTCTGAAAGGACTGCTGCTGCCAGGTGAGGGTTGTGCAAGCCACGGAGATGACCGACGAGCCATTCCAGCAATTCGAGTCTGGATCCTAGCTCTTGTCAACTTATGCTGGGACCAGAAAGCAGCTAAGTAGCTGAGCAGCTGCACAAACAGGTTTGACGGAGTGCTGGGGCTGGGCTTGGAAAGCTTGGCGCTGGATCCAGAGTTCAGCTTCTACGGCCAGCTTACGAGGCCTGGCCCAGCTCCATCCAGCCCTCCGGTGTTGCTTGTGTCGCAGCACATCGCAACACCATGCCCCGAGTGGTTGCTGTGCACCGCCGTGAACTCTTCCTTGCCTGGTCCGCAGCCGTTGAGGGCCAAGAAGTAGCACTTACTTTCTGTCTCTGCCCAGACACCCGAGGGTGCCTTGCGTGCGACTTTTCGGCAGCGCAGCCATCTTGCAGGTGGGGCGTGCGCTGCGGCTTGTGCCGCTGTACACTTGGTCACTAGGACCTAGCAAAACTGGTCTCTAGACTCAGCAGACACTCCCTTGCCACCTCAAGTTTTGCGAAGGTGCAGATCTGCGGTGACAATGCCACTCTACGAGGAGAAGCTGATCTGTCCCTTGGCAATCCACTTCACCCAGGACCCAGCGCCGAGCCGTTTCCAAAATTCTAGCATGGCCCTGCATCTTTATTGCACGTGGTATCACATGGTAAGCACTTCTATGGACCGAGGCAAGCGTCTCCATTCATACATGCAGCTAAGACCATTCTGGTCGCTCCAGTTCACGGGGCAGACTCGTAGCTCTTCGGGGTGTAAGTGCTGAGAACATAGCTGCATAGAGAGGATGGCCTTCAGCATCGGAGCTGCAATGGTTGAGTCGATAGGAGCACATCAAGACCCACTTTCAAGATGGCCGTCTTGTGGAATCGACGGTTCCAGAAATCCTGGCAGCCCCATCAGGCGTGGGCAGGGCCAAGGCTTCTTGTTTTTGCATGAGCACCGGCAGTCTCCCATGCAGAGTACCGTTGAAAGAGAGGCAAAACAAAGCTGCGTGTTGCTAGGCAGTGCGGACTACGACATCATTTTGAAGGCGCCGTTCCCGAACATTGAGATACTCCGCTGGCACGCGCCTGACTCTGGAGATAAGGCCGAAGCTGAAATTACAGACTGCGTTCGGACTCGTTCATCATGATGGCTATTGTGACTTGCGCCTTCGTGTTATTTCTTTGTTCGGAGGTGATTCAGGATCTTCACAAGAACCAGCAGACTCCACCAAGTGTCATGCACAGTCCAGAGTCCGGTCGACAGGAAGAGCAGTGGTACACATTAGACAACCGACGGCTCTATTGTTTACAGCGCATGGCCGTAGAGCAGCTGAGCTGAGCTGGGATTCGAATGTTTTCGGATTTCAAGCCCTGTCCCGGGCGATGTCACCTTTTGGGGTTTAGCTCTTTCAATCCTTGTCTTACAGGGTTTAGAAGTTCAGTCTTTCCCACCGCACGTCCTTCTCCTTCAGGGTTGCTGGCTTTATGTCCAACATCTTGAAGGGTTTAGGGCCAGGTCTCCCACACGACATAGCCTTTTGGGAATCAGGGTTTCAAGGTTTAGGGCTTGCCACCCGACATATGCTATCGCTTCTCAGCTTATGGGGCTTAAGATTGCCCAAAACATCTCCAAGTGGGGTACAAGGTTTAGTGCTTAGGGTGATCTTCCTGTCGGGTTTGGAGCCAGTTTAGGACTTCCAACGCGATGTCGTCTTTTGTTCGGGACTGGGGCTTCTCACCCGACACCCCGGTTTGGGTCACGGCGTTCCACCCAGTCTACCATGTATTGCTTTGGGGTTTCGAGTTGATCGCGCAACATGTCCTTTGGGGGTTTCGGTGTTATTGATCTTCGTAACAACAAAATCTTGCGTACTGAATATGTGAACATGGCTTGTGTATGTGTGTATGTATGTAGGTAGGTACTTACGTGTGTAGCATGCATGCATGTGTGTAGCCACCTACGTATGCGCGCATGCATGCATGGATGGATGGATGCGTCGGTATGCATGAATGTATGCATGCAATTATGACGTTGGGTTTGTGAGTATGTTTGTTTGTTGGTCCTGAGTTTGCTGTTTCTCGCAGACCTGAAGTGTACCGCCACGCGACCAGTGGCCCCACTTTTCACACCCTTGGCCCCGACTGCTACCCCACTCCCCCCAGAGACAGAGGCATATGTTAGATTAAGCAGCATAGATCATGGTTGGATGGTGTCAAGTATTGTCTTGGTAGTCACTGCACGCATCCATGAGCGATGCCCGTTGTTTGGATGCCATGTTTAATTGAAGCAAGACCTGACCGGATTGCATCGCATACACAGTACACTACTTGCTCCTGAGACTTAGCTCAGATGTGACAGGTTTACAGCAGATGCCATATCTGAGGCACTGGCCAAAGCGCGTGGCGGCTGTTGTTGACATATTGTATGCTGACAATGGCAAGGTGAGGAGGAAGTATGACTCAACAACGAGCGGACGCTCTGTGACCATCTCTCCCTCTATCAAGGCAGGGCTCCAAAGTGCCATAAAGTGCCAGAGCACCGTTCCACTTCGCAAGATGCGCATTTTCCCCTTCAAGGTACCAGCGCTTACCAGGTGGGACTGGCGGCTTCGCGTCGACCCTGAACCTGATCCCGATGCAGCAGTGGCGGCCTACGCGGCCGTAGAGTCGGACAAGGTGACTTTGCACGTCAAGAAGCACTTGACGAATGACCCGATTCGCCATGAGGTAGCATCCGCTGATGGCTTGGCTATGCTTGGCTCATGCAAAGCACGAATGATCCCGAAAACGCTTGCCATAATCCTGCGGTTGTTGCAACTTCTAGATTGCTTGATATTTTCCCAACTTTCCATTCATCCGGGTCCTTCGCCGTGGCGGTTCAGATGTTGCAGTTTCTGTGCCGGACAGCCCCTGAAAGCCAAATTGGTATTTAGTGCAAATGTAACGCCTTCTAAGCGTCAGTTTTAAACATGCTGGACACCTCCAAGGCAAAGCCGTCAGTGAGCGAGCTTTGCGAGGTACCCGGCAAAGCTTTTGAAGCCTGGCGAAAAGTCAGCTTACTGCATCTCTTCACGCGCAGGTCCGAATCGCGGATACCATGAAGTGCAGCGTGTCAGAGTGTTTCATTGAAGGAAGATTTGCTTCGAGACCAGACCGCATCCTTCGTTTCCAACTTAGCGGCGCTCCTCGGTGCCGCCGCAAAACCAGAAGCAGAAGCTTCCGAAGGCCACTGTGCAGTCGGAGCGCAGTACCTCGAAATAGGACCTCGAGTCTCGAATCTGTAATCCCACTTGCAAGTTCAGAACCCGTGGCGTCATCTCCCACAGAGAGTACGGCGGCTTCTTCAGATGGCTCTGAAAGCCGCGAAGAGACCCCGCGAGAGGCTCGGCAGCATGCTCTGCGACGGTGCAGAAAGTAAGAATGATGCTTCATCGTTTAATCCTTGCTGCTTTGGTCGGGAAGGAAGTCGCTGGAAAGCCCAAGCTCGTTTTGCAGCTTGGTAGCAGACAACGCGACACGAGCATATGGAGCAGAGGACGGATCGCCTGTAGAGGACCACGTGTATGGGTGCCGTCGCTTGCATGCACGTGACAAGTCCAGCTCCCCAACCGAGGAAAGCAGAAGATGAGGACAGTAGCCTGGGGGCGTAGAGTCACAGAAACAGAGATTGACAGAGATTCATAGAATCTCGCAGCGGCCAAAAGCCTGCCCTGTTCGACATGCGATGACATGCGATATGCAGGCCAAAGCTGGTCAAGCCGGTCTCGAAGAACAGGCGGTGCGGCTGGTGCAAGCCCAACTTTGCCAGCCTGGCCGGAAAGGATTTGTGTGGCAGCTGGGCCCGATTTTGTCATGAGCTTTTGCCACGAAAAGCTGAAGCTTAAGGGTCGCCGACGATGGCACCTGTAGCGTCATGCGTTCTTCGGTGGTGTGAGCAGAGGGCATCGCTCGGAGCAAGGATTGAGAATTGGCACGCCCATTTTCAAAAACAACTGGGTAGTCTTCGAACTTTCTTGGAGGGCAAGCCGGTCCGACGCCAAGACCTCGCTTGCAAGCACCAGCATTTGGAGCGCAGTATGTCGAATCAATGACTCTGGGTTCAAGTTCCTTAGTAGACCAGGATCTTTTCGTCGTCAAGCCAGGCAGAGGGCGAAGTTACAGGGTGGAGGCGGCGATGACTAGTCAAGTTCACTTCCATGCGTAGTGGTGTAAGTTTCAAGTATTGTGCTTGGACTTGCAGAACTCTGGACTCTGAAGGCGGTTCCACCAAGTCATGCTTCTGATACGAAGACATGGAAAAAGAAATCCTCTCAAAGATCCAGCGGCTTGGTCATGGCACAGGGCTAGATTTGCCAGCAATGGCTGCTGTGAAAATTAATGTGATAATGCGCTGGGTGATGCCAAGGAGCTGGGCCGGCGCCTTGAACGAATCGGTTAATGGGCTGGCAGCCATCGGTGCTGCTTATTGAACTTATTGCGGTTATGAATTCGCTTTCGAAACTTTGAAGCTCACGAGAAGCGGAAGAGTACCTGGGCCTGGTATCATCGGGCAGTTCGCAGATGGACTCCGTCACAGCTCGCTTGCTTTCCTGAAGGGCATACCAAGCCTGAATTTTGTAACGGCGTCGCTGTTAAGACACTGGGCTGGAATGCCCGAGTGTCTGTGGGAATCTACTGTTAAATTATCGGACAGAGGTCGCCTCCGATCAGGGGCACCTCGATTTGGAGTATCGTGCTTTTTTCCACGACATTGGCAAACTGCCAGCACAGATCTTGCCTCATGCGCCCAGGGATATTGTTGTACAGACTTTTCACTTGCCAGCCAGGTGTATAACTTGCTGCTCCACCGTAACAGTGGCACAAAGTTTTCCTACGCCGCCGAACAGAGCTAGGCGTGAGGACGTGTGTTGCGCTCTCACAGGAGAGGACCTGAAACATATTTGGAGCCATACACCTTCTGAGCCCTCTGACGCAGAACGAAAATGAGGCAGATGCATGTCATCTTGATGCAGATAGTGTTTTTGTCGTGTGTCCAAGCTTCAGGGATACAGATGTGGCCGCATGAATGCTTTGCGCAATCGTCACTGGTCCAGGATGAGCCAGCTCGCCCCCATCTTCGGTGTCTTCATCGCTAAAGAGGACGTGCCCTCGAAGCCTAACGGGCTGCGGCATGCTGTCTTTGGAGCTCACGTCTTGTGCAGGACAAGGACGCAAGCGAGATCTCCCTTGGTGGCCGTGTCCTGGGCCGGAGTGTTGCAAATTGTAGGATCCTTATTATGAGGACCCCCAGAATACGGTACCCCTAATTTTCGGAAACTCCCATATCTATCAAACCTCAAACCCCTAACTTGTGTGAAAGCTATCGCCCCCCCCCCCCCGGACAAAAGGCCTCACTAAGCACTGCACCCATGAATCATGTGCCGAAAAACACGTGAACCCCCAAAATCCACCGACTAGATCCCAACCCTCATTACAAGCCTACAGGCTTGCCACCCCTCGGCGAAACCCAAATCAAGCCATCGACACTTACCAATCCCTATAAACCCTAAAACCCGAATGCTTTTTTCTGACTGGATGGATTGATGTCTCATATCATCTGCAGCTCATCACGCGAACGACAGAGCCGCTCAGGCTCAATTCCTGGTACCGAACTAGTAGAAACACCCTTTCTCCAAACGGAGACTCATCTACGCTCTAACTACCACTTTTTCAGGTGTGGCACCCAGAAACCATGTGTCATGCACCTGCGAGAAGGTACCTCGACCACGGGTTTGCTTCCCAGGTCATCATGGCGAAGCAACTCCTGGCCACAGCCACAAGGGTCGCTGTGCTCATCCTGCAACAAGTCAGCATTATCACAACATCTTCTCTCAGCTTCGATGCAACATGTGAAATGGGCGGATGTTCGCTGAGTTCTCTCAACTTCGTGGAATCTGCTGAAAGCTCGGGGGTCGGCGATGCGACTCTCGGCCAGATGAAGCCCAGCATTGCCCGACAGCAGAGCGCAGTGCGCAGCGTGCATGTGTCGCTATGTATCGCTGTCTGCGCGTCTCTGTCGGGGAAGCTTGTGTGTAGTGTAATTTTTCCTATGGTGTAATACACTATCGAGGTGTGAGGATGCGAGTGTGATCGCATGGGGGTTTTCAGAAGGACACGCGGACGTTCCATGTGTCTGTGGAAACAAAGGAGTCGGCCGTCTGTCGGAAGCAGGGTGTCTGGGTCATTCTCGGCGTGTCGTTCGCGCCAAGGACTTCTTTCCTGGCGCTCCCTCCGCTCGGCAAAGGCACCCTTCCCAAGAGGGTTGAGCGGCCCATTCCCGGCACCGCCGGCACCGGCACCGCACCAGATCTCGCCTCGGCCCTTGCAGCCCTCAAGGCCGCCAAAGAGGCCAAAGAGGCCACGGTGCCTTCGGAAGCGCCGGCTGAGTCGAGTAAGACCTCTGCGCCTGTCAAGATCCTGGATCAAAGCTGCGACGGCAGCCAGCACACCCCGGATTTGGCAGGAGAACTTGCAGCGCTCTTGGCAAAGAAAAACCAGGAAAATGCGACACAGGCTTTGGCAAAGCCATCTGCCGATCACTTGCATACCGTCCGTCTTATCAAGCAGTACGTCCCAATCGAAAAGAATGGCACTGTTGTGGCATACAAGACTGCATATTTCGGGAAGATCCATGTGGGCAGTCCGCAGCCGCAGAACTTCACGGTCGTGTTTGATACGGGCTCTGCTCACTTGGTCATACCGAACAGCGCCTGTCAGCGAGATACATGCCTCAAACACAACAGCAACCCCGGCAACACTAGAAAGAGTTTGTGTTTTTTTGAATACCCTGCGCCCGGCAGCCTTTGTGACTTTGTGGGCTGCCTTTGCACTCCAGCGAACTAAGGATACAACGAGTCTATGTCGGAAAGTGCGGTGCCCATAGAGCACGATGGCACTGTTTTGCCAAAGGGAGGTATTTCTCAGCACTCCGTGAGCATTACCTTCGGCACAGGTAAGGTCTCAGGGACGTTTGTGAAAGACAAGGCATGCCTCGGAGCCGCGGATTCGGAAAACCCAGGCTGTGCCACGGTGAACATGGTTGTTGCCAATGACATGAGTGACCAACCTTTTAGCTTGTTTCACTTTGATGGCATCCTGGGGCTGGGCTTGGAAGCTCTTTCTCTCGGGCCTGGCTTCAGCTTCTTCGGGCAAATGGCCGCCGAGCTGCCGATGCAATCCCGATTTTCGGTCTTTCTTGCCCGCAGTGATCAGGGCCAGAGCAGCATCTCCTTCGGAGGTCACGATGAGAGCAAAGCCGCTTCAGGCTTCTCCTGGGTACCCGTGGCCAAGCCGGAGTTGGGCTACTGGCAGGTGCAAGTATATCAGGTGAGGATTGGTGATGAAGTCCTGGATGAGTGCGCAGACGGAGGCTCACGGCTGGGGCGAGGGGCTATGTTGCTGATGCTGTGCTAAGGGCCTGCGTAACGCCAGATCATTGAACCTTTTCTCGGGAGGCTGTCGTGCCATCCTGGATACGGGCACATCGCTGCTCGGAGCCCCGCGACAGGCAGGGTGGAAGACGAAAACCTATCAGCTCAGAAGCAGAGGGCCCAATCAAATAAATGCCTGACGCACTGCGGAGGCAATCAAGACACTCCATTCGCTGCTGTCTCGAAATGTCCTAGTTGCTCCACAGGGCATCGGCAACGGGGAAGGACCGAGTTGGGGCGCTGGGGTCAGCATCTTCACACGATGCCCTTCAGCAGACGCCCTTCTTGGCAGGCTTCGTCACGCAAGAGATGGCAGACCAAGCACTGGCAAGAGATTGCAGAGAGCAGGAGCCGCTCCAGAACCGCTGCAAGAGTTTTAAGTTGTCTAAGCCTTGCATATGCCGACTGGTCTAAACTGTGCCGGGTACTGGTATGTGCTGGTAGTGTGCAGCAGATGCAAGAGGAGGAGGAGGAGGGAGGGAGGGAGGCGGAGCAGGGGCGGACAAAGCGGCGTACCCGCAGCTGTCTCCGCAACAGGTCGTGTTACATACTCCAGGGACAATGCCTTTGAGGCCCTAAGGTTGGCAGTGCGTATGGACATCGTCTGGCAGTTGAGGGTCGGGTGAGTGGAAGCCACAGGGGTTGTGAACACAGGCGTTGCCATCGGCACCTTCACAAGCGTCATGACAGCCACAGCAGGCCACCTTGACAGACTCGGCACATTCAGCCGACAAGGGCCGGGCCTGCACACAATCTGTGTTCGTGCCGCGCGAGTTTCGTGAACGACTGCAGCGATCAAGGGTTTTACGACTGTAAGAATGGTTTCCAGTCATGATGTTTCGTATTGGATGTGTAAAACCTGATTCAGGCGGCGCGGCTTTTGCTTTGCATGTGCACGATTCTTCCTCCTTTCGAGTTGTGATTGCGTACGAGAAATTTAGCAATGAAGCAAGTCTGGCTTCAAAAGGTCGAGGGTTGAAAGCGAGAGACGAAAAACCTAAAGGTTTGGCTCGCTTGGACAGAGCGCGGTGTGGATTTCAGGGATGCCTTGCCGTGTACCTGCAAAATCCGTCGCGATGCCAACATTACCTTGTATTCAGTGTCTAGTTTAGTCAGCTGACCACCTTTGAATGAGGAAGTGCTTGTGAATGCTTGTGATAGTCTCGGTGGGAGTGCGGTTGCAGAGTGCTGGTGCAGTCATGCCGGCAGTGGTGTAGTCTCGGCTTGTTCGCGATTCTCATGTTGGTTGACGGCGCAGTTTCCAAGACCTCGCGACTGTTTCTATTGTTTGCTGCGCACGTCCGATGCGGAAAGTGCAGGCAGCATTAGGCCTTGGAAAAGGGAGACAGTCATAGTTGGGCCGATTCATTTAACTCCCTTTGACGATCCCGCTGCAGTCTCAGTCAGGCTGCTTGTCGTGACAAGTTCACAATCCCAAAGCTGTGTCGACCCACTTCTTTCATTGTCGGAGTCTGTGATGATTTTCTCATGTCATTGTGAATGTGCGGAACTATGCCTTCGAGCTGGAATTTCAGGAGGGCGCTCTTCTGACTTTCGACTTGGGACCGGAGGTTCCCGGAATCGCCTTGGATCCGGAGGACAGGTCGTGCAGCTTGCGTGAAACAAGCCGGCGTAGACTGAGACATACTGAGAACATGAAGTGCCAACAGCAGGACTACTTTCGACCAAAGCCTTTCAATATGACTGCGTCGTACTCAGATTATGTCTGGCTTGCGCCCTGCATAAATGTGACAACGGCGGAGTTTAACGCTACGACGCGATCTGAGCTCCAGGTGCCTGAGGCTCCGGATGCCTGGAAGCTGACCTGTCGGTCGCTTCTGCTGCCTCTGGATCTAAAGGCTTGTCGCTCAAGTGCTGACGGCCCCATGCTTCACTCGCTTAGCTCCGGGTCGGCTGCAGGAACCTCTTGGCCCCCGAACCTTCATCCTGGGCGAGCCGGTTCTCAGGAGCAGCCAGCTGATCCTTCAAGTGAGCCGTATGGGCATTGGCGCTCGCTCGGGCGCAGGAAGTACTACACCATCTACGCTGGCATCCCAGACTCCCAGCATCTTCGGATCGTGTTTGTAACTCTTCGCCCGAGCTCGACTCGAGGACTGGGCCTCACGCCGAGTCGGCTTTGCAAAAGCTGACCATAGTCAAGATGGTGAAGTCGAGGGAGCGATAGATTCACCAGAGGCCAGGACGCTGTTGTTGAAAGCATGTCAGCAGGCTCTGCTTCCTGTGATGGCCTGTGTGAAGGAGGGATCGCTCATTGCAGGGGCCCCCCTGAGCAGGAAAGGCGCGCGTTGACCATAGGGGCGCTTCTTGGGATCCGCTGCCTCTTTCCCTTGTCGCCAGGCAACGGCAGCATTTCTAGCGCGAGCACAGCGTAGTCTGAGTCTTGCGCACGGCCTTGCCTGCCAACACAAGCCTCTGACGCTGCTTCTGATGCAAAAGCGATCGGTCATGCTGTCGCAATGATGTCCTTCCCTCTCGACAATTCTGGTTGACCTCTACGCAAGTCAGTAGCTCTTCGGTGCCCTTAATTATCACGCTTGTGTCTCAGTTTCAGTTCGAGGCGTTCGCCTTAGCTACATGTACAAGCATTACAAACCCTTTGCATCTCCAAAAGCCCATGATGGCGCTGCGCCACGCTGCGGTCGTTTTGCCCTTGCCAGTCTGAGGCATAAACATGGAGAGAGTAGCCTCGGAGCTGCATTGGGCACCGGTCACGCCCCCAGCCGCAGGAGCACGTGCTTGCTGCTTATCGGGGTTGTTAGGAGAGGAGGTTAAGCCGTCGTCGAACGGTTCTCATTCCAGTTCTTGCAAGGTAGCAAAGCCAGAGCATGGGCACTGGCAGTTAGCTGTCAGAAGCATCCGAGTTGGCGTCTGCCACTGAGACGGTTTCAGGCGACATGTAGGGAGCCATGACTGCTTCCGACCGATTCCTCGAACTAAGAACGAGACTGTGGACATATGCGATACCGGCGACTGCACTGCAATTGCAGACACAGGGACATCTCTCATAGGTGTGCCAAAGGCCGGGGCAGCTACTGTTGCAAGACTGGTCCTTGAAGCGTCGCATTCGAATGCTCTTCCGTGTGTGTTTGTATCGCGGCCGCTGCTTGCCAGGCCTATGTCCAGAAGATGCATTGGCTCTTGGCGCGACGGGCACACACCTGAGTACTAGTTACTAGTACCAAAACCGCAGTCTCGAAAATCGTCACAAAGCACGCTACTCGTTGTAGCGGCTCTCACCAGGTTGACGATGACAAAGTGCCGCCGGCAGACTCCTCGGAGTATTTTGACTGCCGGAACCAGCAAGGGTATGGAGCTCGGACGCACTTAGCAGCATTTGCGAAGTAGCTTGACACGTCAGATGTGCGTCGCTATTGCACAGGCCGGACATCGTCTTTGACCTCGGTGACGGGCTAGAGCTTACCGTTGGCGCAGAGGACAGCACAGTGTACTGAACGAGCAATGTCCCAAAGCAGAATTTGCAGACTTGCTAGGAATACTCCCGTCCAGCAGCCCTCCGTGTTATCACGAATGCCACTGGCGAGGCCGAGAAGGGACTGTTGAGCAAGTATGTGGACGTGGAAGATGAAGATGCCAGGAGGAGCTAATATGCCGAGCTTCTCTCCTGCCGGTTGAGGAGATACCGTCCATAGGTCACCTTCCCTGGACCTGATTTTGGTTGTAACCGTGGCATGATCCTTTCGCAGAAGTCGAGGCCCCAAGGCGTGGATTCTAGGCGAGCCGGTGCTCCGCAAGTGAAAGCCCCAGCTGCGGGCAACTCTGGGCGACATCAGCCTCGAATTTTGCCACTAAGGTACTACTCAGCTTACGACTGGAAGCGAGAGCACGTGGCCCGGAGTTTGCTGAGGGGCTTTCGGACGAATCCTGCAGCATCTGGCAATGTGTTGTGGTTCGAGCACAGCGCTACTGTACGCATGTGCAGCCCTGCAAAAGCAATGTAAAACGGGAGACAGGCAAAAGAACAAGCGCACAGAGCAGATGAAGCGCATGGCTCTCTCTCAAAGCTTAGTCATATGCAGATGGGCGTTTGCCGAAGGCTGCGGCTTAGGAGGAGACGAGTGCACGCAAGCACGAGCACGACGTGATGCCGTCAAGTTCCTGCAAACAGAGGAAATCCACACCGCAGAATGCTGCTGAATCGCTACGAACTCCGATCATGTCGGATTTGCCGGAGTCTGGGCTGAAGTGGATGACCCCAATGTTGGCGGCACCCGAGCACACTGCTATACCTTTGTTTCTGCTACTTCCACATGCATTGTAGCGCAGTCATTTCTTTGTTTGTGCTACTTCCACACGCGTTGTAGCTTCCCCAATGCCAAATCATAAGCAACACCGGCAAGCTCAGATGAATCTGCTTCGCAACATCTTGGAAGCAATACGCTTGCCGGAGTTGGCTGCGTTGCAAATGGCGAGCGTTGAGTACCAGCAGATTCTGCGAAATGCCATTGGGCAGGAGGCAATCATGCATGGAGAGAGTTTCCTCACAGTCCAATGGCCGGTTGTTACCAGGTACAGGCAGTGAGGGTGCAAGCTTTTGTTTGCAGATTTGAGGCACGTTCAGTGAGGCATTAGGTTCAACGGAGCATTCATTACTCCGACCTGATGACGGAGCGACCCAAAGAAAGAAAATGGCACGCAGACACAAGGGCCATGTTCGTGCTGTACATCTGAATCTGATTCTGTGAACCCCTCAACCAATTCGGGCCACAAGGATCACCTGAGTTTCCACTTGTTTTACCACCCCTGCTTGAAGTTCAGAACGACCCACTCAAATCCGGGGGGCCCGCCCGAACATCAGAAGATAACTTGAAAACCTCCACAGATGTGCAAGCCCCACTGCCATTGGACTGAGTTGCGAATGCTTCGAGGGTAACTGCGCAAGTTGAGAACTCAACGACAAGCTTCCTTTTGCCGTTGCTGTTTCAGTCGCGCAGCAGTGACTGACACAGTAAAGCCTGTCCATTTCCCATGGCTATCGGATCATTGTACTCCGATCACATCCTCTTGCCTGGTAGCATCAGCAGCTCGTGCCTAGTACGTGAGAAGGGGCGGACTCTGCAGTTTCGAACGCAGTGTCAATTGAAGTCCCGCTTTGATACATGCATATGTCGGTATGTGTGCGTGTGCATGTACATCTGCATGTATGCAGTCGGTAGTGTCTGTGCATATGTGGGTGGGTGCATAAGCATATGAGAAAACTGAGGGTTTTCTGGCGCCAAATTCGCAAAATACAATGCTTTATCGGTTTTCATAATTTTCATATGTGTATGCACGTATGTAACATCATGTATGTATGTATGCCCTTTTGCACAGCGCAATTTCACCCTTCAGGCCTCGGCGCCCGTTTTGGTATTCTTGCAGATTGTCACTGGTGCTGGAGCTGCTGGAGTAGAGGCATCTTTGGGGCCACACTCACGCATCTTCTGATCTGAGATGCTGTCAGCTTGAGACTCGCAGACGCTGCGACTTATGCGGTGAAAGTGTCATCAGGTCTGCGACATTTCTGCCTTTCGAGCACAGTCGTGGAGTTTGGAGCGACCTTTGACGATCAGTGCCAGACTCCCAAGCACGGAGCTGGACTTCTGGAGATAGTGTCAATGCCATCCATGCTCAGAGGCTCTAGCAGACTGGAGACTCTGGTGGGATGACGAGCCTACGTAGGATTTTGAAAGGATTTGATGTTTCAGCAATGATGGCATGACAGACAGGACTTGTGGACGGAGCACTTAGCGCAGCTTTTCCCTGGCCGCCTTCTCTGCTTCCCCCAGCTCCAGCTGAGAGGACGAGTTTGCATTCGCACCTGAATTTGCCTTCGAGTTCTCATGTGCCTAAACCCTAAGCGAACATGTGCAAGGACTGGCAGGGGTGTCGCAGCTGTCCGAGTTGAAATGTCTTGGATCCCAGCTCGGACAGCTGAAATGCCTTCGCTTGCAGAGCCTTGAGGAGAGAAGTTGGGTAACGGCGGGCCGTGTGTTTTTCGAAAACAAGTCACCCGCAGGAGGAGGACGTCAAAGGGTTTGTGTCGCTTCTGCACAAGATGTCCCTCGAATCGCTGCAGATCAAGGACTTTGCAATTGACAGGACCTCCTGCGCACACATTGCTAAGGCCTGAACAGTAGCGAGGTTGCCCGGTGCGTCGTGCAGAAGTACGAATCCTCATGGACAGGAAAGTCGACAAGTATACCCCTGCAAATATCGGAGATCGCAGAATGCAAGCACAAAAGTGTGTACCGACGAACTCATGATGTTTGGTAGTGTGTGGCATCGTACCCGACTGATGTTCGACTGGACTGACATAACACGACAAACACAGGCCGACTCCTGCGACTCTGGTACCGATTCTGAGAGCGCTTCCTTCGACGTGCACGGAGTTGGATATTCGCTACGTTCTTCCGGCAGTGCCAGCGTGCATGCCTTATCTTCTGCTCCAATCGCATATAGTCCTCATTCACAGATGCAGTCCCATGCAGTCTTGCAGACTGGAGCTGGAGTTCATGCTCACAGGGTGTGTTCCGGGTAGCGGGGCCGGCAGGGCTGGTTCAGGGATTGCTGTAAAGTGCTTGTGTTGATTTCGCGTCCCCCACTCCGCCCCTGCACGAACTGCTGCAATCTACTGGAAGAGCGCTGTTTGAGCGTCTCGTTTGTTTCTTTGACATTTGGCTTACCATCGATCTTCGTTTCCATGCAGCAACGAATTGACGGCTAGCGCAGCGATCGAGTTGGTCGGATCTTCGTCGAAGTGCCACAAGCAGCATCAGGCGGCTTGTGTGCAGATCGGAAGTTCTATTGTTACTTGGTCACCGATTAGGTTCGCTATGCTGCCGGCGACGGTGCGAAGGTAAACCGAAGCAGTCCATTCTCCATCAGCCGCCCGCACATGCAAAGAGTTCTGTGGATCTTGCTACGCAGGTTTGGAACACTCGTGGTGATGGATGAGATCTTCTATTATTCTCGCAAGGTGCCTCCGAGAACCGTGTGTGTGTGTGTGTGTGTGTGTGTGTGTGTGTGTGTGTGTGTGTGTGTGTGTGTGTGTGGGTGTGTGTGTGTGTGGGTGTGTGTGGGTGCGCGGGTGGGTGTGTGCGGGTGTGTGTGTGTGTGTGTGTGTGTCTGTCTGTCTGTCTGTCTGTCTGTCTGTCTGTCTGTCTGTCTGTCTGTCTGTCTGTCTGTCTGTCTGTCTGTCTGTCTGTCTGTCTGTCTGTCTGTCTGTCTGTCTGTCTGTCTGTCTGTCTGTCTGTCTGTCTGTCTGTCTGTCTGTCTGTCTGTCTGTGTGTCTGTGTGTGTGTCTGTGTGTGTGTGTCGTGTGTGTCTGTGTGTGTGTGTGTGTGTGTCTGTGTGTGTGTGTGTCTGTGTGTGTCTGTGTGTGTCTGTGTGTGTCTGTGTGCGTGTGTGTGTGTGTGTCTGTGTGCGTGTGTGTGCGTGTGTGTGCGTCTGTGTCTGTGTGGGTCTGTGTGTGTGTCTGTGTGTGTCTGTGTGCGTCTGTGTGCGTCTGTGTCTGTGCGCGTATTTGTGTCTGTGCGCGGGTGTGTCTGTGTGTGTCGGTGTGCGTCTGTGTCTGTGTCTGTGTGTGTGTCGGTGTGCGTCTGTGTGCGTGTGTGTCTGTGTGTGTGTGTGTGTCTGTGTGTGTGTGTGTGTGTGTCTGTGTGTCTGTGTGTCTGTGTGTGTGTGTGTGTCTGTGTGTCTGTGTGTCGGTGTGTGTGCGTGTGTGTGTGCACAGTGTGTGTGTGTGTGTGTGCGTGTCGAACCGAACTGTAGTGGCTTGCGTACGAGCGTGACCTGAGGTGGGGATGAGTTTGTCGCTGTTTGTCCGTACTTTTCCGATCATCAACAACGTTACGCAAGTGAAGCTCATTCTCGGACCTGGCCACTACGAGGTTGGGTGTTCATAGAATCCTGAGGCTGCATGGAAGCTGACGCTTGTGGCAGGAACCGTCGTGGCCGGCAGATGGCGCGCACAGTTTCGTAGCGGCCTTGAACGAGAAGTGCCCAAGCTGATGTAGTTCCTTTGGGCTCTCCGCCGCAAACATTTGTTTTGTGCGATGCAGGCTCCCGACACTGGAAAGCGTTCGCATGAAGGTGCCTCTGGGTGCTGCAGTATCGTGCGAATATGGCGACCGGTTGACAAAAGCCTCACGCTTGCGACTCTGCCCATGGGTACTGAGATGTGAGGTATGTTTAATATAGGGATATTTCGTGTGTGGTTAACGCCGACACCCATGGATGAGGGCAAGGATAGATGGGTGGGTGGCTTGTCTACAGCGCAAAATGCGTTCTAGGCGCACTTACACTTCAACGGGTCGTCGACCTGCATCTGTTTATAAGCACATGTCTCCGCTTTCGTGGACATGCAACTACACATGCATGTTACCGCGTGTTTATCTACTCAAACTACGCAGCATGTATAGCTGAGAAAACATCACACCAAACGTTACAAACCTGGTCGCCAAAACGAACGTCTCGTATCATCTCGTATCTGCCTATATAACGCCCGGCGCACTCATACACGCATATACATGCATACAGGGGAAGACAAAGACAAAGAGACAGTCAGGCAGACCGACAGACACACAAACGGACAGGCAGGCACGTAGATTCGCCTTGAATACGGACTCAATTTGCCAGTTTTAAATCTAATTCAATCATTTATCGATGCGCAAGCTCGTCGTAATTGATAAGAGAAATCTCATAGCAAGAGGATGAGTTTACATATTATGAACTAAATTATTTCACTGTTGTCCAGCCTGAGAGAAATATGCATATAGCAGAACAAGGCAGATCTTGCACAAATACAGCTTCGCGGAAATTCAGGTAGGATCCGAGGCTACGTTGTTTTGAACCAGCTCGAAACTGCGGCGATGAGGAGGTTCGGTTTTTCGAGGGAAGCAGTCCATAAGTAGTCAGGCAATTTGTCATACGTAAAACAACAACCACTAAGATTCTTCTGTACGGAGGCAGCTATGAACGGAGCACTGCGCATGTTCCGACTTGCAATGAGTTCGGGCGTCGCTAGCAATATGCGCTTTAGCACTAAGGTTAATGGTGGGGTTAGATTATGGGTATTGGGGTTGCTGCTTGAATGGTACCGTTCCTAGCGACGAGTTTAACTAGGGTTGAGGTTGAATTTAGCAGAGCATCAAGACTATTAGGTGTTTTTGTTACACCGCTTAGTGGCCTATAGTCGCAGTTTCTGGGGTGTAGGCCGTATGAGATGGCGGTGCATGTATATGTAGATAGCACAAACACACACATGCGCACACGAGCACACCTACAACATACATGCTGTGAGAGGCTGCTTACTAGCAAACACAGGCAAACACAGCTCAGTGAGAACATCAACGATGTGACGGTGGATGTGCGCATCGTGCACGATGCACCAGCCTTTCCTCGGAACAAACTCATCCTGTCGGCATCCCGTGACATCAGTAACCTCGACAGATTGGAAGATATTGAAAACTAGCCAGGTGCATTCTGAATCTGCTGCTGCACCACCACTCGTGCCGATTCTCCTGGAGTTGCTTGGTCATGGGTTGAGCACGCAGTTGTATCTCGAGGCAGCTTGACCCATGCACGTTTGCTTGTGAACGCGTGCAGTTCTGCGTCGGTTGAGTTTGCGATTTCTGCCAGTGCTAGGGCCAGCAGCGCTTGAGGGACAAGATCCACAACAACGCCGACCTTAACAAGGTGACCTTCCTGGAGGCATTCTAGCGAGTCCAAGCCGACACAGGACACCACTGTAGAAGATGGCGACTTCGCGGACGTCATCAGGAGACACAGATTACAAGTTCCTGCAGTACGACATGGGGTATCGAGTAGTCTCTGCTCCTACGGCCAAGACGCCGAGCTTATGTAAGACGATCGGACGACTCTGAAATCGAGTGAACTCCCGGAGCTCGCGAAGAGATGGCGTTGCAGACGTTGCAGACACGGCAGTAGCAATGATAACACAAGCCCTCGGATGCAAAAGAACTGCCAGCGAGTGCAGCCTGAGTGCAGCCATCCGACCGTCGTGCCCGTCCCCGGAAGCCAAAGGAGCAACCGGCTGTGAGGCGAATCGGCTTTGCGCCTGCCCTGCAGCCACCCCCACAAGCGCAGAGCGGCGTGGGTCACAGAGCTCACAGCTCAGTCCAGACACGAATTGTCTAGTCTGTTCAGCCAACACCATCGACTCTTTCGAAGTAGCTGTTTCCAGGTCATTGGAGCACCACCTCCAGCCACACCCTCAATCGCGGCAGATCGAAAAGGATTCAAACCAGTTTCCCGCAACGTGGAATGCAACACCACATAGTGTGCTCAAAACACCGTCGTTCGCCAAGGAGGTTCCGGCTCCTACGGTGGGCCACCTAGTTGCCGCGCTCAAACACTCGGTCGCAGCCGTGTATCCGCGTGTTGACCTGAAGCATGTGTAAGCGTGGGACACTCTCAAACCCTGAGGTCGTCTACATCTGAGAGCATCTAATTTTTCCGCCATGGATGTAGCTCATTAGCTTAGGCTTTGCCTTGCAAAGTCGATACTCCTGCATGAAAGAAAGTACAGTGAGATGTCGACAGCAAGTGCCTGAACAAGCAAAATTGCCGGGGTGCCTCGTGGGGTCAACATGCCAGTTTCACACTATCCTGACACATTGCGGGCAGTGCTGATGGTGCTACTTTCCTGAGCTGACTTGCGAGGTGATGTGGTTGAGGACAGCAGCATGCAACATGTCTCGTGCGACACTGGAACCACTGCAAACGCTCGGCGAGGATGCAGCTGCCTATCCACTGCATTCCGTGGCGAGCTCAGCATCGGCCAAGGCATGCTACAGCCTTCTGAGGGACACAATCTCAGATCAGCATTGCTCGTGACCCAGACAGAGTGATACTTCGCTGGCAGCCGCATGGGACATGAGCGTCGCCGTCCGAAATGCGCCAGGTATGCAGCCCTTTTTCAAGACTTGCAATCGCGACAGGAGCTGTATTCGTCGGGGCACTGACAGTCTCGACAGCTACTCGAAGAAGGGCGGGGTTTGAACTCTGAACGTGGTCTACATCTACATCACAATCCCGGCCACTCGTCGCCAGGAGTTCATTGATAAAGACCGGTCACCTATCGCCCCCAATCAATCGTCAAGGCACAGAGCGTGGCCCCTCCAGCAGCAAAACACGAGCAAACGTGCAACGGCTCCGCCATCTTACAGCAGTTTGACCGGCGAAGACTGCAGATTCGTAGACTAGCTCCTGCACGCCACCTGCATGCCCAGAGGGCCGTGGACCAGGGGCCCTCCTTTTCGGTGGAATCTTTTGTGCAAAGTCTGCCGAGATCTTACTACGTTATTCTTTGGGCATACTTACGTTGACACCCCGAGTAAACAAACAACTCAAACGTGACGACTTTCTTGAAAAAGGAATCGAGCAACCTTCAGTGGAGGTTACTCAGTAGCTGCTCCTTGTGAGTCGAGTTTGAATCATGCCGTTGGGCCATCGCGGCTGCAAAAGCATCGTAGTTTGAGCCCCGTGGCAATCAGGTTGAGGGGCAAATGCGTCTTGCTGGAGACTTGTCATTTCACTTGCGCGACTACGAGGCTGGGCCTGCCTTTGCATGTCGACATGTCATATGCACCGAGTTGGCTGGGGGAGGATATGCACTGCGGTTGAGAGCCACGAATGGAGACGGAACCACGTTGACGATGGTACAGTTTCCGGTCCACAGCATTCGCCAACACCTTTCTTTCTCATGTCTGACTACGTAGGGCCGAAAATTCATGCAAGTGCTGCCCCGGTGCCCACATGGAGTGACTCCCAGAGCAAATGATGCATCGACCTTTGTTGCATGGTATGCCGCCAAGCGCCCTCCTCTTTCTCCAGACAACCACGCGCGGTGGGGGATCAAGGGACAACAAGGGATTTACTGAGATTTTGGAAGCCGCTGTGCTGCAAAGTCGTCCGCTCGTACCGGATGGGGGGACGAGAGAGTGATTGTTTCAGGGAACACCCAGACAGACGCCCAATATATGCATAGACTGCATAGAGGTCAAGGATGTTCAGGACTTGGAGACTGGATCCTGGAGTCCTCGAAGGGTCTGCAAGTTCCGCAAGCAATTTGCCCCGATGCATCTATTCGCACGTTATCACTTGCTCACATTCGTTCTCTCTTCTCTCTGAAGCACAGACATACACACACACACACGCACGCACTGGAACGCGCCCACGCCGGCGAGTGCTCACACTCTGCTTGTGTAATCTCTGAGTCGCATCGTTTTCTGCAGCAGGTTGCGCTCAGCTACTACCGGAATGCGTGCTCCCCAGTTTATGTTAGTTCATGAAACATGCAGTGCTCAGACAGGAAGCTGGTCACGATGGAAATTTCAGCGCTGCATCCGGCATTCACTCTTTGCTTCGTCCACTCGATGTCAGCTAGGTCGTGAGCGACTTCAAGCAGGCAAATTCCCTCAAACTGGAAGAGCTGCGACAGCTGTGTTTTAGCGATGCAGTTGGCTTTGGACTTTGGAGGATAGGAGCTGGAAGCATGCTGCCGGTGCTTATGAAATGCTGGCCCCTTACTGCCAATGAGCAAGCTGCCTTGCATGGATCCTTGTTCTCGAAGGTGGGGCCTTTGTGCCTACATAACCGGCGGTGCCAGAAGTGCTCGCCACCAAGTTTCAAGTCTGTAGAAAAGTTGTTGCATTACACTGGCCGACCTGCAGGAATGGATGCGGTGCATGGAAAGCTCTTACGAGCACTACCTGCAGGCTTCCTCCAGCAGACTAGCGATGCGAGTGCTTCGACTGCAGAAATCCACTTCCCAAAACAGGCTGCAACATCCTTTGAATCCTTCTCCTGTTTTGTTTCATTTTCTCTGTCCCTCTGTGGCTCTCTCTTTCTCTCTCTCTCTCTCGCTATCTCTCTTTCCTCGCTCTTTCTGAGAATTGATGTGCCTGGAAAACTGTCCACGTGTAGAAGGCGAATCTGAACAGACGAACCATTATGCGTAGCTTCGTCGATTCGTAGTTATGGTATGATCTGTGTTTTTCAGTTGAACCAGACCAGTTCCGTTTCACGCTTCACAACGCATTCCGCGTTGCTGAACCCGCAGCGACCCAAGACGTAAGACACCAAGCCCTTGCGATTTGGTGGACACAGGAACCCAGTAATCGAGGACCGGATTGGGCTGCATGAAAGTCTGCAGGACGTAAGCTGCTCTGATGGGACTCGACAGGAAAGGCAAGCAGGAGTGAGAGCTGGATGCGGCATGTGAGTGAAGAACCTGGACTGTGCACAGGTGTCGATAAGTTCTGGACGAGGAACCACCGCTGTCGTCTGGGGTGGATAACATGTGAGCACACCATGCGATTCTCGATCCATCCCAGTCCTTGTCCAAGTGACCCAGACTCAAGTTTGCAAGACTTCCTTCTCTGCTTATGATTGTGGGTGCCTTTGTCTGCTGGTCTTGCGCTTGCGAACAGCCATGTTTCGATACTGGCTCCGACCGAGAGAGAGAGAGAGAGAGAGAGAGAAGCACTTCACCGGAACACCCGGAGCCGAGGGCATCTTCTTGCAACTTACTCACCCCCCAACAGTCGGGGGCGCTGACGCGCGATGTAGAGGGAAACCTCTACATCATAACCCTGGCGAAAGAAAGAGAGAGAGAGAGAGAGAGAGCCGTAGCCATTTTGGCTCAAGTCGCTCGCCTGTCTGCTCCTCGGAGCGGGTCGCTTTTCGGCCGGCCCCTCGAGACCACAGAGGGTTATCTCTGTGGGCTTGGGGGGTGGACGTGCCGAGGGCGGGGGGTGGCTTGAGGCCATTCGCCGTAACATGTCGGGCTCTCAAGTGCCCAACGGGTCGCGAAGACCTCTCCTGAAACCGGCCCTCTGCGGAGGTGGTCCGATAGTAGGGAGGGGCAACATGCCGCTTGATGGAGGAACTCAGAGTGAAGACGCGACACCAGGGGGAGAACCACATAGTTCAAAAGGGCAACAGCGAGATCAAGCTGCTCGACCACCTCTCCCTCGCAGGCGACCTCAACCAGACGCTAAAGAGGGACCAGACTGGACGGGGGACACGAAGCCCGGCATGAACGTGATAGTGGCAGGGACACCGAGAAGGCAAAGGACGCCCGTGGCCGACGACGACCCAGACACAGCTGCAGCACCTCGAAGGCACAGGACACCAAGTGCCAACGACGACCCAGGACCAAAGGACGACGACATAGCTGCAGCACCTCGAAGGCACAGGTGAGAGAAGTGAGCGCCGACTACAAAGGCGAGGCACCAGTGGCTACAAGTTTTGGGACATATGTCTGATGTACACCCATGCAACTCGCCGGGGACACCCGGATCCGTGAACAACACCTCTGCCGCCGGTGGAAAAAAGTGAACGCGACACTCTGAAGCCACCTAACTTACCTTTCAATTTGTGTTGAGGGCACCCGCTCATTTCCATGAACCCTAGAATGGTGTGCCAACAGCTTGCATAAGACTTGCATGGCCGTTAATTCAAGCACGTTTTTCCCCTCGTACACACAGCCTTTTACATAAAAGATTCTTAACAGTGCCGGTGCGAGCAAACAAACACCCCATACGGGGAACACAGTTTCGGAGCACCCTTTGCTATGTAAAGCCGAGCCCATCCAAACAAAATGTTGGATGGGGTAGCGCTAACGCGCGGGGCGGGAGGACTGCTCCTGCCTCAAACCCCGAGCAAAGCAAAGCAAAGAGAGAGAGAGAGAGGGCCGACATACTTGCCAAAGATCTTTCAGGATCAACACGAGCGCTGGCATGCAGGTTGTTTACATGCACCTAGAGTAGTTTTTGCTTTCAAACCAGTGCAGTTGATCCCTCTCTGAACTAAAGCGAGACGCTATATTTGCCTCAAACAGGGGGAGCCTCAGACCGAGTTTTCTTAATTCCTGTTGTGTCGGGAGTCAGTCCTTTTTGTTCACTTGAGCGCAGGCAACACAGGTTCCCCTTCGCAAAAGGCGAACCACAACTAGTCTTTCGCGAGAGACACTTTAGCAGCTGTGTGTAAATATCGGGGAATGTGAAATATGTCCAGTATGGTGGTGGTGTATCTTGTGTTGCTAGCCTCTTAGGTCGTACTTGATTGAACAAACAACCCCGATATGTCATGCCTGCGAACTTGAACAGTTCGGTGCGGATCAACTCCCGGGGGAACGAAGTCATGGTTGTATTCTTTATGTAGTAATGTATGCATCTAGGTCTTTTGTGTCTTGTTACTTGAGGAAAAGGTTGCCGCGGGGGATCGCACGAACATGTCACAGCTCACCGACCACATGTTGACTTAATCTCCTTCTAATTATGTTGTTGGTATTCGCAGATGTTGTCGGGGGATATTCTCGGTTTGCATGTGTCGAAGAGAGTGTACGGCTGGATGATATCGCTATTGTATTCTTTATGGCTGTAGCCTAAATCCAAGCCTACACTCGTTCGTCACGCCTCCCGTCCCGATAAAAGATCGGGTGGGCTTGAAGCCCGGGGGCCTTGACCGGCCCTCAAGCCCAGGAGAGAGAGAGAGAGAGAGAAGATAAAAAAAATATATATATATATATATATATATGTATATACATACACACACGCATACATGCATGTATGTGTATGTATACACATACAGTATCTGCAACCATCGCCACATACATGAGTGCGACATGTACTTCTGCATATTTATTGATGCAACATGTCACAAGGGGAATCGGCCATGTTAGTTTCTGTTCTTTTTTCGACTCCTCGTCAAAAATGCCTGAACTATGTTCGTGCGCGTTTGCATCGGAAAACTCGTAGTTGATGGAGGTCGTGACCCCGAATCGTGACCTCTGAAGCAGCAGCAGCAGCAGCAGCAATAGCATTTGTGGGAAATGGATGGTCCAATGAACTCATGCAGCTGAGGCTGTGGCGCTGCACCAAGCAATGGTGTCTGACGTAAAGGAGGCTGCACTGCGATTGATGAAGGCGCGTTGCGACAAGCATACTGTATGTTCAATTGCACACGAATGTCACGCCCATGTTCTGATGTCGCACGAGTTGAGGTCAACGGAGATCTTGCAGACAATAACTTGAAGAACGCTTTGATATTGGAACAGGCTGAGAAGAAGCCACAGTTCTGTTTTGCAGCTTGCGCCCGCGGAGCTGGATCGATTTGTGGTTTGCCAGGCTGGACAGCTCTACTACGCCAGCGGATCTGCAAGGCAACTTGAGCCAACACAGCAAAGCAAAGCAGAACTGCCACTGAGCTTTACATGCGACAAGACCCTTCGTGGATCCAGGAAGGGGGCCTTCCATCTCGTCCTCGCTGGACACACCTACAACAAGCTTGGCTTTAAAAGGCTGTCTCTGAAAAGCTGCTGCTGAGCTGCTGCTTTGCTGCTGGCTTTCAGGCTGGCCCTTTTCAGCTACCAGGCAGTCGTGGAGCTTTACCTGGGGAAGGGTTGGTGACGCTCCAAGTTGCTCCAGTTGAAGGTGCGTCGTGTCCTGGTGTCTAACACCAGGTTTCACATCACGGATCATTTCCACTTCACCATGGCGCGCCAAGCTTTCGGCGTGGCTGCTCAGAAGCTGCAGAAGTCGGCATGACTCGCGTTTCTTCAGTTTGCTGCTAGGACTCGGCATGAAAGACGAGCGCTGGCCTTGACGTGGAGCTGTGCCGCACGTTAGTTTGACGAGCGACGGGCTGCAGGTCTTTGGTGCATTTTCTCAAACTGCTGAACTCGTTTGCCGATGCACAGAAGAAGGTTTGCATCCAGGTGCGCATGCTGGCCGACATGTCTTGTGCAGAACGCTCGCTATGGCATGAATCTTTCAGGCAGACCGCGAAAACACCTACATAAAGGCACCGGGCACACGGTGTGTAGGCTATCTCATGGCTAGATACTGTGAGAGCCCATCGGCAGAACGCACTCGACTGATCAGGAGTTCATCTACGTGGTGAAGGATTGGGTGCAGACGCCGGAACCCTTCTGGGTACACATTGAAGCCTTGTCCTGCATGCGGGTGTAAGGCAAAACATGGCTGAAGATGCCACCGTCGACTTACAGGCTTGGCATGGCTTGCTTTGTTCAGACTGCAGCGCTATTCAGAGCGGCGCAGTACGCAGATACCTTGTGTTGATCATGACGTACGAGTCTATCTGTCCGACGACAAGCAGAGAGAGCCTCCACTGCCTTCTGCACAGCACTTAGATCTTAACAGAGACTTGTTATCTGAGCTGCATCGGCCTCGTCGTGAGAACCGCAACTGAGGAAAGTTCAGTGGCCTCCTGGGAACATCTCGGGGAGAAGGCTCCAGTCCAACACTCGAACGTCATTCAAAAGATATGCATCTTGTTCTTTGGCAGGTGATTGCGAACCTTAGCCAGGAGGATGATACTGCACTGGTTGTCAGTCTGTGCTAGATGCATTGATGAGGCAACTCGTATGCGCTGGGCCCGGGCAAATTAGAATTGCATGGCTGTCGACCACCCATGCTGAAAGAGTAGTGTTCGATCCTATTGTCGTCTGTTTCGAAGCTCCCCAGAGTTCTGCATGTTTACGCGGGTCTGTTTCAAATTCAAAACTGGGCTCCGAAGAGCTTATGACTGCTGGGCGTTGCTGGGTTGTGGAGCTTCTGTGCTCGCGAGCTGGAGACTGCATATACCAGCGTGGGCCCACCCGCGATGCCGGAATCTGGATGAAACAGTCGAGATGGAGAACCATCGGGGTGTCTCCATGGCAGACACGAAGCACAGCATGAGCTTCCGCAGAATCAGTGAGTAATTTCAAAGTGCGGTCGCTCTGCTGGGAACACGGAGCACGTGCTGTCTTCTGTGTCGAAGTCACATCATGCAACAGCCTGGACGACAACACTCCAGGACAGGCAAGAGCTTCTTTGGCATCAGAGGCGCGACTCGCAAACGACGATGCAGCGTCAGAGCAGCAAATCCATTACCTGTGAGGTCTGATGTGCGGATCTTTGACGCTCTGCGACGCGTCAGTGCGACGGGCGCAAAGGCATTGTCAAGAGTTGTCCTGCACCAGAGGCAGTGTCTGCGCTTCCGTTCATGCTGAAAGGTCTTTGTAGAGCTCGCACTGTCTCGGCCCCAGTCTGACAAGAAGCCAAACATATTATTGAGCATGGAGTCTGCAGAGGACCAACCCCATGCGGGTGAAGTGGGAGATTGTCGGCCTAACTCTTCGAGGGCGACTGCTGGACTGTTCGATTCGTGGTATTGCCTACACTGGCCTGCACGGCAGAATGATAACTCAGTCAGGACAGCAACCACGAGCCTTCAGATGCTCAAGTCGAAGCCCCAGCCTTGTCAGCACCGCAAGCTTCACATGCTGCACGTACCAAGGCGGTCGAGTTCACTGCACAGGCCAGTCTTGCAGACACTTGCCAAGTCCAGAAGAGAAGTCTTCACAGGATATCGAACTGGGACCGCTAGAGTCCAAGAAGATTCGTCTAGCTGCGCTTCCGCAACGGGAGGCGACATCCAGCTCTCGCAGCTTAGAAATAGTGTCAGTGCATGACAGGGGCTGCTACAGATCCTGGGCGTTCGATGGACAATCTTCGATTGCCACAAGGCAACCTGACTGAGTATCCAGAGCACAAGGATCGCTTTGATGCCTGAGGTGGTTTGCGAAAGGCCGTTCCAACTAAAGGGGCGCCGGCTCAGAAACACGCAATCCCGCCTAGTTTGATCTGGCGGCCGGACGGCTTGAAGTTGACAAGTAATGTCGTCATCAGAACATCTTGATCCCACGAGAGTGCATCAGCCTTCAGATTTGCCTCTGTTATGCGTGAGCTTGGAGCAGAGTTGAACTCGCCGTGCCGCCGGACCCGGTGTCGGGTGCAGGCAATTCGGAACCATCCAAACATGTCGAGCAGATCCAGGTGCCTAGATGCCACCGGCACGTAGCCTCGTACCACGACTCGATGATAGCCGCAGGGCCAGTCTAGCGCTGCCTTCATGCAAAAAGTTCATGACCACAGCCACAGCCGGAAAAGACGCTAAGCTTAGCATCTCGCATGCTGGCATGCTGGCATATGCTGGCGCATGATTGCCAGGCTGGAGCAACGCGCATCCAAAACAGGTGTTTACAGCGGAGATCTTCGACTGGAGATCAAGGCCAGGGCACCCGGAAAACGCCCGCATGTTGGAAGGTTGGGGAAGCAGGGGGTTTAGAATGACCCAGGTTCGTTCTTGGAAGCCCCGACTTCAAGCTCGCTTGGAGGGCAAAGCTGGCATGGCAGGGTCATTCGCGCTGTTGCTGGGGTTGCTCTGCCCGATCCGAACAGGATGGCCGGTGCAGAAAGAGTGGGACCTTCAGAAGCCTTCCGTGTAAGAGCCCGTGCTGGAGACTTGCGCAGCTGTCGCAGGCAGTCCACTGAAGCGAGTGCCAGTGCCGCCAGTGCTGCACTGTTGCAAGGCACCTGCCAGAAGTGCAGAGTCGGGGTTCGCGAGTCCTGAAGTCTAGAGGCGAGCTGCGGCGCTGCAGGCACCCTTTCTTTGCCTAAACCTGAATGCAATCTTGACACTCTGTTGCCAGTCTCGTCATCACATCCGACGATCTCGATTGCCCTTTAACGCTTCTCCAAGTTGCGACGTTTGCGGCTCATGCTGCTCGCTTGAAACCAATGCTCCGCCGATTGTGCCCTGTGCAGACTTCAGAGGTCGCATCCGCAGTACCTTGCATTGGAAGAGCCTGACACAAAGAGTGGTAAGGCGCACTTGGAGTCTGATCTGAAAGTTAAAGGGCCCACAAGTCAAGCTGGGAGAATGTCAATGAATGTCAGGAGAGCTCCGTGAGACTAACTGGCGAGGACTTCTTCTGGTAGCCTGGCGATCCCTGTGTGAACTGCCATGCGCCTGGCAGGGCATCCGGTTGCAGGGCAAACTGACAACGCTCTTTGATGCTGCCACGCACGAGTTGCGGATACCAGGTGGACTCTGTCTTGTTTGTTAAAATCGTCTGTTCACGCGAGTTCAGCGAAGCCTCGGCAGTTCTGCTTCGTGTTGATGCCGTCGGAGTGCACACCCTCCGCCTCCTCATCCTGGCGGAGGCTTCAAGAGCTGAAAAGACTTGAAGAGGGTGGCACGCGGCGGGTACGGACGGATGCTGCAGGCAGAGGGTCCTGGTGGGCCGAAATGTGACCAGAGACAGTGGATCACGCTGGAGGACGGCTTAATGTGAGCATTGTGAGCGCTGTGTCGCATCATGTACTTACAGTGAAGGAGCAGGTTGGGGTTGAACCGGCTGTGTCGGTGACAGCGAGGCAGACGGTAGGAGCTCGAATTGAAGCCTTTACGTCTCCAAGCACCGAGGCCGAGCCCGTCCTTCACCTCGGACGGTTTGGATCAAAGTCTTTGCTGAAGCTCAACACCTCAATTGGGCTTTCAATTTTTTCTATCCAAGTCGTGTTCAGGTCGTTTCATTTTCACGTGCCTCGTGGAGAACCGTGCGGCAGCACCTGTGCACGTGCGATGCAAAGGGTATTCTCTGCTTCGACGCTATGCAGCCGTCGAGTCATGTGGAGTCGGTTCTATGTTCCCTACGGTTGTGATCAGGTCACTGGCATGAGCGGCTTCTGCGATCCTGGACTGGTGCCATTGGACCTCCAAGCATTCACTGCAGGCGCAAATGCTGTCGCAGAGGCAACTAGGGTGCCACGTGGCTTGTCCAGGTGAGCCACTGATTGAACCCGGCGACTCCGTGGCTTGGACAGCGCCGAAGAATTGCAGAATAGCTCATTGTCGGTTCTGCTCGTGGCCAACGCGGGTTGGCGATGAGGAAGGGGTTAGGACTTCCGTGGTAGCTTTGGTAGTCAAAATGCAGGTGCACTCGCGCGCTGTTATGCTCCACATGTTGATTTAGGGGTTCGCCCTTGTTGCTGGCTCGAGGATGGCGCAATTGGTATGGTATGTGTTTGGGATCTGATGCTGGGGCTGGTCGCCGTCGTCGTCGCCGCCGCAGTATGAGAAGTAGTAATCAGTCGTCGCGCGCGCTCTCGTCTCACCGATCTTCCGCTGAATCGAAGCGCCGGCTTTTGCATGGCGACTCCTATGGCAGCAACCGCCTTCCTCAGGAGCTTGCCGATTTTGAGAACTGTCGAGCAGATTTAAGAGATCCGCCGTTTCTGAGCTCGGGGCGTCCTGCTCGACGCCATGGCCGACACGGGGAGATTCCGAGCCATTGCCCCATTCCGTTTGTTCCCGCCGCACGATCACAGTCTTGTGAAGGGAAGCGCGTGTTTGACCACCGACAATCCGAACAGCAGCTGGCATGAGTCAGCGCTGGCACCCTGTGCGAGACTCCTGTGAAACAGCAGGCGCTAGCCGTGCGAAGCCGGTGCTTGTTGCATCGTTTGTTGATTGAATCTCTGCGCAACTTTGGGAACACTGACCATGCTGATGGCTATAAGAAGGTTCTGCCACACGACACCAGTCCGATACGACGCTGCACGGTTGCAGATCGAGGACAGACTGCCATAGGGCTTTCTTGAGCTCCGGATGCGGGGGCACATGCACAAAGGGCCAGCTCAGAAGAAATGGATAGTCGTCGCCAAACTCGATCAATCAACTGCCATTCACAGGAGCCCTGCGTCCGGGTAGGACGAGAACGACGACGACGACTACTACTACTGCTACTGCTACCACCACCACCACCACGACTACTACTACCCCCGCCGCCACTACTGGCAGTATTCATTCTGGTATAGTACTCGTACTAAGAGCAGCAACAGTAGCAGTGAGTTCAGGGTTTGGTGCTCGTAACGTTTACCTTGTTGCTTTCCCGCCTTCCGCTCCTCATTCTGTATTCTCTCCAAGAATTGGTCGACAAGACAAGGAAAAGAGGCCCAGCTACAAGTAGTTTCCATTCCACAGCCGCTGTAGTACACCGACCCTTGGAAAGGCGGTGCGGGGGCCGTGATAGAGGGATGCAATGGACCGGAGGTCGACCAGTGCTTTGTCTTAGCTTGAGGCTCCAGGTCGCCTAAACGCTAAACCCGTCAAGCTAAGGTTCAACTGCTCTATGCTTTGCGCTGGCCTGCTGAAGCAGCACAGGTGCCGCAGGAAGCAAGGCTCTTTTGCAGCAGCTAGTTGCACAGCTGTAGTCGGAGTCAGTTCCAGAGACTGTTTGACCACGTCTTGCGAAGGTGGCGGCTCCTGCACGCATGTCGGCAAGCTGCTGTGGCCTCCTCGACTTGAGGTAATTGCGGCTGCTTCGCAAGTTGACTTGGCAGTTCAAGGCAGTCAGCAGCAAGTCCAAGTCGAAGACGCATAGTGCGCCGCCAAGAAAGTGATGTCGCATAGCTTCGCGCTCTGACAAGCTGCTGCAGTTCGTTAATGTTTCCAGACCTGAACCTGACAACAGACCATCCAGCGTGTTCGATCCGGCTTGTTTTGCAGGAGCCGCTCACTAATCAAAACGCAGACAGCCACGAAGAGCCAAGATTTACACGAGTGTGCTCCTTTTTTGTACTCACCCTCCATTGTTCAGCGCCCAGCTTTCCAGGAAAACCCATCGCGACGGATCTGGCAGCGCATTGGCGACAAGGAGCAAAGATTGGCGAGGCTGCCCAATGCACAGAGCTGTCTGGGATGTAACCGTGACCATCCGCACGATGAGGTTTTCTGTTTGCAAGTGCCCTTGGAGCGCGGCGAACTCGGTGACGGCATGGCGAGTGGCCGCCGACTGTCATGCATCAGAGAGAGCTCCGCTTTGAAGCGCTCCGCTCTCAGGTCCAGAAGCTCCTCCGTGTCCTCTGGATCTACATCTCTTGGCTCCAGCAGCTGCAGAGGCCCTCCCTCCTGGTACGCCAAGTAGCAGTTTTGGCCGGATCTCAAACTTCTTGATCAGGTGTCTCAGCTGGTACCTGTGACAGTGAAGATTCGCAACGCGCCTTCGCCCTGGCATGCCGACAATGCTCGCCCATGCCTTCATTGGCCCATGGGTCTTGTGCATGCGAATCAGAGCAAGATTATTGATGAGGTCTCTCGCAGGTCCAGTATCGTTTTACTTCGTCGCTGTGCGAAACTGAGCTCAGAGGGGTCGGGTCTGGGATGCAAATATAGCCTAACGTAGCTGCTTGCTGAGGTGGTGTATTGAAGGGTGCTAGAGGGAACGCACCGGGAGGGCAGCCAGGATGAAGCCTCGCGCAAAAACAAACCCTGTGCGAAGGCATGTTCCGTATTTGTTGGGACTGCAGACAATTGTGCATTCGCGATGAGGGCGCAGGGCCCCCTGACACAGGTACTTGGGCTTGGCTAGGGCTCAGAAGTCGGACATTATTTGGGATTCGCGGAAGCTACAGTGGCTTGAAGATGAGGGATGGGGCACGGAAATGCCGAAACCAGACCGAACTGCATGTCTCACGGTCTGAGCAATGCACAGGATCTTGGATTTGGCTCGAGGAATGACTCATGCTTGCATCAGGCCTTAGCGTGTTGCAAGCTAGATTTGTCCAAGCCAGGCCAAGATGCCTCTTTAGCGATTGAAAGATTTCAAACTGACGTGCGCCTGATTTGAGATCTAGGATGGGGCGCACCAAATTTGTCTGAACATGTGAACAAACCTGGTGCCCCAGCCCCGTACTTGTAGCTTCCTGACCCATCCAAGCCCATCCAAGCGTGTTTCAATCTGGCTTACGCACACCGGGGCCACATGCATGTTTCAGGGCGAGGCAGACCAGTCTTGCGCGACTCTGTCGCCCAATTCCGTCCACCTCGAAAAGGCTGTAAACTGCGTCCCGAATCCGACCGAAAATTGAATATGACAAGGTTCAGAGCACCGTTGCAAGGACTCCTTACCCTCAGCCTGCTCGCGCACGCCACACGTGAAGTCCTTTTCGGGCCAGGTAGCCTGCCCGGAACGGAAGCCTCAGACCTTGCGAAGTTTGCCCTAGTCCTAGACGGAGACCTACGGAGACCCTTCTCTCTCTTGGGATATCAGCAGATGCGGGGCTATTGGCGAGCCATGTCCCGTCATGTGGCGTCTCAAACTAGTGTCCTCTGTACTTTGACATCAATTTTCTTCCGCTTAGGTGCTGTCGTTCCGCTGTGGGAAAGTGTGAAGGGACACTTTTGGCACCCAACTCTTGGTGTTGCAGTTGCAATGCTGCTGTGAAAGAAGACATCTCGAGCGGACTCATACAAGCATCATGGGTCCGAAATATTTTTGAAACACAGCAGATACTTGCAGACGACCCTTGCCTCGTACTGCGATTTTGCAGGAAGTCGGAAGTGTTGGTTCGATGCTGCGAGCACGGGGATGAGTGGAACCTGTGTGAGGATATTTGTCACGTCGCGAGCATCTGACTCTCTCTGGAGGTACACTCAAATTCGCGACAGTGCATGTATTCATGTTCCATATGTTTGAAGCGGCCGCACAAGTCCGCAAGAGACGACCGCATAGCGAAATAACAGAACACCAAGGAGTCGACTGCAGACTTGGCATGGGTGGGCTGCGAGCGGTCGGAAATAATCCGCCTGCCGGCATCTTATTCGACCCAAGACTCAACTCAGTGCGAAGATGGCGGTCTTTCCCGTCAAAGGCCTGCCAACGAGTACCACTCAGAAACAATCCAAGCGTGCGCTTCCAACCCCGGTAAGAGTGCTATCAAGGGGTTCTGCCTGCAGCGAAGGTACTTCTCCCAGCCAGGGGTCTACAACCTCAATCGCTTCCGGCTTTTCGTGGTCGGCATGTGCTTGGCCTTGGGTCGCAGCTTTCGTTCGGTTGCATGCAACGGAATTTCGATGGCCCCAATTGAAGGCCCTCCAGCACCGTCCCGGCCTCCGAGCAGGCAACAAAGCGGCGAAGCATGGGGCTTGGCATTAGCTTTCGGCGGAGTCGCCACAGGCGCCTATGGCTTTCGCCGTGCCCTTCGAGCGCCTCCTCCATGCACCTGCCTCGGCTTGCCGCGACTTGTGCGACTGAGAATCTGGGAAGGGGTCCGAGCTCTGAGGTTCAAGCATCGGGCGATACCGTCGGAAAAAGTCTTCAAACCGCCATAATTGGATTACCACAATGCCAGGCAGCTCTCAGCCTAAGGCTTTCAATATCAAATACTTCGATCTATCATACTACTATTATCATGTGATGGAAACGCCCTGAACACGAATATCCGCAATAAATTAAGCCGAAAGTCTTGTAAAAACATACTGACAGGTATAAAAGTGCATTGCGCGAAGTGCTAATAACAACAACCTATGCGTTTGTTGGAGGATGGGTCTTCATGAGTCTTGAGCTCGTTTAGCTGTGGCTCGAGAGGTCTCGGAATCACCAGGGCTTCTGGCCTTGGGTCCTGGTTTTTCTTTCGAGCCATGGCTGCCGTTGACCTGCCTGCACCGGAGTAGCTCAACGGCCGCACCACAGTGGTTGCTTCCAGCTCGGCCTGGTCTTCTAGGTGCTCGTGTTGCCGCCCCCTCCCCGGTCGCTCTCGTTCCGTGGGGCCTGCCGGCGGGGTCGGGTATTGTCGATGACATTTGTTTGCACACGCGTTTGGTCACGTCCTCCACGGAGTTGGAACGTAGGGACTCATACGATTGGCCGAATAAGTAGACGCCGAGGTTGTTTGCTGTATCCGGCTTCGTGACCACTCCGGTGGAGGTGTCCCTGGGACCTTACGGAATACTTTGGCGGCTTCTGGAGCTGCCGCCAGGTCTGCTACGGCTAGTAGTTGGTCGTCGTCGCTCGGCTCTTCTTCCTCTTTTTCTTCATAATACGACAGCTGGCGTAGCTAGTCTTTCGTTTCTGCTACGTCAGTAGTGGG
>CAJNDT010000383.1:147500-225065 GCA_905221615.1 Symbiodinium sp. CCMP2592 | reverse complement strand
GACACTTTGGCAGCTGCTGACAGGGGCCGATGGAGAACCTCGGAACAGGTTGTAATTGCTTAGTTATTGGCATGTGCCACCCACTCCCAAAATTTCCTGGCAAATATTTTCACTAGTGGCACTGAAAAGTGCTCCTGGGACCTGCGGCAAGAGAGCAAAGTTTCGACTTGAACCGTATGCCAAATAATCCAACTTAGCGTGACATCTGGATTGGAACGCGAAAACACTCGTGGACGCAGTGTCAGCGGCAGGCTCATGAACTATAGTGTCCACGTGCGTCTGGAACAAATACGGATAGAGCCGACTCAAACACTCTCTACTGTCGAAATGGTCCCTTGTCTTAGGCACTGTAAGCCCCAAAACCGGGACAAGCAGCATAGGCCATGTGGAGGCAGCCTTCCTGCTTCGGCCCTCTCTGGACAGGTGTCGATGGCCGCCTTGGCAATGCTTTGCCCCCTGGGACGGTCATCGTATCCTTTCGACCAACGGACCGCGAAACGCAAAGGTAAGGTGCAACAGCTGTCTTGCATTTTCACGTTGTAAGCAAATGGGTCTGGGTCCCTACACTCCCACAAATCATTGCGCCTCGAACCTCCAAGTCGACTTTTCTCCCAGAACTCTGGTAAGTCTCCTGAACTCTTTGGAACCTCTCAGAACAGAGTGCATCAACAACCCTCTGATGGCTCAGCCAGGCACCCAAAGCGCCGCAGCCTCGAAAACAAGGCTTTGGTCCAAAACCGTCTGAGATTCAAATCAGCGCTGGTTTAGGGTTTGTTTTGGAAGTCTCCTGTCTCTCCGCTGGATATCCAAAGTCGAGAAAGCCAAATCTGACTGAGGCATAGTAGAAGCGCCGCGAAAAGAAAGTGCGTACCCTGCAGCAAAAACTACACCTCTAAGCTTGCCCTCGGTTCCTTGTCTGCCCAGCACCAGGCTTCACACACGGTGCCATACTCGATCACTCGGCTTGACAAGTTCGGTCGTATTTTCAGCGTGCACGGCTCTGGAAGCCATCGTTCCGTATGTCGCTAAGCTGGTTGAAGGTGCAGGGTTCAAAGTTTCCGGCTTGGAACTGACGAAGTACCATCAAACCTGAGTGAGACCCTGCTGCCGACACGAAGCGGAGCTTGCCTGGGCTGCTCCGGTCTTTGTCTACATACGGCAATGCAACACAAACAAATCTTCATTATCAATGACGTGTGCACCTCCCCCAGACGGATCCAGGCTATAACGACCCCCAAAAGCATGTTCCAAGAAGCTTCCCTCACTTCTACAACAGCACGTCAGTGGGCCTGGAGCGAGGCATCAGAGCTGGAGCTCTCGGAATGGACTCGACCTCGCATGGCACTTGATGCGCACAGGATGCTGATGCTAGCCACGGCCACGGTATGCCTGCGACTTTCACCCGAAGCAATTTAGCTCAAACACTCCCCAATATCATGCACTATGTATCAGTGAAGGATCCTAATTCTGAGGACCCCTTCACAACATATCCCATTCCCGTGTGTTTGGCTCAAGACAAGGCAGCCCGCCTCCGACACAATCGGGGCGGATGCAGGTCTTGCCTCCTCGCTTGTGCTTCGCTGCGGTAATACGTGATGCACCAGAAATCGGCAGTGGCACATCATGAAAGCCGATGCCCGAAGGATAGAACCATCTAAAGCAGAATCAAGATCGAAGAGGAACAGCCATGCGAAGTGACTTCGAGGTCTCCTGCCCTTTGCCGCGCCGTGGAGGCGTTCCCGAGCTTTGCCGACCTCAAGGCAGCTGCAAAGGCTGGTGTACCGACGAAAAAGATACCGCAATGTCCAGCGGAGCAAAGAAACAGCTGCAAAGATGAAAGCAGCTTCCCGGCTTCTTGACTGTGCGTAGTGGCTCCGAGGGATCAGGGCTAATGCTGAATTAGAGCGCTGTTCCAAAAACCGCGTCGGATCCATGTTTGCACGAGAATTTGACCCCAACCCCCTCGACTCCGAGTCTCGACCTTTCTGCGCCACAGCGGCGGCAGAACGAAACGTTCAATCTTGCTGCCCCAACACCCAAACTCTCTAAGTCCTAACTCCCTAAACCCGAAACTCCGTAAAACATAGGCCCGGAACTCGCTAAACCCGAAACTCCCGTAAACCTAAACCCGTAACTGTAAACCCAAAGCCCCTGCAATTCCTAAACCCGAAGCTCCGCAAACTTAACCCCTAAATTCCCTAAACCAGAAACTCCGTAAAACATAGGCCCCGAACTCGCTAAACCCGAAAATCCGTAAACCTAAACCCGAAACTGTAAACCCAAAGCCCCTGCAATTCCTAAACCCGAAGCTCCGCAAACATAGCCCTAAACTCCCTAAACCCGAAACTCCGCAAAGCATAGGCCCCGAACTCGCTAAACCCGAAAATCCGTAAACCTAAACCCGAAACTGTAAACCCAAAGCCCCTGCAAGTCCTAAACCCCCTGAACTCCCTGAACCCGAAGCTCCGTAAAACATAGGCCCCGAACTCGCTAAACCCGAAACTCCCGTAAACATAAACCCGTAACTGTAAACCTAAAGCCCCTGCAATTCCTAAACCCGAAGCTCCGCAAACTTAACCCCTAAACTCCCTAACCCCGAAACTCCGTAAAACATAGGCCCCGAACTCGCTAAACCCGAAAATCCGTAAACCTAAACCCGAAACTGTAAACCCAAAGCCCCTGCATTTCCTAAGCCCGAAGCTCCGCCAACTTAAGCCCTAAACTCCCTAAACCCGAAACTCCCTAAAACATAGGCCCCGAACTCGCTAAACCCGAAACTACCCGAAACTGTAAACCCAAAGCCCCTGCAAGTCCTAAACCCGAAGCTCCGCAAACTTAAGCCCTAAACTCCCTTAACCCGAATCTCCGCAAATCATAAGCCCCGAACTCGCTAAACCCGAAAATCCGTAAACCTAAACCCGAAACTGAAAACATAAACCCCTGCAATTCCTAAACCCGAAGCTCCGCAAACTTGAGCTTTAAACTCCCTGAACCCGAAGCTCCGTAAAACATAGGCCCCGAACTCGCTAAACCCAAAAATCCGCAAACATAAACCCGAAACTGTAAACCCAAAGCGCCGGCAATTCCTAAGCCCGAAGCTCCGCAAACTTAAGCCCTAAACTCCCTAAACCCGAATCTCCGTAAAACATAGGCCCCGAACTCCCTAAAACAGAAACTCCGTAAACCTATACCCGAAACTGTAAATCCAAAGCCCTGCAATTCCTAAACCCGAAGCTCCGCAAACTTAAGCCCTAAACTCCCAAACCCGAAACTCCGTAAACCTTAAATTCCTTAGACCTGAATCTCTTTAAACCCTGCACTCCATCCAGGCATTTTTCTGGTGTCTTCAAAGTAGGTGTTCTCACTATATAAGAAAGGGTGTGGGGGTATGCATATTTGCTAGGTCGTCTTCGTAAGTGTGGTGTTTGGTCACAGTTTCCTCTGGGTCGTCTTCGTAAGCATGGTGTTGGGTGCCAACCCTCTCCCAACCCTCCCCCCCTCTCCCAACACTCCCACTCCAACCCTCTCCCAACCCTCTCCTCCCCTCCCAACCCACTCCCAACCTCCCAAACCACTCCCAAACCTCCTCCCAACCCACTCCCAACCTCCTCCCAGCCCTCCTAACCTCCTCCCAACCCACTCCCAACCTCCTCCCAACCCACTCCCCAACCCACTCCCAACCTCCTCCCAACCCACTCCCAACCTCCTCCCAACCCACTCCCAACCTCCTCCCAACCCACTCCCAACCTCCTCCCAACCCACTCCCAACCTCGCCCAACCCACTCCCAACCTCCTCCCAACCCACTCCCAACCTCCAACCTCCTCCAAACCCACGCAACCTCCTCCCAACCCACCTCCTCCCAACCCACTCCCAACCTCCTCCCAACCCACTCCCAACCTCCTCCCAACCTGCTCCCAACCCACTGCCAACCTCCTGCCAACCTCCTTCCCAACCTCCTCCCCACTCCCAACCACGCCCAACCCCAACCCACTCCCAACCCTTTCCCGACCGTCTCCCACCCTCTCCCACCCTCTCCCAACCCAACTCTCCCAACAGCATCTCCCAACCCTTTCCAACCCTCTACCCAACCCACCACTCCCAACCTACTCACTACCTTCCAGTCTAAGCCAAACGCCCTCCAAGACACACCTCAAGCCAAATTCGCTCTGCAAACTGGGCCTTCTTGCAGGTCCGAATTCTTTTTGGGCAAGTAGCGGGGTCGTCTTCGGAGGGGCGGTTCGGGTTTCCTTAAGAATCCGGGTCGGCTTCGGGAGGGGCCCAAGTGCCGGTTTCAGCAGTTATCTTCTTTAGTGCTCCCAACCCACTCCCCAGCTGCTCCCAACTACATAACTCCCAACCCACGCCCCAAGCTCTCCCCAGCTGCTCCCGAAGCAATCATATCGCGGAGGCATCCTCTTATTTACTGAGAACACCTCCGCCGTAGACACCAGAAATATCCCCTGACTCCACCACTCCGTAAATCTTAAACTCCCTAAGCCTTGAGCCGCAAACTCCCCAAACCCTGAGCCTCAAACTCCCAAAACCTTGCACTCCGAAAACCCTAATTCTCACAGTCCCAAAGGTCCTCAACTCTCCAAACCCGAAAGCTCCGTAGACCATAGACCACAAGCTCGCTAAACCCGATACTCTGTAAACCCGAAGCCCCTGAAATTCCTACACACGAAGCTCCGTAAACCATCCGCCCTAACCTGCCAAAACCCGAAACTCCGTACACCTCGAACACCGTAGACCCGAATCTCTATAAACCCTAAACTTCAACCCTCGGCCAACACTAAACTTTCCAAGCCCTTTGAACTCCCCAAGCCCTAAACCCTGAAACCCCGTAAAGAGCCCCCGCATCTTTGCCGTCCAGCGAGCCTGGAGTCCGGTGCCCATGGGCCCCGTAGGAACCGTAGAGCCTTCTCGGACCCGCAGAGCCCGGCCGCGCAGAGGCGGGCCTGCTCCCCGGCCTTCTGATCGCAAAAACTGTTCGGTGAAAAACGGGTTTGGCGGCTATGGCGGTTTTCGGGGTTTTAGGGGTTTAGGCGCGGCTGCAGTTTGGGTCAGGGTTCCCACTGACGGCTTGCGATGAAGGGATTTTTTGGAGGTTCAGGGGCTGGCGACTCGGATCCCGGATTGGAGCTACCAGATAAATTATTCAAGGTACACACCTGACACACGCATGACATACTGAGCTGGGGAGTTACGTCAATACAGCTCCGAAAAAGGCTTATTCTTCTGGCGGCCCAAGTCCTAGCTTCGGTCTACTGACAGCCTGCACGAAGAGAGCCCGAAACACACCCCTCACAAACCCGAATGTGTGCGCAACTGTCTACACAGAAGGCATCAAGACCAGCCATCAGTGCATACAGTGTACATAATCAAGTTCGCTGAACATATGCATGTTCTTTTTTCGTTTTCACGGCAGCTTGCCATCCCCACAACAGACGAAACACCTCGCGGTGCTTGGTCGGCTTGGCAGCGAAGGTGTAAGCCCCCGGGTTGGCGACAAACCGGTGACACCCTGGGCATGACTTCTGAAAAAAGGTTCCTGGACGGGGTTTTATGGCTGCCCCACCAATTTCAAAAGAACCCCATGCTAAGTAACATCCTGTCAGAATGCTCGCCCGGCTTATGGCATATAATATGTGGATTGTATCCCGAGGGAGCTCCTGATTGGCTGTTGAGCCATTTAGTCGACCCCCGTCGAACTCGACAGATGCAGCATAAACAAGGTCTGCCGGGCTGCGGATGCATCGTCCTGCTCGCGCTCGGACTTTTCGACCTGTCCAGGCTCCGGAACGTCGGACAGCCAGAGCTGAAGCAAGAGATTCATCACTCTGCCGATCGAACTCTGAGGGACCGCCGGCAAAACAAAAGGCCTTCAACAGTACGACGATTAAGTTCGAACCGTGCGCCCGATAAACATTCCTGAAACTTCCCAGAACAGCTCTGAGTTGAAAATTGCTTGGAGTCCAAACCTTTCTGGAGCTTAGCTGTCCGATCAAGTCGCAGGGCTCGGGCTCAAGTTTGACGGCGAGACGAGTCTGAGCCAATGCCTTGGATGACACCGCAGACCCCTCAGAGAAAACGAGCCCCCGACTCCAGAAGGGACTATAATCGGTATCCTAACATTCGGACCCGTAAAGAAACGGGTGTGTATTCGTCAGGAGTCTACGATACTGACCGGGGCGCTTCTTTTCGTTTCGACAGTCAATTCAGCTGCTCAGACTACTCGGCTCACTCCTTGTGCCGATTTTGATGATATGGGCACTTGAGATGGTGGATGCTGGTGCTTTGGGTTCCGTGCCACCATACTTCGAACCCTTACATGCCGAGATGAGCGTGTGAATCGAACCTGGTGCAAATTCCTGGAGATGCGAAATTTCCAGGGAGTGCATGATACCTCACAAACTCTATGAAGAAGGCATCCTCTTCAAGATACCCAAAGAGACGCCCCGAGTCTAATTTCGCGACTGTTTCTGCAGCCAAAGCGCTGCTGCAGCTCTTCTTTGTTCCTCAGCGGCAGATCTTCTAGAGCTGCTGTGGCATCTCATGCAGATTTCGTTGAAAGGGGTTGGCTGATGTCTGATATCGGGCTACTTCTAATCCGAACCCCATCCTGCTGTGCCTATGTTGAGAGCTGCGAGCAAGCCGACTCTTCGAAGCCCCCCGAGGACAGCTGCTTATGCGGCTGAACCTCCTCTACTGCGATTGGAGCTCCAACAGCAGCGACTTCTCTCCCTTCAAAGCCTTCTGGCACAAGGCACCCCTTCGCCTTCTGGATATGTTAGATCCACCTACATCCCATGCATCGTGCAAGATTCAGCAACATTGGATTGTTGGGAAGGAGTTCGAAGCGGCAAGTCGTGCAATCTACATGCGACAGCTGGGCAACCCAGGTGCAAATCGTCGTCGTCGTCAACCAGCTCGGTGTTGGTCTTGCGGACAGGCCTTGGGTGAAGGAGCTTCGGATGTCAGCTCAGACTTGCGGAGCGACGGAGGCCCTGTGGTGAAGTATAGGGCTCCGCGAGCCGCACACCTTACTCGTGCTTCCTATGTTCTTGGCCTGGGGCCTGCAACTAAGCGCTTCTTTGTTTGCGTGTTCCCTTCTGTTTATCCGCCAGCTGGAATGCCTTCTAGGGTCTAGTGCGTAGGCTTTGAACAAGCTATATGACAGTTGGTCAGCGGCGAACGGCTGGGAAGGAGCTCTACACGGACACCTGCCCTCCACAACGGTGCGTCAAATGATCGCACGGATGCTACTAGTAGAGCGTGGGTCCCTGAACTTGGCCTGCCATCACAACTGTGACTCGCGTCAACGTGACGAATCGAGATTATCTTCAGAACTGTCCAACAATGATGAGAACAGCAATCAGCAAATACTACCAGTACTGCCAGTAGTTACTCAGTAGTTGTTTCTAGGATGTCCCGCACCGATATCACAGTTGACTGTTGCTCACTTCTTGCCGATAGAAGCACTTTTACTTAACTACTTTAACTGCGAATGGTGTTTGTTCATGTTCTTGGGGGTCTTTGGGATCTTGTGCCTTCCCAGTGACAGGGTCAGGGACCGGCTCGAAGGGAGTGACAGCGTCGAGCGGCGCCGCTCGGGCGAACGAGCAGTATCTTCAGCAAGCGAGGCCTGCAATGGATATTCCGATTTCAGTTTTTGAGGGGGGTTTCCAGTATTCTTGGTTAGGCAACTTTTAAGCCTTCGTATTGTGTCTCCCTTGGCTTTGAGGGCTCGGGAGCCGTAGTTTGGGGCGGGGGTTGTTGATGAGGCAGGCTGTGGGTTGGGCAGGCGGAACTGTTGCTAATTTCTTCTGTGTTGGTCGATGTCCTGGTTTGGGAGTAAGGATGGGCGGTGGGGGTTTAGGTTCAGAAGAATGTTTTTGTTTCGCAGTCGCAGGCGGGGCCCTTCAGAGGAAAGCTGTCTCAAGTTGTCTTTCGCTGTTCGCATGGGGCAATGATTCTGCCGCTTATACCGGTTGTGACAGCCATGGTGTGGATCTAGGCCGGTGTCGTATCTGCTGCCTACATGAACACGCGAAAGTACAACCGAGGGCTCTCCGGGACTGCTGGGTCTTGGCACCTCAAGCTTCTGGACCATCGGCAGCGGGCGACGCAGCATCTCCAGCCATCGCCTTTTGAGTACCGAGCTACCTAGCAGCTACCCTGACGTGGCGTTGCTTTGGAGCTTTGGGGCTCAGGGATCCGAAGCTGCCAGCAAGCTTGGCCTCCAGGCCGCCTCAGCGAAGTTCCCCCCGCTGCTCTCTCTACCCCTACCAGTACGAGGCTCAGAATTTCCAAACCTTCCAGTGCCTGTCCGAGCATCATCCAACATCCTCTGGCAACTCACACAGGAAAAGATGCTCCAGGTATGAGGCTGGATGCACACAACATGCCGTCCCAGTCGCTCCACGACTTCGCAGCTTTCAGGATCCTGCAGACACTGCACCCTGCGCTTGCCCAATACTCCCACGCACTGCGCTTCTCAACGTGGAGTCGGTCTAGGCTTGAGTGGCACGAACGTTCTGAGAACTCACCTTCGGAGATTCAAGGGATGGGCTGCATTGGCACATGTCCGTGGCATTTCAAGGAGAACACCAGCAACCCGAGCCTGTTGACTCTCTTCCGGCTGGGAAAGTCGGCGCTGGAAATGCGCTTTACGAACCTGATGTCCCCAGCAGCGTGGGCATCCGAAAGCTCTGCTAGGTGTCGGGTGCTGCAAACGCTTGCCCACCCGTGACCCCAGAACGGCGTGATTGTGATCAGTTCAAAGAACAAACCAAACCGCCTTCAACCTGCTTGGGCGATGCAACTCTCTAAACTGAAGCGAAGGAAAGTCGCCCCGAACCCGAGCCCTGGCTCTAATTCTCTCTGTTTTTCGCTCCAAGCCTGAACTTTGCGGTTCGAGCTGCGCCCCGGGATTCGGAAGGCTCTGTCGCCACGGCAGTGACCAAGCGCTCCTCTTGGCTAAACCCTTCCCTCACAGCCTCAACGGAGCGGCAACTTAAAGAAGAGCGGGGGGTCATATCCGCCGTGGAACACCAGCCAAGGAGTGCAGAGCAGCGAAGTCATCCGAAAACAAACAACCAGCAGTTGGGGCTACAGCTGCGAGTCGCCATGCGAGAGTCCATCAGAGCTGAGGCAACTAGACGCATCTGTAACATGCTTTTGGGGTTCCGAGGAGGCTCGTTACGTCAGATGTACTCCCTCTTCTAATGTTCAACGGCCCTCCCCTCCCACAGCGAAAACTCAAAAGGTGGTTGTTAATCATGCTAACGTTTGGTTTGCTTTCCTGAGCTGTCACTGTTGGGGATGCTGCTCCTGCTCGACCTCATTAACATTCCACACTGTGTACGGTTGTAACAAACACCTTCATTGAAATCACTGCTGCAGGATTACGAGCGCACAATTTAGAAAGCAGCTCCTCGATCGGCGACTCTGGCTGCGGCTCCGGTTCCTGACAGGCATTGCAGAGGAACAAGGCTGTCTGTTTGCCATCGGTCCGGGACAATGTGCATGAGCCGCATGGAGTGTGGCCGAAGCTCCCAACACACGCCGCTGCAGCTTGGAGATGATGGGAGAGGTCTAGATGCAAAGAGGCTTGGGGGCGATCTAAACCACGAAAAAGTTCAGGGGTGCGTAATTTTCGGGGTCCTTTTTTCAAGGACGGAGGACACTGAAACCTCCTTGTTCTTCGGCTCGCCGCTGAGCCTCCACGAGCGCCTCTTGGGGTTCGGCCACATGCAGAGGCAGCGGGCGCTCGCGAGAACCTGATTATAGTTGTTAGCACGTTCCTTCTTTCGGACTTGGGTTTTAAGATGCTTTACAGGTTGTTGTCGAGCTCTTGGAAGTGAAACTTCGGCTGGGACAACTGCCAGGCGGCTCCATTGCCGGCCGCAAATATTCAGCTACATCCGCAAAAAAAACACCTGCAGTCGAAAAAATGAGTCTTAGATTGCAGTCATCCAACCGAAACAAGCCTTACGTTGCAGCTCGAGCAGCGAGCTCTCTGCGCCAGTCGCGCAGGCCTTTCGCTGTCCGGTGCGGCCTTGGGGTGCGGCGCGTCACTCTCACATCTCCTGGAGGGTGCCTTTTTCTTCACCATCTTGGCCTGCATCAAAAGACATGTTCTCCTTGAGCTCTGTTTTGCCGACAGAGTGTTCGATGACGGAAACTCTTCTGGTTTCGGGGGCTCGGACGTGGTCCTACAGGCCATATGAGTTCGAAAGGCCGCGAGGTCCCCCCAACCCGAAAACAAGCAGCGTCTGTGCCAGGGCCGTGGCGGGCACAATGGCCAGAGACTTGCCAACCGCTGCCAAGGCCGCCGCCGTGCTGGCTGTCGAGACCTACTGATGGCTTTTGGTTTAGGGTTTTGCAATCTAGAGTTTACGTGGATCCAGGGTTCAGAGCTTTAGGGCTTTGCTCTAAGACCTCTTCGTTCTATCACCCCCTACGGAACCAAGCACTGCACCAAGACTGGAAGAGCCCTTGGACCTGCTCCGGACTCCGAAGCAGCCGCCCGCAACCCTAAGGAAGTACCCAGTGAGTAGCTCATTACAGATGTAGGCACCTACAATGATGCAGATACGATCGAACTACTGTATTGCTGATATAAGTTTATGCGAATCTTACGATTTATACCTGTACACATCATTACGGTCCTGCTCGCAGCTCGCATCCACAGGAGGTGCCAGTAGCGGCGGCGGTGTCTCGTCAGCGTCAGTGGGCTCCTGATCGAAACTGCTCACATTGTCCGTTTGCCGTCGCGCTTGTGGACTCCTTTCGCGGATTGAGGCGGGACCTTGGATGCATACCCTGTGCTAACGTTGGTAAAGTTCCAGGTAAAGCACCTGAAAAGGCTATGGGACTTTCAGAAAATCGAGGGCTCCACATATCAAATGGAGCTTTCATTCCATCTAATCCAAACCTCCGCTTGCCTGAATGGCCGCGGCCGCCGCGTCGTTTTCGGAATCCTCCAAGCAAAGATGGTCCTGGACGTAGGATTTAGGGCCAAGTGCTGATTTATTACACCTATATCTGAGGGAGCAGGCTTCAATTTTCACACCTCCCGAGAGCGCGGCAGGATGAAGAACATCGGATTGAAATCTTAGATCTTCCATCACCGCCGTCTTTCTCAACTCGTATTAGGCTAAGCTGGGTGATCTAAGCCGACCCTCGTCTCATCGATGCGGGATTCGAGCGTTATGTGTTTGTCCGCGTCCAAGACGGGTGTCGGGCTGAGGTGTTCGGACAGTTGCTTGCGGCATTTTGCAATGCCCCTTGCGACTCCGGGGTACCACCTTCGGCAAAGTCGGCAACTTAATTCAGAGCTTCAGAGCAACCCTTTCGTCACACTATACAAAACAGTTACACTCAATCATGGCCGAAAAAAAGAAAGACAACACAATACCGGCCATGATAGAAACTTGGCATGCCCTGCAGGCCCCGCCACTTCCGCCCCAAAAAACTAGAAAGCCCTTTCTCTCCTCGCTGTCGTGCGGGCCGCGCAGGCTCGCGTGCAGCGCCGTCGCGAGGGGCTCGGAGCGCAAGCGGCCCAGCTCCAGGCCGCCACCTCGGAGAGAATTCCACCTACATATCTTTTTAGGCGCTCTTTTTTTGGGGACGTGGAAGTCAGGACGTCTGGGGTCCGGGGTTCAGCCGGAGCACTCTTCTTTCCACTGGTGGCTCAGTGAGCTCACCTGTTTCCGAGCTTTCGACGACTGATGGGCACGCGGCTTGAGGCTACCATTACCACCACCACTACCACTACCACTACGACTACCACTACGACTACGACTACGACTACGACTACGACTACGACTACGACTACTACTACTACTACTACTACTACTACTACTACTACTACTACTACTACAACTACCACGACTGCTACCGCTACTAACCACAACAACTTCTTCCTCTCCCCTCAGCTCTACGAAGAGAGGCACGGAGGCGCCCACCCGGCGGAAAATTCTCCGAGGCTCTGCGGCCGAGAGGCCGAGGCGCGTCCAGGCCGAAGGGGAGATCGAGGGCCAGGGGATCCCTGAAAAAGAGCGCCGGAGGCTCCACTTGGGAGGCTCAGGGCACTGAGAAAGTTGGGGGTGATGGGATTCTACTAATTCTACCACTTTTCGGATTATGGGTAGCATCTATAATCCTAGTTGGGGTTATCTTGGTTCTAGCACTGCTTGTAACCAAACCCTCTAAGCCCACCATAGTCCGGTCAAGTAGGCCCCTACCGACAGAGGAACTGCCTGTTGTGGTCGTCTGCCCGCCGGCTGCGAGCGCTTGGGCTGGGGACGGACGCACAGACAATGTAAATGGAAGTACTACCTCAGACATTCATAGCTTGCAACTGCTCCAGTTCATGCATGCTGCAATGCAAAAGAAATGGCCTCGAATGCGAAATTGAACCCCTGTAGAGCTTCAAACCTCCACGCAAAGCCCAGGCAGCGCCTGGCGCAGTTCCAGCCAGGACCTGCGACTGGACATTCGATGTCATCAGCAACACTTGAGATTTAATTCATGGGCTCCACGGCTCCGAAGGACCCTCGAAGACAGACGGCTTCAAGACTCTAAGCAGCGTACTACCTGGTTCGACGAGACCGCTCAGAGTCACCGCGAGTTGGGTTCAGTTGAAGACTCGGATGTGATGCCCGAGCTGCACTGATTCTAACAAGGCAGCACGAGTGAGCCTCAAACAACAAGCAACGGAAGCACCGAAACAGTGGTTACTCCCGAGAACTGCTAATGCCACACCTACTTATCTTGGCAGTGCTTCTGAGGTGCTAAATCGTCTGAGCACTTCCCAAAACCCTCCGCCGCAAAACCCGAAGTCCTAAGATCCGACATCTTAAGGACCTAAACCCTAAAAACCTATAATGCCTTAAACCGTATCAAACCTTGCAGAAGACCCAACACCCTCAGCCTTTACAAGCCCTCGCCTGGGGCGGCAAAGTGCGGGCTCTCCGCCTCGCTGTGCTGTGCTCCTCAGCTTGAGCTCAAGCACGTGTCAGCTTCTGCTGCGCATGGACCACATGAGACGGTCCACACTCCATCATGTGTGAACTATCAGTATAGTCCTGACCGCGGCTATGGAAGTCATGGCAAAGTCTTCACTGGGGACAAACGCAGAGCATTGTGTCGACAATAGTGGCTACAGTTGAAGCCCTATCAGCACCGTCAGGCGCTGGCTGGTACTGGCACAGGTCGCATGAAGATCTTGGGCTCCCCCGCAACAAAATATGCGGCCAGGGTTTTGAGCTTCAGGGTTTTATAGGGTGGGGGGATCCAAAAACTCAAGTCCACCCCGGACGATTTCTGCCCTCGCTGACAGCTGAGAGACCCCACGAGAAGCAACCCCGAGCCAGCGGGAAAGGGACAATCATGCCCAAATCGCTGATCCAAATCCCAGGCCCAACACTCTGACTTCCTGCTCTTCACATGCTGTTGTCCAAGGCACTGCTCGATCCAAGATTTCCAGTATTCGGTCGAAACCAGCACGGATTCGATGCCTCTCCTCTGCCTCCATAAGCTTCTCTGAAATTGGCATCTGGTCTCTGGCAAATCGGTGCTCGCTTCAACAAGAACCCAACCCAACCCCAAATTTCAATGAAAAGACACCGGAGGCCGGAGACAGGCATTTTGCCTCCTGGAAATCCAGCCGGTCGTTGCGGTCGCTTCGCGGCAGACAAGGCATCTGCCCGGCAAGGACAGGCCCATGTCTCTAAATGGTATCAATGTACTCAAGCCAATCCTGTATGAGTGGGGTTCTGTCGACTTGGATTTGAAGATTCATTTGGAGAAAGGGGTCCTGGTTCCGCGGCTGGCAACACGCTTTTCGCCTTTGAGGCGACGGCCCTGGGAATTTGCTGAGTTTCGAGGCGTCACGAACTTCGAGAGCCTACCTTTACAGTACGCCACAGTCCCCCTTTCACCGGGATGCTGCTATCTACTGTCCATATGAATAGCCGTAGAGTATAGCAGCGGGTTCTTGTCCTGGCGATTTCGATCTTCGATTCGCTCGCACTGAGGGCTCCACCAGGCTCCATTGGAAGTTCTTTGCCTGCACGCAGGCGGATAGTATGTAGTATTGAAGCAGTTACTGTGTAGTATGCTACATAGATGATGTACATATAGATTTATAGCTACACACACCTATGTATAAATACATGTGAGCACGTATACACACAGTCTGACAGATACTGACGTCTTGAGTGACTGGGCCCTACATTGGACCCTCCGGGATTAAACAACAATTCTATACACCTACTCAACCACCCGATTGACACTCAACAGAGCGACACAGGAGAGCGCACTTCTGCACACAGCCCACTGCCGATGCCTTCCCAAGAGGCACGGACGTCCACACCACGTCCTGCCAAGCCATGCCCCAGTGTGGGTTCAGGGCTTAGGGTGCATGATTTGACCGTGGGGTTCCGTTTTTATGGTAAAGCGAGGCCCCCGGGCAGAGTCTGGCGGGGACTCAACGAGACCTCCCATGCATCTACGTCCATGCAAGTTTATGTGTGAGCATCTGTGTGTGTGCATATCTTTACGTATTTATTTCTCTCTCTATATATATACAAAACAGATACACGAAATGGCTTGATCATGCAAACGGCGATTGGATAGGCATGACAAGTGCAAAGGTACGAATAGACCATTACCAAATTGAACCAACTTATGCAAGGAATGTCGGCTTAATATTTCCAGAACGAGCCCACACACAAATCAAACGAAATCAATAGCCTGGCCTTGATACCTTTTTTGCGCCAACCGAAGACATACACACACGCACACACACACACAGAGGACACACGATGCACTAAGTCGAAGCCCATAGAAAACAGAGCAATGATAACGACTGCCATCGGAGTCATTAACACAACGAAGACTCCAAATTTCTGTGCTACCTCTGCCGAGCTTTTTCTCCCTTCACCACATAATCGCATGGATACCTTGACCCTCCATGCTGACTTCACGTCGAACTGGACGCCCCAGCTCTGACAACCAGGAAACCAGGCCATCGCCGCTGTACGCAGTGGTCTTTCGGAAATCGACGGAATTGTCGAGGATGTATCCGAAGCGGCAGTATCTCAAGACATCTTCAGCGTAAGGTCGCTGCTGTGCTTCGCTGAGCTCTGACAAGGCGAAACAAGAAATGCACAGATCGTAGCGGTGTCCTTCATGGGAACCTGTTGAATTCGCGAAGCGTGTCTTATGGAGAAACTCAGGGAAATGTGACAGGAAGCGGTACTGCAGCATACCAGCTTCCGGGAGATCGAAGATGGTGTATGACTCCAGCTGCGCTGACAGCAGATGCATTGCCAAGGCTTGACCGCCATAGCCCCCTCCAATCCTGGTACATGAGGTAGACCACACAACAAGCAACTGGGCAAGCACGTCTAAAGTTTAGGATACCAGCACCCTCAACAGAAAACTGCGTGTAATCGGTATCCCAGTCACTCTGCAATTCTCCATCCCATGAGACCCGCGGAGACATTCCAGGCGGGCGAGGTCACCAGGTGCGAAAGAATGTCCCCGAGGATGCCAACATATCTCGTCAGGGATTTCTCCGTGGAGGAATCACGGGACGTAGTGCATAGGATATCTTAGGGGTTCTTGGCATTATCCTACCTATAGCCGCAATAACTGATCCGTACTGACGGTATTGCCTTCTCACGAAATCCCCGAAACTCCCAGTAAGGCCCAGTCCAGGGCAACAGGAAGGGTGGTCAAAGCCGAAGCGGGGCCTCCGGGCATCTTGTCTGAGCTCTTGCCAGGGAAGCCCTTTCAGTTACCACAGCGACTGCAGCGCAGCGTCTACTGCCACTGATTATGTACCCCCGTTGTGATACCTCAATTAAACCCCGCTCCGCGACAAGAGCCCAGCTTTTTGAGGAAACCGCGCCTCATGGTACTTGGGCTCATGAAGCCGATATGACGCTGGAAGTCTTCCATCACTGCATTGCCAAGGAGATCCTGATGCCGCAGACGGCTACATGTAAGAGAAGGAAGAGGGAGTCCTAGCTTCCCAGAAAGAAAGCAGCAAGAGAAGTACACTCTAGGATCCCAGGCTCGGCAACTCTCCATCTCGGGAGGTGTCGGTAGATAGGGAAACTTTGCCTATACAAACGGGCAAGATACAGGTCTCCGGAAGACTTCGAGGTATGCTCCCATGCTTGGTTCAGCACCATGTCGCTGCGTCGGAACCGCGAGAAGGCAGCAGGTGACTCTGCAGAGCGAGCGCAGGCAGCACGGTAGGTGAAAGCCCAAGGGTGTTCAGGTGACCATTGAATGTCATAAGACGAGAACTGCTCTTTGCCTCTGATGTTTGAAGCCAGAGACGGTGGAAACCTGCAAGGCTGTTGCACAGATTGACCCTCTTCTTCGTGGTGTTCGTTCCTCGTACACTGACACTTCCATGACATCTGAGGTTTTGTTGAGAAAAACGCGCGCTCAAGGCTTTGTATCCAGAAGATCTGCTGGTACTAATAGGATGCTGAATGATACTAGACTCAGCGGAACCACGAACAAGTCAGCACTTGTGTTAATATCGATGCTCTGTAAAAACCAGCTTGGCATGAAACCAAACAATCCGACCGAGTTCTTCAAAGGGGCCGAGGCTTGTATTATATGATGCAGTCAACAGTCCAGCTTGATTGAGTCAGGAGAGGTCGCATGAAGAACCCCACGATCATCCTGGTCTTCACAAGTCTAGGCACACCTGCCAACGGTTATGAGGAGCACGGCACAGCAGCTGCACGGAACAAAGGTTGGCACGAAGCAACTTACTACGAACACACACTCAAAGCATAGACCACAGAGCAGCAAGGCAACGCTGGCCAAGCAGGCTCTGAAGAGAAGGCCACTGGCTTTCGCACAGCTGCAGCCACAATCGCATGAAGCTTCCGACACCTCAGGGTTTAGGGTTGAGAGGCTAAGGTTTAGGGTGTAGGGTTGGGGACTCAAGGAGTAGGGTTCATGGTCCAAGGATCAGGGTTCAGGCGTGGAGCACGAGAAAACCTGCAACTCACGGTAGGGATATCACCCAGCAGCGCTTGACTTCATGTCTCTGCCCCTGTCGACCTCGTCAAAAGAGTTGGTGCCGTTGGTTCGATCACCTTGTCAGCTTCGCACAGTTGTATGGGGGCAGGAAGGGTTGCCAGAAAGGCTCTAAAATCCGTTACTTCCGGCGCCTTGCTGTTCGCACAACGACGGAGGTTGGCATCCCAGGACAAGCCAGGCTCGCAGCCGCAAGCATCCCGGAAGCTGGCGCCCAAGCAACAGCCTTCTCTCAGAGCATATCTGGGGCGAGGGCTAATGTCTGTTTAGTTCTCTCGTTTTGTTTTTGTTGCCCCCCTTGAAGGCCCCAGCCCAGGCCTTACGGTGTGTGTACCTAAGAAGGACAGTTGGTCATGGAAAGTGAAGACGCCGCGACTTGGGATCCCGGCATGGGGGAGTGTTTCGGTCTCGTTTGTGAATGCCACACCTAGAACGTCAAGGCTGTAGATCCGTTTATCATGCTAGCGTCATCCAACCGTCAGATCGGATTCTGACATTGCTCCGGTGTCTTGTGGAGCGGTGTCGGCTATGGAGTTCGTCACTTGAATCACTAGCTAACAGTCCACAACAACGGCCACGCACCATCCAGCGCAAATGCTGCTTGTCTTTTACAACGTCGGACAGGGGGCGCTCGTAGTTGTAGCCGTTGGAATCCCAGCAGCTTGCATCACCGACACCATGCCATCCCAGGCAGCAGAGCTCCCATGTGAAGTTCACACCCGGCCGGAAGCAATCGCTTGGGATGCCATGCGCTGATTGCATAACTTCAAACTAAGTCGAGAAGTGCCACAGTTCGAAAGACTGCCTGGACAAGAGACTCAGCACCAGCAGGATGCACGACTACCAGGATGCATAACTTTCTATGCGACCCAAGGGCATGTCAGCATGAAGTTGTTGCAAACTTGGCTTGATCCACCCTCCCCACCACCTGACGCATGGATCAGGAAGGAGCACCAAATTTGCTCCCTACTCATTCCTGAATCAGCCTAGAACTTCCAAAAAAAACAAGTTGGCCAGAGCGAACCTCGGATTCCAGGAGACCTCGCACCGCAAAGCGTGGAGGCGTCATTGTGCCCTGGGCAACAGGGGGCCCTTAAACCTGATGGTACCTCTACAAAGGGTCCGCACAAGAAGGATCTTAAACCTCTTGTGGCATACATCAGCCCTTAAACTGCCTAGTGATTTACTGCATGCTGAGGAAACGTGCTTCGTGTGCGCAGGGTTTAACCGTAAGCTTGTAACGGTTGGCGGCGAAACCGGCAGGAAGATCCCAACTAAAACCGAAAAAGTCTGACGAGAGTCGGATGGGAAGGAGACACCCGATCATCTTCCAAACCCCCTGCCCACATTATGAAACCCTGACGACCTCCGAGCCTTCTCTGTCCAAGAACTCCTCAACTGCCGCCCAGGCGCTGCGTTACGTGTGGGAGCTTCTCCTTCTCCGACGGTGGCAGGCTCCTGAGCCGTGAGAAAGACGCTCGCGTTCGACAAGTCAATGTTATGGGATCAGAACGCAGGGTTCACGCCTCTTGAGGATGGTGCTCAATTCAAAATTTCGGGGCTTCAGCAACACCTTGTACAACTCACAGAAGCACCTCGAGCGCACTTAGGATCTTCGGGCTTTTCCCGAAGTGCATCTTGGCACAATCAAACCTGTCTTCACACCATGTTGCATGTTGGCTTCTCAACTTGGCAGCGGGGTGGCCGCACATGTCAACCATGTTAAGTTTGTCCAATTCGACTAGCCGTAGCTCAACTTAGCAAACCTATCCAATGGGAAAGCCGGCCGAATCTCCTTTCCTGAAACTTCAACCCTGCATCAAGCTCTCCATGACGTGAGAGATGTTCAGTCTGGAGGCGGAGTACTTTAGCCTTCTGGCATAGCCTGCAAAACCAGGAGTAGCTAAGAGCGCGACATCGCTTGTTGCGAGCGTCTCTGCCGATGTTGCGGATCCCTCAGCAACAGGAAAGGCCACAAACGAGACGCCTTCGACGGTGTTGTAGTTGTCTTCATGATGTGGCTACGAAGGCCGGAAATAGTAGCAGCAGCAGCAGCAGCAGGAGCGGAGCAGGAGCAGGAGCAGGATTAGCAGAAGCAAGAGCAGCAGGAGCACGAGCAGAAGCAATTGCGGTGTAGGAGGAACAAGAACAGGAGAAGGACAGCAGTCGTCGTGGTGGTAGTAGTAGTAGTAGTGGTGGTAGTAGTAGTAGTAGTAGTGCGAGTAGGAGTTGGAGTCGGAGTAGGAGTAGGTGTAGGAGTAGGAGTAGGATAGTAGTAGCAGTAGTAGTAGTAGTAGTAGTAGTCAGCAGTAGTCAGCAGTGGTAGCAGCAGTAGCAGCATTAGTAGCACAGTGGGCACAGTGTGCTGGCAAACGAGAGCCGATCACTCAGCGAGATTGTGCGCCAATCTTGTCCAGCTTGGTTGCGCTCAAAATGGGGAGGGGGGGCGTGGGGCGCAAGATGACACGCAAGCTTGGTCGTGTCGCCGCGGGCAGGGGAGTGGGGTGCAAGTTTGGGCGCGCAGACTTGGTAAACTTAGTCGAGTATCGCCAATGATGCCGCTAATGCGGGGCGGGGTTCCGACAATCTTGCAATCTTGCACCACTTGCACCACGTGCACCACTTGCACCGTCTGCACCACTTGCACCAATTGCACCACTTGCGCGCATCCTATGCACCGAACAAACATCAAGACCCCCACGATTTCCAATGCTCATTCCCAAAGCTACCCCCGCGCCCCACCCCACCAACCAGAACTGCCCACCCAGCCACCCAATGACCCACCCACCCATGGCGAATGTAACCCCAAATCCTAAACCGTACAACCCAACAGCCTGAAGCCTAAGCCCTAAACCCTAAAAACCCTATAATGCCAATACAAATTCGCCCGGGCGCTCGTAACCCCCAAAGCCTAAGCCGTAAAACCCAAACAGCCCACAGCCGAAACCCTAAACAGTAAAATGCGGAACCCTAAACCCCGTGTGCCAATGGTACACTGATTCTAATCCTAAGTATAACTACTGACGACAAAACCTAGACCCTACCCCGCGTAACCCTCAAACCCGAAACAATAAACTCCCAAACCCTGAAACCTTAAACCCTGTAGTACCAATTACAAATTCCGAAACTCGAAACTTAAAAACCGTAGACCCCATGCGCCGGGCGCGCACACTGAGCCCACCCAGCCACCCAACCACCCCATGACCAACCCAGTAACCCTACCAAACCCTACACCCTACCCCCTGAAGACCTTAAACCCCAAAATACTAATGTCAATTCACGGGCGTGCGCAACCGTAGACCCTAAGCCACAAAACCCCAACACTGTAAACCCTAAACCCCGAACAATAAAAAACAAAACCTTTAACCGTGAAAACTCTAAACCCTGCATTACCAGTACAAACACTGATACTAACATGAACTCACCGCGTAGATTGGGCGCTCATAACCTGTGGATCGTTAAGATCCTGAGGTTGAAATTAGGCTCCGGGTTGGTTCATCGTCCTCACGAAGGGGAGCACTACTTAAGCAGAACGGGCTATGACATCGAATTCAGGTCAAAGGTCGGTTTTCCTCAGAGCGCAAAAGTGCAACTACTTTGCTGGCTTCTGCCGATCATGCAATTTCATGATGGCCTTTACAACAGTACTGACAATGCCTTCAACCCACCATGGACCATGTGTACAACGTAGGGATGGCTATGTCTGACTCAAGATCTCAACGCTCGCTTGAAGTTTGAGGATCTGCACACGGGCTGCACAAGGAACGAAGTAATCCGGATTTCTTCAAAAACCTAAACCCTATAATACTAAAACTACGTATACCTACTCACTACAATGAACCCGAAACCCTAACCCTAAAACCCTAAACCCTAAGCCGGGAGCGCACGCTGGGCGCACCCCTAAACCCTAAACAGTAAACGAACCCTAACCCAAAAAAAACACACAGTAAAAGCCCAACAGCCTAAGCCCTAAACCGCAAAACGTAAACCCCCAACCCTAAACCCAAACAAACCCTAAACCCTATGATACTTGGATATAACTACTAACTCCAAGCCCTACTCCCTACACCCTACACCCCGTAAAACCGCAAACCCTAAACCCTAAAAACCCTAAAGCCTAAACGGTAGAATCCGAACAACCTAAACCCAACATACCTTAACCCCTGTAGTACTATTACTCGTACCACTTATAACCTAACTACAAGGCCCTTAGCCACGCGTCGGGCACGCGTAACCTTTATCTGCGCCCTAAAAATCAGCTTTTCTAAACCGGTAAGGCGCTCGTGCGCCTCGGTGCAAGTAACCCTAAAAGGCCTAAACCTTAAACCGTAAAACTCCAGCTGAAGCACTGGTCTAGGTCGTGCAGCGGTGAGTGCCTTTCGCAGCAAAGCTGACAGAATGCAGGGCTCATTGGGTGCTTGGCATTTTCGGTGTCTCAGGGGTCAAGGAACCGCAGGAATTTACGGTAGTGGAGGGGCTGCTCCAGGAACGGCCCTTTACACACCTCAAGACTCGAGATATTCCGCGAGACGACGACGTGTCTAACCAGCCACATGAGGGATCAAATTTCAGTGTCAAGCTGGCATCAAGTATTGCAAATTGCCGCGCGAGACCTCATTCATTCAAGTTTTGGTGCTGAACCTCAGAGGGGAGAGCACGTTGTCATTCGATCGTGGGCATGCTCCAAAGCCGCATCTGGTTCAGATAAGACATGTGGCCCTTCCACCCTACTGAAGGAACCTCCGCAGGCCCCATCGGAACACGTTGCCATCTGGGAGGGTTGCTTGAAGTTGGATGGGGTCATGACTGTGTACGGGATACAGCAACTCTTGCATTTTGAATAGGTGTTAGTAAACTGCCTCGCGCCAATGCCTTTTGCTACTGAACCATTAGTCACGAAGCTCGAACACATCCCCGCCTGCGCAGAATCAGTCCGGCCATCCGGCTGAACGAACATCTCCTGCAAGCTGGCTTCTGCGAAGATCGTTCTCGCAGAAGTACTTTGCAGTGCATCGGGGAAGGCCGAGAAGGGCCACCAGGGAGAGGTACCGTGTATCTGGTCCGACTTGGTGGCGATTCATCAAGAAACTGACTCATGGAGGTGTCGGAGGTACCCAACTCTGCCCTGTGTCCTCCAGGCGGAAGTCATCTCCACCTTCCCGCAAGCTGGCATGGAGGTCTTGGGTATTCAAGACGGAAGCTGACACAAGTGCTGCTTCAGGCCAAAGGTCTATCAACAGAAACGCGTTCATGTCCACTTCCTCTTCACGGCCAAAGCCCTGCAAATAGAAACCGAACATCGACCCTGACCTGGTCCGATCAGAACCCAAGAGCAGAGGACCCCGGCTGGCCTCTGCCATGAAGCTGGTCTGCAACAGCCTGTGGCGCAGGCTCATGGATCACACACCATGTCACTGACGTACCAACCGCCATGACAGCCAACCTTGCTCAGGATGGGAGTGAGAAGTCCAACAGCAACGCTGGAGAGACAATCATGTTGGCAGCAGAGGCATGACGCATTGCTGTTGCTGTAGTATCCTGCTGGTTATCTCACAGCTCGAAGCCCATTAAGCGCGTGCTATAGCTGTCGCTCCGAACAGTGCCTTAACGCCATAGCTTCGGAAACCACTACCTCCCATACCAACGAAGGAGTGGCTTCCCGGTTTCGCGAAATGCTCGAAATGAAGCCCGCCTGTCTGTGCACGTCTGTGTTAGTGTTCGTGTGTGTGTCTCCCTCGCTCGCGCTTCCGTGGCGCTGTTTGCATTGAGGCGACCGTTGCTCTTGGGCTGAAGAACCCGGGACACCGCGCCTCGTGCAACTCGTCCGACCCCTGCTGGGCCGTCGCGGTTAAGTTCTGAAAATTCTAGCTTGCACCAGCTTGCACCGTTCGTTCATGAAGAGGCCGCTTCGAATTCGGATTCACGGGGGGAGCTCAGGAAGGGATCCGCTAAAGCATCGCCTGGGCCCTCAAAACTCCCAATCATCTTACTGCTCCAAGCCTATCGAACACGCCCGTAATAGTGTAGGACTTTCACGGCCGCCTGGCCCGCAAGGCTCCCAGCTCCGCTTCGAATCCCGAAAGCTGAAATCCCCAAAACCGAAGCAAAAGTGGCACCTCCATCGGCCCGACGTAGTCCGGCGCCTGCAGCGGCACCCAATTCGGAGCCCGAGCCCCTTCGCTGCTTTTGGCTCATTGCTCTTGAGGCTGAAGCTCCGCTGAACCCCGAAATCTGCAAGAAAAGCCGCCGCTGCTTTTAAAACAAATCTTCAAGAAACACCCCCGGGCTCCTCCTCCTCTTCCTGCAACTCCGACGACAGCAATGTCCGCAGACGCTGCAACCCTTGCGTCACCTCCGGGCAAGGGTTGGTTGCAGGAAACATCAGGCATTCATGCCATGCCACGCCTCCGGCACCATGTTCGCAGTGGACTTCCCCGACTCGGTCGTACCGGAAATGGGGCCCTGCATCTCTTCACGATTGCCTCTGCCTACTGCTACTCTCTTACGTATGCGCTATTCTTAGCCCGAAACGCTTGTAAGCCAATCCCAAATCCAAGATCCAGAAGACATCCGAGGCCAACATGACAAAACCTCTCAGTCTTTCTGTCTTCCCCTGTTAGCACGTAGGTTGCTGGTAGGGCGCCTTGAGGAAGCCGCGCATCTGGACACCTCGCTTTGCTTCTCAATGGGGATGCAGTGGCTGCTTGTGTAGACAGGGCTCAGGGCTTATCGTGTTAAAGGCTCACGGTTTCGGAGCGTAGCTCCCTCTTAGAGATCGCTACTTCTGACAGCTGATGCCGTGTCCAGGATACCTCCAGTCTTCAGTGTTCTCCCCTACTCTATCTGGGATCACGGACGCCACATATGCATCCGAGAAGGGCGGGATCCTTCTGATAAGCATCCGGAGAAGCTGGCATATAAAAAAGCTCCTCGAACCGTTTTTCCCTTTGAGAACCCCATAGAACCCTCCACGAATTACGCTGGCTTCCCATTTTTCAAGAGAGAGACAGAAAGAATGTGAGAGAGAGAGAGAGATAAAAAAAAAATAAGTAAATGTCTCAAAACGACGGAATGGTGGGTCCATTTAGTTTGAGGATGATGCAGTTCCGCTTCGGCTTTCCTAGGTGGGGTTGTGGGGTTCAAGGATCGCAAAAACAGCTCCGAAATCCCCTTGAATGGATCCTCGAGCTCCGAAACAGACATCCTTGCCGTCCCGGTGCTGGCGGACCGAACGGCCTGCAGCGTGTCGTGCAAGTCCTGCGACAGACTCGGGTCTTACGCTGGCAAAAGGCTCTCAAACCTTTGCTGGCTTTCTACTGGTAGTTACACCTTTGTCTAAAGTCAAGACGGCTCAAGCTAAGCCCCGATCCAAACTCGGTACTGTTGTGGAGGTTCCCTTTTACAATTCCCAGAACGTGCGCTGCCTCAGAACCTGGGCCTCACGAATCCAGAGACCTGTCTTGCAAGCCCTTTTCCTCCCACGCCGACTTGCTTTGAATTCTTGTCTCTGGCACTGGTGCCGAACATGAAGAAGCTGCAGAGAAGTGCTTCTCTGCTCCTCCTCTCATATGTCCTCTTCCCGCTTGTTAGAAGCGAGGTGAATGTCGAATTCGCAAAGCGAGGCCCGGGGATGCAAACAAAAAGAAGGCGCCGCCGCATGATCCTAGAGCCCGGCGCCAAGCATCTCAAACCGGCCGCGAAACGTCTGCCCCAAAGGACGCACTCATGGCCAGCGGAATCTATCCGGGCCGGTCTTCAAAAAGAATCACCAGGAGATCGCTTGATGGACTGGATCTCCAGCTCAGCTCCTCGCATGGTGATGCTGAAACCGAGATCATCTTGACAGAAGCCCTTGGCCTCATGTGCCACATCCCAAAATGCATCTTCCCGGCACAAGCTACTATCCTAAACCCCAAACCCTAACCCTTGACCCACTGTGGCTCCTAACCCCTAAACTCCTTACCCTCCCCAAACCCTCCCTAAAGCATCCGAAGCCAAAAACCCGGGCTGTATCGGCCCAGGCTCGATCTGCTGCAAGGCTGGGACTTGGCCACACGATGCGGCGGCCATCCGGGAGGAGGGCCCCGAAGGAATACCTGGAGATGAGGGTTTGATAAGGTAGTCTCAATTGGGGCTCGTCTGAGTCGCTACATGCAGCACCACAAAAGCCTCAGATCTAATTTCGTAACTTCCACGGCCATGCACCTCCCTGCGAGGATCTGCTTCACGCCACGTAGCTCATCCATGACACGGGACCTGTCCAATGCCGGCTTGCAGGCCACAGCCGCTTCTGGTTCTTGAGCCCTGGAAGCCTGCTGTACTGCTGTAGGATGGTTACAGAGAGACCGCAACTCGTACGAGGTGTTGACGCCCATTCAGAACTAATTGCATAACAAGGGACGGATCCCCTCCGGTAAAATGATCTCCCCATGCCACCTGGCTTCGAGTGAGCTCTTCAACTCAGAGAAACCGGACAACCCCGCATTCATTTCTGACAAACATCGACTCAGTCCCTTACGCATAGTACGCTCCTCCGACTGCCTAAACGAAGGAGCTGCTCCTGCTGCCTTCCCTCCTTTAGTTGCTTCAGTGCCACGCCTGGACTCCTGTTTCGTCTCACTCTTATGGGATGGGAAGATGACCCCTTTCGGGCCGGCTCTCGCTCGATCCTCACAGCCCGTTGAATCTCAACGCTTCGGTTCAAGCGCGGATCCTGGCAACTGCAAGCCAGGCAGTAATTAAGAACCACCAGCCCTTTCGGATAAACAGAAGAATGATCAACAAATACACAATAAACAGCTACACATGGCGATATATGATTATCCATGTCGCATTTGCACGGTACCGTTTCTATCAAACACGTATACATATATATATATATATATATATATAGATATAGATATAGATATAGATATGTATATATATATATATATATACATATCTATATCTATATCTATATATATATATATATATGTATGTATACACATAAAAACATAAATATATATATATATATATGCTCACACCCCCCCCCAAGACCTACCGCGAGGTGCTTCGGCTAGCAATGGGTAGTAGAACATGTAAGGATTTGAGGAAACCATTAGGATAAAATACACTCATACATAAACAATGGAAACGTATATCGTGTATAATCAATAGCTGAATACACTGTAATGACCTACGACGGCGCGACATCGCCGTTGGCGGATTTGGGCAAGCTTCAATGCCTGCAATTGTTTAATAGGATACTGCCTAAATGTTCCGGATATTCATAACTCTGGTCATATAATGACCATAGGCATAACCCGAAGACAGGACCAAGACAGAACAGTGTCTACATCCTACGTAAGATCGTTAGATGCGCCGGGTAACTTTGTGTTTGTCATTGTCTGTTTTTAATTTTGTTCATGTACTCATAGGCATAACCCAAAGACGGGACCAAAACAGAACGATGTGTGCATCCTACCTAGGATCGTAATGAGGGTTACATGTGCACACATGTTTATTCTGTGTGAAGCTCTTAGGTTACTCATGCGCCAATGTGTATAATAGCTATTACTAGTGCGAATACTAATACTGATACTAAGATTTCTATTCCTACGAATAAGGATATTACTGTTCATAACATAATAGGCTTAATGGTTAATACTAGTATTAAAAATTGCACTACTAATTCGAATAGTAGTGCTGATGGGAATATTAACACTCCTGGGGATACTAATACGCATATTCTTATTAACTGTTCTCAATATGAATACTAATAGTACTAGTTGTTTGGAATACTAATACTTGTCCGAATATTCATACCAATACTCAGGCTACTGCGATTATACATAATAGGACATTAATATGGGTATTCGTATTAAGGTCAGCATTTCCTTCGAAAGTATTCATATGCGCATCATAATTCATCTTAATACTCGTACTGATATGAATTAGTATGATTACAAATACTTTTACGAAGACGGGTACTTTCAGTAATACCGATACTAATATGAATACTAGTGTTCCTACGAATATTAAAAAACATACCCATATTGATAGTAATTTTATTTTTTATTTTTTACCAATATACACGCAAATGCTAACATTAATACCAATATGCACATAAGTGATACAGTTCCTCCGCAGATTAATGCGCATAGTCTTATTAATTATTCTCAGTATTTATATTCACATTAAAAAACCTACACTAACATGAATAGCAGTATTACCACTTGATACTCCAGATAATACGATTATGCATAGTATGAACAGCGATACTGCTATTGATACCAATATTAATGCTCCTACGATTACTAATAATCACGTTCAAACCAAATACAAAAAACAGACACATCAATGTACCAAAGAATCTGTATTTTCACATACCAATAAATAATATACTCGTATACTACTATTCCAATGTTACCATAGACTATGAGACTATACCCTGGTTAATATTAACACTAAGAATAAGGCAGAGACTAAGACCAAGACTAATACGAATACTAAAACTCACACTAGACATTAACACTACCATTAGTACACCTATTGTATAGACTTATATTCAGACTAATACTAACGCTGACATTGGAATTGACATTGACACTGACACCAACACTAACAGTAACACGAATCAACACGCTAGAACGCAGATACTAATACTAACACTAATGCCTAATGCACATCTGAAGACTACTGCGTGTAAACAACGAAACCATTTCCGATCAAGCATGCTGCGCGCTGTATTGGCTCTAAGGCTCCGAGAACCAAAAATCCAAAAAACCAAAAAACCAAAAATCCAAAACCTTTGTCAGGGGGGTCGAAACTTTTGGATTTTTTGGTTTTCCTAGGGTTTTTTTGGTTTTCCAACAGAAAACCAAAAAAATCCAAGGTTTTTTTGGTTTTCCAGCAGAAATCCAAAAAAATCCAAGGTTTTTTTGGTTTTCCAGCAGAAATCCAAAAAAACACAGGTGTTTTTTGGTTTTTCACGAGAGACACAGCAGAAAAACCAAAAAAACCTTGTGTTTTTTTGGTTTTCCACCGAAAATCCAAAAAAAGCCATGGTTTCGCCAAGGCAAAGCCCAAAAAACCAAAAAAGACCTAGGAAAACCAAAAAATCCAAAAGTTTCGGGCCCCTCAGAAAGGCTTTGGATTTTTGGATTTTTGGTTTTTTGGTTTCCGCCGTCGTATCGTATGGTTTCTTTTAATGTTTCTTGCTTATGAATACAGGCATATGAATTTGAAAGCGGACATGAGTAGGCACGACGTTGTAAAGAGACATGACTTCACATCAGCCATGATAGAGAAGGTATCATCCCCGAAAATTACGCAAAACACGAATCGTATGCCAAACGCGAATCCCTGCCAAGAGAAGGTTTTGACGGTATTTACAATGGAAAAGAGGCCGAGGTAGGTCATGGGGGGGGGTGTGTCCATATATATATATATATGGTACCCCCCCCCCATTGACCTACCCTTTTTGGTCTTTTTGAAAGGCAAGGGTGGGTCGGGGCGGGGTGTACCCGAATGGAGCGGCGTTCCCAAAGACCTAGTTTCTTAAAAGACTCAATCTTTCGGAGGTCGAGGGAGACTGTATCCAAAACCAAAAAAATTCAGGCCTCGCAGCACCTTGGAACTCTGGGCGCTGCAAAACACTGAGAGGCCTCAATCTTTTGGAATCCCGAACCTCAGAAAAATTGAGGCCTCTCAGTGTTTTGCAGCTTCCAGATTCCCAAACATTGAGAGGCCTCAATCTTTTTATGATTTTGAAGCCAAAACGCTGGGAGGCCCCAAAAGACTCAAAAGACTCAATCTTTTGGAGGTCTTGGGAAACTATAACCAAAATCACAAAAAATTGAGGCCTCTCAGTGTTTTGCAGCTTCCAGATTCCAAAACACTGAGAGGCCTCAATCTTTTGGAATCCCGAACCTCAGACAAATTGAGGCCTCTCAGTGTTTTGCAGCTTCCAGATTCCAAAACATTGAGAGGCCTCAATCTTTTGGAATCCCGAACCTCAGAAAAATTGAGGCCTCTCAATGTTTTGCAGCTTCCAGATTCCAAAACAATGAGAGGCCTCAATTTTTTGGAATCCCGAACCTCAGAAAAATTGAAGCCTCTCAGTGTTTTGCAGCTTCCAGATTCCAAAACACTGAGAGGCCTCAATCTTATTGATTTTAAGGCTAGTTTCCTAAGACCTCCAAAAGATTGAGTCTTTTGAATCTTTTGGTGCCTCCCAGCGTTTTGGCTTCAAAATCATAAAAAGATTGAGGCCTCTCAGTGTTTTGCAGCTTCCAGATTCCAAAACACTGAGAGGCCTCAATCTTTTGGAATCCCGAACCTCAGAAAAATTGAGGCCTCTCAGTGTTTTGCAGCTTCCAGATTCCAAAACATTGAGAGGCCTCAATCTTTTGGAATCCCGAACCTCAGAAAAATTGAGGCCTCTCAGTGTTTTGCAGCTTCCAGATTCCAAAACACTGAGAGGCCTCAATCTTTTGGAATCCCGAACCTCAGAGAAATTGAGGCCTCTCAATGTTTTGCAGCTTCCAGATTCCAAAACACTGAGAGGCCTCAATCTTATTGATTTTAAGGCTAGTTTCCTAAGACCTCCAAAAGATTGAGTCTTTTGAGTCTTTTGGGGCCTCCCAGCGTTTTGGCTTCAAAATCATAAAAAGATTGAGGCCTCTCAGTGTTTTGGAGCTCCCACAGTCCCAAAGTGCTGAGAGGCCTCAATCTTTTTGAGTCTTGAATCTCAAAAAGATTGGGGCCGCTCCAGGTTTTGCAGCTCTCACAGTTCCAAAGTGCTGAGAGGCCTCAATCTTTTGGAGTCTTGAACTTGGGGCCGAGAATATCTGGCCACATTAGTTTTCTGTTTCTGCTGCCATTTTTTTTTGTTTGTTTGGGGCCCTGGGCCCTGTTACTCTGTTACTCTCATACTCTTATACTCTATGACTCTATTACTCTATTACCCTATGACTCTATTACTCTCTTACTCCAAAAGCTCTATTACTCTATTACTCTATTACTATTCTAATACTCTATTACTCTACTACTCCACTAACTCTATTTATTACTCTATTACTCTATCTACTTTATTTCCTCTATGACTCTATGACTCTATTACTCTGCTACTACCCCTACTCCTACTCCTACTACTACTACTACTACTGCTACTACTACTACTACTACTACTACTACTACTACTACTCGTACTACTAATACTGCTATTGCTACTGTTACTGGTACTGCTTTACTATTACTATGCAGCACTATTACCATTACTATTACTATTACCAATACCAATGCATAAAGTCATGGAGCAAAGCCTGCGGGTCACGCGCTTCGCGCGCACTGTTTCTTGTACTATTACTCTTTCTTTATTACTCTATTGCTATTGCTCTATTGCTCTATTGCTTTATTGCTTTGTTACTCTATTAGTCTTTTCGTCTTTTAGTCTGTTTAGTTTGTTTAGTCTATTAGTCTATTAGTCTATTAGTCTATTAATCTATTAGTCTACTAGTCTATTCGTCTATTCGTCTATTAGTCTATTAGTCTACTAGTTTATTCTGTCTATTAGTCTATTCGTCTATTCGTCTATTAGTCTATGATTGTATTACTCTATTACTCTTTACTATTACCAGTACTAGTACTATCTATAACAAACACGCGAAAAAAGCCACAGGTGCAAAAAAATAATGGCGACAAAAATAGGCCCTCCCTTGTCCATGCATCATTGCCACTCATTGCTCCTGAGACCCCCAACAAAGGTAGGTCAATGGGGGGGGGGGGGGGGGGTAGCATATATATATATATATATATATATATATATTTATATATATATATATAACTATATATATATATATATGTATACGTACATATATATGTATATATACATATACATATACATGTATATGTATACATATATATATATATACACCTACATACATACATACCTACATGTATGCATACACATGCTGATGTATTTTCTTCACTTTGAATTCTGCATATGTCTATAAATATATATGTCTAGACATGCATATACAACAACATATGTGTATGGACATATATGTATATATAGGTATGTATCTAAGAAACTCAGATACACTTGTTGTAAGAAACCCTCAATTCCACTCTGCCGGGCCGCTACACAGCCATCGCGTCGGAGGGCTGCAAAGGCACCCGAGTTGGCCCGAAGCTCCCTGCAAAGACGACGGTTCTTCGGCAGCGCGTCTCAGGCTTTGGGTATCAAAGCTTTGGAAATCGATGTAGCGTCTGGAAACAGGTCGCAGTCTTAACGTTATTGACATCTTTTCGCGCAGTAGCTGGCAACAAAGTCAGCCGACATGTCGACCTTGCATACAGACACTCGTCGGTTGGTCAAAAATTGCTTCAGCACTGACGATGGATGAGCCACAATAGGAGTCGACACTCCAGACAAGACCAGAATAGTGTTCCATTCAACACTGGCGCGGTTGGACAGACAGCTGCCCAGTCAACCTCGCCCGGGCTGCTTGGTGTTTTTATTGTATCACACTCTAGGTACCGTTGTCCATGCGTGTCGTTGTTGTTGGTATCATAAGTATACCCGTTGTCGATCCTCGAACCCCCCTTTTAAAGCCGATCCGCCGCACGTTGACCAGCTTCTTCCGCACAGCACGGCAATCGCCACCTTGGTCCTGGGTTCTCGAAACAAGTGCAGGCAATGCACCGACACCCACGACCCAGAAGACTGCAATGGCAACGACACAACACCAGCTCCACAGTACCTGTGTACATGCATGCATGCACACACGTGTATGTATACATATATATATATATATATATTTATATTTATATATATACGACATATATGTCTATCATCTGTGTGTGTGTATACACAGAACTTTGTTGCATGCCTCATGCTGCACAGTCTGAACACAGCAAAGTATACCATGATTTACGAGATCGTGTTGCGCTACCGACCGCAACTCCTGTGAAGAGCCCAAGTGAAGGGAGACAAGCACCCCAACCCAACTTGGCTAATCACTTTCGAGTGGTTTGCTGCTCGGTATCCAATCCTCGTGTTCGTCGACTTCTTTCATGTTTTTCGAGCGGTTTGCTCCTGCTGCTAGAGGTTTCTGGTTCCCTCCCTCAAGCAGTTTGCGCCTCCTTCGAGCGGTTTGCGCCTTGTGCTCAAAATCTGGTCCCTCTCGAGTGGCTGTGTCAGTTATCGATAGCTGCTCGACTGGTTTGACTTTTTGTCAGAGTTCTCTAGTCTTTTCACACACTTTACTCTTTTGTAGTCCCTTCTGAGCGGCGTGCTCCAGTTTCTCCATGTTTTAATCCCTTTCGAACTGGGTTGCTCTTCTTTCTCGATGTTTCCTCTTTATTTCGCAATCCTGTTCCTATTCCACCATTCTTCTCTCTTCGAAAGCTTCCTCATCTTTCGCGCATGTTCCCGTAAACCCCAGACCCTAAACCCAAATTCTCCAAGCTCTTTCGAACGGTGCTCTTTTGCTTGTCAAACTTGCCAATCCCTTGCCGCTCCTCATTCTTAATGTCTCCTCTTCGACAAGTTCTCTAGTCTGTCTGGTGCCCTTTCCCGGTGACTGCTCGTTTTTCTCAAACTCCCGGTTCTTTCCAATGACTTCCTCTTTGTTTCTCAAACTGTCTCGTCGCTTCGTGTTCGGGCTCTGTGCTACTGTTTCTGAAACGTTTTAGTTAGCTCCGTTTGAACGATTTGCGCCTCTTTGCTCAAACTCTCGAGCGGATTGCTCCTCTCTCGCTCAGGTTCTCCAGGCTGGTTCGAGCAGCTTGCTACGTTGCGAAATCTAATCACTGTCGAGTGGCTTCCTCTTGTTGTCACACAACTCTCTAGTTTGTTGGGAGCGGCTGGCATCTCTTTGTCAGAGGCTCTCTTCTCGTTCGAAATATCATCTTCTCCTTGCCAGATTCTCTGCCCGCAAAACTGTTTCACTTTCGAGCGTTTTGCTTGTCGAGCGGCCTCCTCCTGGGTCTCTGATCCCTTTCGGCTGGCTCCCGTTTCTCACACTGTCTCAGCATTGGGGCCCCGGTCCCGAACAAACGTACAAGAGGAAGCATCGAAAAAGCCTGAACTTACGGCTAAAACACATCGAAAACCCCAGCATCGGCCATCCCCTAGCGTGAAATGTCGGCTCTCTCTGTCAACTTAACAAGAACCTCTCAAGAATACTGTTTGGGGTTATATCTTCCGTGGTGGTGACTGGTGAATCTGACGTTGCACCATGTAGGATCAGCCAAGGCTCGGGATCACCCCAGGCCAGCACCGAGCCGTCCTCCAAACAGAGATCTGTAGTTAACCCCGGCGGCTTCGCAGACCCTCGGTGATCTGCTCCTTTTGGCGATGCTCTTGGGCAACTTCTTTCAGAAATTACTAGTAGTTGTCTGCTTCCTCCTGTGTTGCTCTGCCGAACATCTGCTCATCCAGCAGCGACCGTTTGTCTAGGCTAGAAGCCTGTCCGGCAGACGGTCGTAGAGGTGGCAGAGACCGTGGCAGAGAGAGAATCAGTAGCAGTAAGGGCTGCCATCAGAAGCAACAGCCGATCCATGATGGGAATTGGGTACCAAGGCACCGAATGCCAAACAAAGGATTCTGCAAGGTTCCGCAGGTTCCCCCAACCAGACCTTTCAATGTGCGCACCCTCATGCATCGTCAAGGCGCGCGTCGCCTCACCCGCCCTCCATCCCCTGCCTTTCTCACATCGCCTCCCGTGAGAACCCCAAAAGCTCCGTTGCGAGCCCTTGCTCGACAAGCCGAGCTGCCGAAACCTAAGATAACATCAGGGCTCTACATTAGGAACTCACATCAGAGCAATATACAGCTGTCGTCCATCAGAAACCGCCTCTCCGGCCCTTTGCCACAGCATGCAAAAACTACCGGTTCTGAGTCCCAGCTCAAAACAAGCAAACAGTCCGTACCTCCTATACCCCTAAACCCTATAACCCTCGACCCCCCCAAAGCCCAAAAAACTTGTACCCAGATACCAAGAAGTCTCTAGAACCTCAAGCAGCACTGAGCTGAACTTCCGAATCCTGCTGAATTATATAAGGAGTAGTTGACCTAAAAATTTGGGCTTCAAGGCGCACTTTTGATAACCTCCTGATTATGGTAGGATTATGTGCATCCCGAGAAGATGATCTTGTACTTAAGATCGATTCTCAAGCTTGATGTGCATCAAAAACCACGAGTTAGAAGGTTGCCGTGCAGCCCCAGTCCTCCAGCAATGCGGCAAAAGCCCCAGAGGTGGCTTCAATCCTTGGCTTCAAGGCTTTGTATGGGGAGGGAGTTGGGTTCAGCGGGTTGTAGGCAATTTATGGGAATCCTGCAGTACTTGGGGTTCCCGCGTCCGCTGAGCCTCTAGGTGGCCACTCAGAGCATTACTGCGAGCTTGTTGTAGTGCGGCTATCAATCGGTCATCGGCTGCCAAACTTTGCACAAGAAAGCTTCTGAAACCTCTCTGTGCCTCTCAGTGCCCAGGCTCTGCTGCACTCTCAGGCGCAACCGTCGGAGTGCCAAAGTGTTGCTGCCGCCGTTCGGGTGGCCCCAGGCCTGAGTTGCAACTTGCAGTGGTAGGTGCCCTGAATGAATGAGAACTCCCCCCCCCCCATTCCTCGAAGTTTTTAAGGAACCCTTGTGACGGGTCGAAATGGAGTTTCCTCATCGGCTCGGCCTCGTGAACCCGATCCCAGAACACGCCACACTCTCGCAAGCCGAGAGGCCATCACCGAGGAATCTTCCAACACAGCTGCAAAGGCACAGGAAGTAGCTTTGATGTCCTGCAGAAACGTACCCGTAGAAGCTTGGAGTTGTCGGGGCTGTCCTTCCACCTCTACACTCAAGAGTCGAGAATGCGAGCAGTGTGCAGCCTGGATGCTCTAGGGGGAATCCGGACTCAGGAACGCCATCAGGAAGGAGAATTGCTGCTTCTGTGGGATGCTGGGCATCCCATTCCGTCGAAAGCGTACCCGAGCTTCCTGAAGCCCTGAAGCCCCAAATCTGGAATGCAAGAAGCAACAGGTCCTCCACGCCCCTGAGGCGGCTCTGCAAGGGGGAGGCGTCGCCGCCGAAGGCCGGGTCACCCCATGCGACCACCTCGCGCAACGCAGGCAACCGGCGATGTATCTCCAAGGCTGGGAGCTGTACTTGATTGTAGTATTGCGTTAGGTTTCTGTTTGAAGGATCATGGGCCGTCGAGGCCTTAGCCTTGGTGCGTTTGTTCGGGGGGTTAAAATTACATCAGATGGAGATATCTTGGAAAAAAGCCTCGCCAGTGACCTACAAACGTCCGCTGAGACTCTCTAGGGGTCATACGCTGAGAAATGCAGGCCTTTGAAGCTAACCACAAACAGCTCCACGATTTCTTCGGATTTGATTCAACGTGCAAGCCAGGAAAGCAAAAGCGACGGGATTCTTCGAAACTCTTTGCTTCCAGGCACCGTGCGATCTTCACAAACAGCTGCGAAGGCGTAGTTGGATGCGATGACGCGACGAATGCCGTTCCTTGCACCGGCTATCGGATAGTATCGACAAGCCCACCGTACAGACAGCACCATCTTGCCATGAATCTTATGCTGGCATGCGTTAGATTCTGAAGCTGTGCTGCTTCCGCTCGGCCTCGTGACAATCACCCATCAAGACCTTGAGCTCGGCGTTTGGCATGCAACTGCAGCTTCATTCTGAAAAGTATGGTCTTTAATTATTTGGATTGGACGTCCGACACAGTCCTCTCAGGCCTCGAGTACTCGCCCTGCTTCAAAAACCCTTGGTCTGCAAGGTCCCCTGCGTCTCTGTGCGACGGATGGGTTGTGTCTACCCGCTCTTGGATTCCACAACCAGCTAGCCCAACCGCTGCAACCAGGAAGAAGCACCCAAAGACTTCGTGGCAAAAGAAGTCAATCCTGGAAGCCCTGCCCGAGCACTCAAGCTCGCCAAGCTTCAGCTTTCGCCGCACAGCCTTGCTGTCTGCGCCGTAGCGTCCATCTCCCCAGGTCACAACGGAGCCGTCCTCCAAGGCTACCACAGCGTTTGTGCCGAAGTGCCGGAGCGCTGACCCGCGTCGCAGCAGTCTGGTGTAGTCAACAGCTTCTTGGGTGCTTTACGAGCATGTGTGGCAGGGGGTTGCGCTGTCCTCCAACAAGGCCGCAAAAGCCGCCTCAGACGCTCCAATCTGCCGCACGTCCTCGGTGAGTTGGAGGTGTCTATGCCGTTAAGTAACAGTAAGCAAGGATGCATGCACAGCTGGACCACCCAGGTGAAGCTTCCACAATATGGGTAATAAAGGGACTGTAACCTACCATGCGAGCACCTGGCCTTCTGTAGGCACTGCGCAATCGCGCAATCAAACCTAGGAGCCTGTTTAGGCCCTCGGAAACAGGGATGGATCCTGAACACTCCCCGCCAAATCACCTCCAAGTACTCTGGTTTTGCCACGTGCTCCTCCCAGTCGCCAGGCCTCGGGGATCTGGTATCTGCAGAGCTGATACACGGGATTCGAGCTTGAGGCTTGCTGTAGTGTTACGAGCAACTCTTCAGGAGCGTGAGGGCTTCTAGTTGAAGGGACAAGGGTCTCAGGAATGAAGCTGCAAGTGCAGCTTCGTATGATGTCGAAGACGAAGGATGCTTGCTTAGAAATGGCATTGCGTGTTCTGTCCAAGTGTGCCACGTATGCGTGACAGTCGGAGAAGGGGCGTGCACTCGTAGGGTTCTGGGCCACGAGACCAACTCAAGACCATCTCGAACCGTCGCTACCTTCGATCCTAAGACCAAAGAGCCCTGAATCCCTGAAACTCTCAAACAGCAAACCTCATGGCGGCTGGGCCAAGATGCTCTTTGGTGGGAGAGCCATCACCAACCGTGAACAGAGAGCCATCCTCGGTGTTGAAATCAAGGCTTCTTCAACAAGAGGCGACTATCTTCTTCAGGAGCTCTAGACAGGATGCTTCTAGTTGGTGCCTGATGGGAGAGCCAGCCGCACAAGCCCTGCCTTGCTTTGGGCCGAAGCAACAACCTAGATTGGGCCTTGGGGCTATTTCGAACCTTCGGGTAAGCATTCGCCAGGCTGCCCCCCTCAAGATGGAGCATGTACTCTCGTGAAAGATCCTCGGATGCACAGCTGGCGCTTTTCACACCGATTGCTGGACGTTTTAGGTTTCGAGAAAGGATTATGTAGAGGCCTCTCAGGGTGTTCTGTAGCAATTAATAGCAGCAATGATAGAATAGAACAACTTGGTTTGCCAAAAACTCTTCTCGTCTGCCCTACATAAGAGAAAGGAAGACTTATGCGACAGCCACGTATGCCTTGGTGGGGGCTTCTAGGTCTCTGAACAACACACCAAGACTACAGGTTCATTGCTGGCTCGTTTTGCAAGGGCAATGCTGAAAAGTCTGCCAAAAATGCGCCCTGTACATGAACCGACACGACAAGCCGCATGTGTTCGCGCTGGAGCTTGGCTGAGGGCTTTGCATGTTTTGCACCTGCTACACAGACACAGACTATGCCAGCAAAAACTGAATAGCGGCACGAAACCAAGCAAACCAAGACAGCCTGAAAAAGTCTCCCATCACTCTCCAGCTTTATGCTTTACTATCTACGCCCTAAACCGCCTGCGCCCTTCTTGCTCGGCCAATCTCACATTCTGCGAGGGTCCTTGGAGGGTTTACGGTCTCCCCTTTACGGGTTATTGCCTCGGTTCCCTACAACGGCCCTAGAAACTGGAATTGCGAAAACATGTCGCTGGCCTGTATAGGCACACAGCCCTCAACCCGAGATCCCAAGTCCCAAGCCAGAAAGGATCGAGGTGCAGATCATCTCGCCGCAGGATGCCTGTGAGCACCTCGTCTTCCTGCACGCCAGCCTGGGACGGGGGAGCTGACGCGACTCGTGAATCTGCTCCTAAGTCCCGCCTCCTTCAAGCTGCTGGCAGAAGACAGCTTCACCTGAGCAAAAGAAAAGAGTGGCTTGCGGCTTGCACCCGGGTGAGATGCTGCACAGGGCATGAACGGAATACTGGAAGCTTGGAGTGAGAAACTCGCTTGGCTGTGCTCTGACAATCATGTCAAAGGACGTTTCAGTGCAGACACACACACTGAATGCTAAGAGAGGTTTCTGTATGCGAAGGACCACCTGATGCCCAGGTCTTGGGCGACCATGCACCAGCAACTTTGAACACGTATCTTCATGTGCAGTAAGGTCGAAGCTGAACAGCTCAAAGTAATCCCACATAAACCTGAAGACCTGACTAAACCACAAAGGGCCTGAACCTCGATCCCGGCGCAAGCAAGCACTGCAAGTACTGTATGCCAAGATGTCACGCAAGCACTGACGGAGTTCAGAATGGGGTTCTTGGCTTGGCCCCAGGCCATCCAGAAGATTTCCTCACGCATAAAGTATAACCAATGCACAGCGAGGATGCTAGATACCAAATACGTTCGTTGTGCAGGTACACGGAGTTGATCAGACTCCGCTTCCCCCATGGTGGATAGCTTCGTTGGCACAGGTACCACCATGGGCCTGTGCCCCCTGCTGTGTACTCTGTGCTCAAGTTCAGTTATATGTAAATCGTAAGTAGGAAATGGCTGCAGAGCGTGAGGAGAAGACCCTTGGATACAGGGTTGTCACACACACACCCCGCCGTAGCGGGGTGAATTAATCAGACGAAGACGGTGAGCATGTAGAGCAGGTAGAGCCGTCGGGTGAACTTGCAGGATCTGGCAGCGGTGCAAGGAAAGTCGGTGGAGAACTTCTCGGAGAGGAGTTGGCAATTCGTGCCTTTGAAAGTGACGTCGATCAACATGACGAGCGTAGACTCTAGGTGCCAGTAGACCAAGGCAAAGTTGCCAACGATGACGAAGTATCAGTTGGCTCATTATGGAATGTAGTCGACGATCAGCGAGAAGTAATGCGTGAAGTACGCTTGGGGATGGTGCGGTTGTGAACATGCTGTACTGGTACCCGCAGATGTTCGGGTCATAGTAATCCAGTCGTTGGAAGGAAGGATTGAGTTGACAAAGTCCATGGAGGGTGTCGAGGTAGTAGCGGTTCTGAGAGGTCGTGAATCGGTGCTGTGATATGACAAAGCGTGGATCAAGGAGGGTGCTGGGGATCTGGAGATCGGGGGAGGTCATCGGACGAACTTGCCATACTCGGAGCTCCACCAGGTAGTCAAGCCACCATTCCAAAGGAATATCGAGTAGGTGCGGGGCCATGAGTGTACGGGCGACGAAAGGAAGGAAAGGAGAGGCGGAGGACTAACCAAATATTGCTGAAAAGGCTGCGGTAGATCAAATGGACCACGGTCAAGATGCACAAGTGAGGGTCTTTGTCTCAAAAATTTCCGTCAGTGTCCTCCAAAGCTTCACCGTCTCAGAGCGGGGAGAAGACCATGTCGTTGTTGTTCCTGTTGCCAATAAGGATTGTCCGTTGTGATGGGTGGAGGAGGTGAGTGGCGGCGAGAAATCGTAGGTGTCCATTTGGAAAAGGAAAGGCAATGCGCTGAACACCAGCATGTGGTGATCCAGGGTCCGGACGAAGTAGGTCGCCACTGTGCTAGGGTAGGATCTCGAATACGAACACGTAGGCAAAGTCGTGATGCAGAACGTAGATGGACGTGGGCTCGCCAACACAGTCGATTGCAGTATACGATGACCGAGGGCTGAAAATGATAGATCGTGAACACCGTGTTGTCGTGGTGGAAGCCAAAGAAGTTGTGGGCGCTCATCTTGTGATCTTGTAGGGCGGCGAGGAACTGTTGCCAAACGCCATACTGATGCCAGGAACAATCGCCGTGATGTGCGGTCAAAATGGAGAAGGCGGAGCGGGTGGTGTGGCGGTCATCAGTGTGTGGACGTTGGCAATGACGGGGATCCAATTGTATCATAGTCTGCATTTCGAAATAGGAGAGGATCATGGGGAGGACGTCAATGAAGGAAGCCATTCGTGGGTGAGGAAGGGAAACCAACTGTGTTTGTACAGAAAAGCTGCGGTAAAAAGGCTGCGGGTGTGGGAATGACGAAACGGAGATGTCGGGGCATGTTTTCCAGAGCGGGATCTCGTTGGAATCAGGTACTCAGAAGTTCGCGAACGGACCGTCGTCTGCGAGCGGCACAATCCCGGTAGATGAGTGCCAAAGGAATGAGTTGGTCTTCTGGTAGGTCATAGCGGCGTCGTATCCGTAAATTGTCCGAAGCTGCAGTGGGTCCTCCTCGTTCATGTGCTATGATGTCCAAACTGTTGTCGGCGACGTTCTGCGGCATCTCCATGGAATGAAACGGTGGAATGTGTAGTGCCCGACTTGCTGCGGCGTACTCGATGTAATGTATAACCATTTCCTCGGGGAGGAATTCGGACACGAGGGGGAGCGTCCAATGTTGCTGAGGGAGGATTCGTCGTGGCTGGTGTAGCTCCTGTCGCTGGAGTGGTAGTGCTGGTCTCCGAAGGTGTCTTCCGTGGACGTTTCTTCGAACGGGACGAGGAGGTAGGTGGGTCCACTGTTTGTAGTTCCGTAGTGGGGCACAAGGAAGAGGATGAAGACGATGAAGATGTCGAAGATGATGTTGACGTGGCCTTGGAAGGTCGAGATGATGTGGAAGAAGAGGAGGTAGTATGGTGGCGATGTCGTCGACGGCGTTTGCTGGGTCGTGTTCTTGGGAGAGGAGAGGGAGAAAGAGGAAGGGTGCGATGAGGTGTGGGGTCCCCATCAACATCTGAACCTGCGGGAGGTAGACCAGCATCATGTGCGAAGGAGGCGTCCAGGTCTGAGTCCATGTCCGGGTCTGGTGTCCAGGTGACGTCGTCCAAGAGATAGGAATCGGGGGATGAACCGGCCATGACTAAGGGCTCTGGTGGTAACTTGACCTAAAATGCCTGCGAATAAATCAACGAACGGAAGGGCGCCAGTTCAATACACGCATGGGAGCAAGTTTTCCGGGGGTTCACTGACCTGTCGCCAACGTAGTCCAAAACGACGAAGTACGGACCGGGATGCGTCTTCCAGTGAGCGTTCAGAGAAACCTCGTTCACGATATAGATGAACAAGTTCACGAACTTGAGGTGCAATGACGGCTTTGGGCCAGGATAATCGGCAAATGAGATAAATCCGCGTGGTAAGTCCCTGAGTGTTCCTGCGTGTCGAAGAGACCGAACACGGAGAGCGCAAAGAGATACTGTTCCGTGGGAGGACAAGTCGGATGGAACGTTGTGCGGTGTCCACGACGGTGCCCAACAGTTCTTGTCCCGGAACATGTTCCAATTCCAAGGGAAGGCCATAGAAATGTGGATGTAGATATACCTCTTGGAACCAACCATACGATGACGTAGAGGATGAAGAGAGAGGATCGTGGCCTCGGTGGGAGTGGTGTCGTTGGCAGTCGTCCAGGGATTCCAGTTCCCCATCCCAAATCCGAAGGAGGCAACGATTGTCCACGTAGCGTGAAGAACAGAAATAACGAGAGGTCAGCATCTGATCGCGAATGAGTTGGTGGAATGTGGCTTCCCACAGGGCTGCTTTCGCTCCGCACATTGAGGGAGCCATGGGTGAGCCCATAGAGGCCCCGCGATGTTGTACCAAAATCTCCGTGCCAACTGTGAAAAAGGAGTGACGTAGCAAGAACATAACCAATAAAGGTAAGTCACGAAGGCATAGAGGTTTGTAATGTGAACCGGCTTTTCGATATCGGCCTCGAAATAGGCGACCAAGTGAATTGCGGTCCCGCATCGTGATCTGTATGTCAGAGTCCAAAGGAATCTGTTGGTGGCGAGCGAACATGTCTGTCAACGACGAGATCGAGTGGTAAATGCGATCATGTGGAACCGAAGTGAAGAAACCAGAAAGATCTTGTTGAAGTAGCTGAAGTTCCACGGTGACCGGGTTGTTGCGGAAGGCATGGATGAACATCTGGATGATGGAGTGGACGGTAGGAGAAACGAACTGAGGTGGAACAACCGTCTGTAGCATCTGTAGGACGGCGGTGGAAAGAAATTTCGCGAGTGTGGCACACCACGTGTTGGAATAGCTGACAATCGGGCGACCCTTCAAGAATTGTTTGGAGGGCTTGGGGAGCACGTAGGCGTACGGCAAAGATTCTTTGGGTGCCAGGGCCCAATAATAGCGTGTAGGAACATGTCGTTTGATGGCTCGTTGTATATGTTCCGATAGCTGCATCGGGTTGGTGTCTCGTCGCCAGAAAACTGCAGGATCCAGAAAGGTCTTGGTCAAGATGTCGAAGTATTGTTGAGGACAAAATGCATAAGCCAAATGCGGTCCATGATCAATGGGGGAGATCACGATGTGCTCTGAGCTTTCCCGTAAGTTCTTGAGTTCGCGTAACTGTCTGCCGTCAGGTCGCATCCGTAGAGTTTGGCTGTGTAGTTGCCATTGGTGTGAGACAAAGACTTGCCAGCGAAGTAAGGATTGGTCAGGTTGTCGCCACAACTTGAACCATCGGTTCAAAGGGGCCACTGTAAACCTGCGAAATTGAGATTTGGTCAACCATCGGCCGTCGCTCATGTTTTCCCGATAGATGGATTCGTTCAGAACGACATCGGCCGGGGCTGCGACATGATCCGAGGGTGTGCGTTGTCCTGGCAGTTGTTGACAACAGCACAGGAAGGGTTTCTCTGGGTCCCACTGTCGTAGCCATGCGTGGTGATTGAACAAGGTTTGACCAAGCGTAGGGGCCTTTTTCTCGGTAATGGTGTATCGTGGTAGGTGGTAAGGCGGGAACCATTCTCGGTGATGAAGTATATAGCTGTCCAACCAATGTTGAGCTTGTCGTAAAAAGTCATGAGCCAATTGAGGAAGAGGAAGTAATCGGTGACGAGGCGGGATATCTCCTCCTTTGTAGCGAAGGGCTAGACGTAAAGCTTGTAGGGCACGTGTTTGATGTGGCTCATCCACGAAGACAAGGAAGCGAACGAGTAAGTAAAGGTAGGCGATCGGAGTGCTATTCCGACGTAGAACTCGTTGTGAGAAGAACTTGAGAATGCCATTGCTGCCGACATATTGTATGATTGTGGCCAGGGTCTCCCGTTGCTCGATGAGGGAGCGAGTGCCAAGAAGTTCCGGTAGATCCCGGTAGTGTGTGTACCGATGATGAGCGCGTAAAAGACGAGCTCCGTTGCCACCCTCCAAGAAGGTGGCGACCATGGGTGCTTCCAGTTGTACTCCCAATTTCCGTAGAAATGTGTAAACGAAAGGGGCATTCAAGTGTGGATGATATGTGGCAATTAGAGCTTGTTCCAAGGCGCGGACTTGTTCTTCAGTAGGTCGGTGCTGTAAAGTAATAGGTAGGTGATGGTCGTATGTACCGGCAGCGTGCCAAATGCGTAAGGCAGGCTCGAAGAACGCTTGAGTGCCGGAACAAAGTTGATTGTATTTGGATCGGCGGCTAACTTCCCGGTCGATGATCGTGTGGATGGTGGAGCCGATATACCATCCGGGGTGTTTGTGGGAGACTTTGATGTAGACAACGCTGGACTGTAAATGATGTCGTAGAGTGTACGGCTGTACGTCCAAGTTGAAGAATAAATCCTGGAGACCGCGATGGTTGGTAGTAGTGGCGAACCGTAGGCGATGAAGTTGTAGGAACCACAGAGCGCGTACCCAGGAAAGACGTCCAAAGACATGATGTGGAAGAACTTGTCGTATAATCGGCAATGCCGCAATGTAAAAGTCCAGGAAAGATGTAAGAAGTCGGTGTGGATAAGGCGGTAGGCGGTGACGTACTGGGGGTCGCGGAGAAAATTGTGGAACATCGTTCTCGTCGTCTCCCAAATCTTCAGCGAAAAGGTGGTCAAAGCTGAAGATCTCCAGGCAGAAGAGGAGTCGGAGAGCGGACGTTTGTAAGGTGTGAGCAACCTGAACGCGTGTCAGTGCGTATCTGCTGATCAGCCACTCATGGATGCGCGAGTCAGAAATCGAAGGCAAAGTTTGTCGTAGTGTTGGTGTCAATCCATCAATCTTGAGGTCCGAGTCTTTGGTCCAGCCGGTTGGTGTGGTAAGGGACGTCCTGGTCGATGAAGTTATACCTGTGGAGGAAGAGGTCGGAGTCCAAGGTGGATGGGACGTGTCACATGAGGAAGGACAGGTATAATGTACTCGAAGTGGTGACGACCTGCGTGTGGGATCCGGACGGTGAGAGAAAATGGCATCGAGAGGGGGTGGTGGAATCCGTAAGGTTGAAGATGTAGACGGAGTTGTGGATGTCCTGGTAGTAGAACGTCGCAAAGATGAGGTCGGGGTTGCTCGGAGTGGTAGACCGTCGGATGTCTGTGATCTTCTCGGATGATTGAAACCCATAACTGACCGGGATGTTGAAGAGGTAGAGGATGATGAGGAAGGGAAGAGTTCATGTCGTAGGTGGCGGGCAACGTCATCGTCACGTAGTGCAGAAAATTGTGCTGGTGAAAATGAAGAACCTTCTGTCAATTGTCGCATGACCTCGTTAACGAGTAGTAAGGCATCGGTGGACTCGAAAGCAAGCGGGTACACCGACTGGCCATTGGCAAAGCGGCGATACAGTGGGTGAAGTGGGCCCTGATGTAGAAAATCAATAAGTCGACTGGTCTGAGCTTGTCTGGTCTGAGCTTGTCTGTCACCCCGTACTCGTGCATGAGGAGTGCTTTCCGCACGTACAGAATGGTGTCGACGTGGAGTGCGAGACCGACGCCGCTCATGGACCATGGGCATAGGTGAGGGACAGGACACGTCCCGAATGTAAACGGCTGCGGACGAAAAAGGAGGGGGGCAAACATGGACAACAGAGGATGGCAGGGTCGGACGGTTTTCCGACGTCAGGGCGGTATGGAGTGAATCAAGAGAAGTGCTGAAAACGTACGCGACGAACTGGTAGGGCAGCTCGTAGTATCGAGATGGTTGTTTCCACGCCTTCCTCGTCGTCCCAGTAGAAAAGTTTGCACGGAGCGCCTTGCCGTAGAGCAGCTTGCGGGATGCGGGCGAGGTGTAGTTGCAAATGTTCAGTGGCATCGAGACAATCACGTAGAACGTAGCACCATTCCGAACAAACAGCTGCCGTTGTCTGACAAATGAATAAACTCACGTGTTGTAGGGAGACGCGAAAGACTGCTTCATGGTATCCGTGTCGAATCAATCGCGGTGTGCAGCATTGAAGCCGGGCCCTTCGCATGGAGCTGGTAATCAGATCGCACGACCTGGTCACCCACAAAGGCAAGTTGTCATGTGATTCTGGGGAGTCGTCAGCATCGTCGTGTAACTCCAAGATCACATCGATGTACTGTAGGTACGAGGTGATGTGCGCGAGCGAGGCAATGGGGAAGGGAACACTCATGATGATGATCGAAACGGCTGCGGCATGTATCCAAGAGAGAACAAGGAACACGGCACAAAGGGCAGCAGCAATCTGTTTTGCCGTCAACGTCCCCAAGTCGGTGTGGCACCTGGAGGTAGTTCAATGGCCGGTTGCCAGGTCGTCCGGCGGGCTTCAAGTAGACTGCCACAAGCGGGTTCTTCTCGGAGGATTTCAGCGTCCTTGACGGTGGCAATCGCAGTGGTGCTCCTCATGTAGGAGAGGTGTCGGTCGCCCTGGAGTAACTGAAAGTGCGATGGGTGCAGATAACGACCATGGCGTTGATGAAGGAGCTGCGAGAGTCGTTGTTTCACATGGTCAATGAGCATGTCGCTCCACACATGAAAGTCAAACCACTCCGCATGTCCACCGTCGTCGGGTAGGTCACAGCAAAGGAACCATGCCGGAATCAGAACACGCAGACGTATTAGATTAGGTGGAATGGGTAGCCCGGCGACGGCGGCTGATCGTTTCATAGAGCTCGGCGTGAAGAAGGGCGCGGCCGTGTTGTAAAACAATGGGATAAACGGCTGCGGGATCCATAAATCAGAGGAAAGGGTTGTGACACGAAAACAATGGGGCATCGGGCATATGATCTTTTCCGTGCGGGCAGTCAAGAAGAGTGTATGAAGGCCAGAATGCGGAACTCGGCGTCATGGATCCATATCATTGGCGGAGGCTGTGGTGAAGAACACGCGGCGGTGGTAATGGAGACATTGTCCCAACAACAGGTAGGAGCGGGCGCGTAGACACCGTAGCTGTGTTTGCAACAACTCCATAGCCTCCCAAGTGTGAATTTCATGAGGGATCATCAATGTCAGAACCGCATCTGAAAACCGGACCACGTCAGCGTAGGTGGTGCCGATAGGTAGGATGCGTGGAGGCAGAAAAGGTCCTCGCATACGGGGAGTAGGTTCACCTGGTAGTAGTTGAGCGGGTCGAGGTTGATGAACGTCCCGAGTAATGAAGTGGGTAATGTTGCGCCCGTGCAAGAAATGAATGACTTCATAGTTCATACTGCGGTTGACCCGGAGGAGCTGCGTGGTGAGATACAAGTCGAGTACAATCTCGAACAACCCATGGTAAGAATTATCCGCGATCTGGACGACCTCATAATACATGTTACAGGCCTCCGTCATCACCTCGTGCATAATCTGGTGGATGTGCGGTCGCGGTGAGGTCGAGGAGAACGGAACCAACCAACCTCGCATCAAGATGAAAGGAGAAAGCCAAAAATTGACCGGGACGTCGGTGAAGGTGGAAATCGTACGGTTTTCTCCAGAGGATAGTGAGACATAGGTGGTCGAGGGGGTCGGTGTAGTGCGATCCCTGCGAGATTCTCGAGCAGCTGCCACCCATTCGCGGTATTCAGAGGTAGTAGGAAGGTCCACCAGTGCCTCCGGTGCCAAGTTCGCCATGGTGTGATGAGCAAGTGGATGAAGGGTAAGCCAAGTAGCTGAAACGGCTGCGGGTAGAGGACAACGGGTAACAACTCAGAGTATGTGAAGTCAGTGATGAAAAGGAAGAGCAAGTGAGGAGTCTTTGTGTCACACGATCATCCGCTCCAGGAGGTGTCCTGAAGATGTCTGCTCTGCAGGGCGGTGCCAAAGGCATGAAGTCGTAATCGGAATAGACGACTGCGGGGGACCTCCGTGCAATCGAACTCAGTTAAATAGGAGGGAATGCCCAGGCGGTATGTCAATGAGGAGAACCGCACAATGCTGGAGAACTCCGAGCCAAGTGGAAGACGCCGACGAAGAAGATCAGGAGGTTCAGAACGATCCGCGGGTAGGAGGGCAACTGTGGTCATCGAGCGAGCGAGGAGGTAGATGGCGAGTGCATCATTAAGATGGCGGTTGGTGGCCGAAAGTGCCGAGATGACGCCGATGTCGAAGGTGAGAACAAATAGGCCATGATAATAGTTGTCCCCAACGCGAAAGAACCCGTAGAAGAGGTTAGTGTGACGGTCAATGAGCTCTGCCAGACGATCACGGATCATGATGTCATCGGGATGTCGTGTGGTCTGCCGAATAGAATTGCCTGGACTGCCATCAATAGGGGGGTGAGTCGCGGCCACGGCGTACGCGAACAAGTTCTGGTGGTAGTCCAAGAGCTGATGCACAAATCCGCAAGGAAGTGTGGAAAGCTGGAGCGGCATGGTGTTAATGTCAAAAACCCTTAAGGAAACGGCTTCGGAAAGTGTGAACATGTGAATCAACGTCCAGGCAGGCATTGCAACGCTGCAAACTGTTTCCGTTCGACTGCAGCCACCCCCACGATGGTAGCAGTTGATGCGATGTGCCATCTGAAAGATAGTGAAGACGATCACGCTCATGTGCTGGGAGCAGTAGCAGGAACCGCGGCTGGCTGGAAGGCGGAGAGGACCGCCGTCATCGCTAATAGCTTTTGCTGGTTGACTTCAGACAACTTGGAAGCCAAACTGACTGTCAATCCCCAATCTACAAGGGTTTTGTCCAGGGGTGGCAGGACGCCCGAAGTGGCCTCTTTCAAGATGCCCTGTAACTCGGTGAGCTTCGGTGTGTAGGATTCGCGATGGAGCTTGATGAGACCGTCGAGCCATTTCTTCACATCGGCAGTAGAGGCGGATTTGGGGGAGTTGGAAGCGAGGACAGCGCGGCGATCAAGTCGTTCGAACTTGGAGAAGGAGTCCCGGAGTCTGGTGGCAGCGTCTGGTGGAGGGTTCGGTTCTGCAAGTGGATGAGGTAAGGTCTCGGCGCCCGTGCCAGCGGCAAGCAACCTGAGCTGGTCGTTGTCCTGCTGCAATCGTTGAATTTGTTCAAGAAGTCCAGGTCGTCCTCCGGCTGCACCTTCTCCGTGGGGTAGTAGATCATTAATCGTCGCAGCAACCTTGTCCGCCACGTGTTGCAAGAGCTGAGCGCGATACGCCCATACGGTAAGGTCGCGTGGGCCTTCGGTAGCAACGGTGTGGTTGTCGTGTAGTTGTTTAAGGACATCAGAGATGTCGTATTGGTCCGAGGACTTGCGGAGCGTCCGAATAATGAATGACGCCAAAAGCGCTTCCTGTCGCGTCCTGAAAATTTCAATCACAAGAGGGCGGCCAGCCGCCAGCAGGCGGACGATCCATGCTTGCCCCGCATTCGGGGTAAGCGACACAACAGGTACGAGATGAATAGGCATTTCGGCGATGCCGAGACGCCGGGTAAAGGCAGTGTCTACGACATTGCGCGGTAAAGGGAAACCGCGGTCTGGGTTCGCGTCAAGGAAGAGGTCGGTGGTTTCCCAGTTGGCGCCGAGCGGATAGATGTCTTCGTAGCGTTCCTGAAGTAGGCGGTGGTCTCGAGCGGAAGGATGATCGCGGCGATCACGGCGAGGTTCACGTCGAGCTGGAGGTGCACCGGAGGAAGAATAGTGGGAAGGATCATCATGAGGTGGAGGAGTGGAGTGCACCCGGCTGTCAGAATGTGGTGCCCGTCGGTCAGAGTCGGAAGGAGGAGGATGTCGTCGAGACGATGGCCGTGGTGAAGAATAGTGTAGCCGACGTCGTGGGGGAGAATCAGCATCAGGATCTCGATGTCGATGTTGTCTGATCGAAGTGCCACGGTGGCGGTGGCGGTGATGTTCCGGCGTGTTGGACACCGGGGTTCGGCTGCGATGTCGTCGGGACCGAGGAGGAGACGTACGGCTGTGTGCGCGATTGTCCCGGAAGGACCCCGACCTGGGAGGTTGCGTCGTAATGTTCCGCTGGGACGAATAGGGATCGTGTCGAGAAGGTTCATCACGTCCATGTAGACGATGTCGTCGGGAAGGTGGAGTGCGAGAGCGGTGTGGAGGCATAAGGAGGAGGAAGAATGGGAGGAGGCGTGAGGAAGCAGGCGAAAGGAGCCAAAATAAAACGGCTGCGGGAAGTGAGCTCGCTTAAGAACTGCTGCAATAGCAAATAGTCCTCTTTGTCCAGGTCCTGAGCGCGCATCATGAGAAACGTCCGAGCCGGATCAGAGGTAACTCCTGGTAGCTGGAGGGAATGAAGACCCAATGCTGAATTCCACGGTGTAACGCCATACCGCGGACTTGTTGTGGACAAAACGGATGGAAGATGGACAGGCACGGTCGAGAAGAATGTGGTCGTGGAAGATCGGGTGTGCGTTCCACGTAGAAGGCATATTGAAGTCCACGATCACGAAGAAGGGCTCGTACGGCGTAGTATGTTCGCGAGCAGGTCACCATCAAAGAGGCAACGACACCGGGATGAAATGTGATCTCGGCGAGGGCATAGTGAAGGTGATAGTCGCGTTCCGTCCGGAACGCAAGGGCCTGGCCATGTAGTTCAGCGATAGGAAAGAGGCACCTTAACGTGGAGTCCGGAGCGGGTGTACGGGCAGAAGCAGTGTCCATCATCGAGTCCGGAGGGACGAGAGCTGTACGTAGACGAAGTTCCAAGAGTGGTAAGAACACCCGGAAGAGAATGAAAGGATCAGTCAATACGTCCAAGTACTCCAGGACAGTTGCCGAAGTGGATGACGACAAGGTCGAGCAGGAAGAGGAGGCAGAGGATGAAAAAGGAGCAGAGCGTCGGAAAGGCATGTATGGTACCAGGGAAGGGCAGGACTGTGGAGTGATGTAGAAAATGGCTGCGGAACATCCAAGAAAAGGAGGAGCAGAGTCGGCGAGGGCACATGTTTTGTTCAGGCCCGAGCGACGGAGTAGAGAGTCAGGGGTGGGCGCTGCTGGTCTCCGCTCAGATCCCGTCGGTGTCGATCACGGTCTCGATCGCGATGGGGAACATCACGCGCACCTCGAGAGCGGTCAGGATCCTCACGATCATCACGGTCTCGGTCAGCACGGTCGCGGCGGCGACGCCGACTGCGGGATCGGCCGGTTGTCGCCGTTGTGGTCCGTGGAGGAGGAAGTTGCGGTCGCGCTTTGACCGGTACATAAGTCAAAGTGCCATCAGCATCGACCTTAGGTGCAAGAGGTCGTCCAGTGTGCTTGGAGACAGCCGGAGGTGGAACTGTGTGGCCGATCGGGATGGCATCAGAATGTCCCGGGGTTGATGGCATCGGCGGAGAAGAAGGTCCAGCAGGTAGCGGGTCAGGAGGAAGTGGGGATACCGAGCGACGTCGTCGGCGATGACGATCACGATCGCGGTCTTCAGCGCGAGAACGTTCTTCATCTCGAGGGCGGCCGCGATCTCGTCTCCGAAGTCGTGGCAGGGTCTGGCGCTGGGAGGGATCCACATGAGGAGGAATCGGTGGTGGTCCCATGGGGGCCGGAGGGGCCACACTGCCGTCTGGAAGTACTTGAGGTCCAGGAGAGTCGTAGGCGGCTTGACCAGAATAAGGGCCTGGGTCACTGGAGGTGAGCGGCGCTGTGGCAGGTGGGGGAGCGTCGGGAGGCGGTGGAGTAGATGTCGTAGCCACCGGTGTCACAGGGGTCAACGTCGGTCGATTCTGATGGGCTCGTAGTAATACATCACGTACTTGGAGCAGTTGGTGGTCGGACAACGACTCGAAAAACACCAAGAACAACTGCAAATATTCAGAAGTGAAGGCGGAGGAGGCCATGATGTGCTAGGAAGGTTTCAGCAAAACGGCTGCGGGATGAAGAGGAATAAGGCTGCAACAACAAAGAGACCAGCCATGCCACACCGCAAGTCACGCACACCTTTTGTGGGTCCTCTCACATGAACACGGCAATGCCTTCTGGTTGTGCCAGCGTGGAGTGCACGCCCCAACGGTTGTCGTTGCCGTGTAGGATGGAGACGAAGTAGTTCGCAGCGTTTTCGGGGACGGTGCCCCCACTGTCGCTCTTCAGGTGATAGGCCGCGGGAGTGTTGGGGAGCACTGAAGACGGTGTATCGGTAGGCGCGGCATTGGCTATGTCGAGATAGCAAATGGGGATTCGGCCATATACACAAATCGGACGGGGAGAACCCCATCCTCCGAACTTGGCTGCAGCCCGTAAGGCTCCGCTGAGACTGTGGACGGAAGCGCGAGAGTAAAAAGCAGGACTCGGCAGCCAAGAAGCGTCAAGGGGGTCGAAGTTGCTGGGGCGGATGCAGCCTTCTTTTAGGATGCCAAAAGCCGCCTGAAGGTCCGTGTTGTGACCGAAATACGCGACTGCAGGTGCCCCGCTAACACGCTGTGCTGCTGCCGGGAAGGGGAGCGAAACCATCAGCATCGGTCTGCCTGCTTGGTCTGGTTGATGTTGGGGAGCCTCGACGTGTGTAAACTTGAACTGAACACTGTGAGGATGGTATCCAGCATGTACCAGCAGATGCATCACTGTAAGTATCGGATCGGCTAGAGTGAAAGCCACATCAACTTGGCGTCCCTCCAAGAGTAACTCCCGTTGACATTGTCGACGATGAGGGAGCGCTTTGAAGTAGGACCTGTATTGCAGCAATGCAGTATATACTCGATCCCAGTGTACCGCCTTGAGGGAGCCCAGCCGTGTGGAGTAATCGGATTGCAGGTAGGTATCAAGTTGGCCTGCCGTGGCCAAACACTGGCGTAAGGTTGCCAACGTGCAAGCAGAGCTGAAGGGAGCTGCTGAGGTCGAAGATGCTGTAGGTGGCGAGGTCGAGGATGCCGTAGGGGTGGTAGACGGGTCCGGCGGTGAGGTAGAGACATAGGCATCAGCAGGCACTGACTGGTCGTTGTTCGAGGAAGACGGGGTTGAGCCAGTGGGAAGCAAACCAGGCCAAAACGGGCTCGGAGGAAGAGGAGAAAGATCAGGGAGAGTGCTTGGAGCTGCCATATCAATAGGTCGTGGAGGCTGTAAAGGGGCAGCGATTCGGCCAGTCAAAGTAGAACGTTGAGGTGCCGCAGTCCGGGTCGTAGGTGCCGCCGGCGTTGACGACGAAGGGGAAGAGGAAGACGATGAGGACGCAGACCTCGGGCGTCGCCGAGATCGTGATCGAGAGGGTGCAGTCGTCCAGAGTCCAGGTGCACAGGATGGACGGGGACGAGGAGGCATGGCGAATGCAGACAAGCAATGCACAGCCTACAACAACAACTACTACAGGGAAAAGCCACTAGAACGTTACGGTCAAAACTCTTCCTGCCTGAGTCCTTGGGTATGAGTGCTTGAAGCCGCTTTAGCTGCAATCGCGTTTTGGTAGGCATGGAGCCGAATTTGTGGGTGCCATGAGAGGCGGTTAGGCCATGTGGCTTCACTGCTCTCCTCATTGAACTGATCTAAGCGCTGACACTGAATTTGGCGCCTCCGAACTTGGAGGATCTGAGTGCAGCACCGAGGCATACACCACCGTCCCGGAGGACTACACACTGAATGCTAAGAGAGGTTTCTGCATGCGAAGGACCACCTGATGCCCAGGTCTTGGGCGACCATGCACCAGCAACTTTGAACACGTATCTTCATGTGCAGTAAGGTCGAAGCTGAACAGCTCAAAGTAATCCCACATAAACCTGAAGACCTGACTAAACCACAAAGGGCCTGAACCTCGATCCCGGCGCAAGCAAGCACTGCAAGTACTGTATGCCAAGATGTCACGCAAGCACTGACGGAGTTCAGAATGGGGTTCTTGGCTTGGCCCCAGGCCATCCAGAAGATTTCCTCACGCATAAAGTATAACCAATGCACAGCGAGGATGCTAGATACCAAATACGTTCGTTGTGCAGGTACACGGAGTTGATCAGACTCCGCTTCCCCCATGGTGGATAGCTTCGTTGGCACAGGTACCACCATGGGCCTGTGCCCCCTGCTGTGTACTCTGTGCTCAAGTTCAGTTATATGTAAATCGTAAGTAGGAAATGGCTGCAGAGCGTGAGGAGAAGACCCTTGGATACAGGGTTGTCACACACACACACACACACACACTTCGTGACACGATGCGACCTTCTAGGTCCTACGCGGAGGCTGTGAGAGCAGCTGCGGCAACCCTGCCGAGTTGCGGTTAGGGTGATATCTACAACAGACTCTCTTGTGCACGCCTACGAACAGCACATAACAAAACACGGATCAGGAGGAAGAGGAGGAGGAGGAGGAGGAGGAGGAGCAGGAACGACAAGAACCAAAACGACGGCAACAACAAAGCAAATGACAACAGCAACAAACATCGGCATCAAAAGCAACGCACACAACTACAGTTGCACCCAATCTGATGGCCTTATTCTTATACAGTGTGAGGACAAAACAACTTTAGCAGAACACTCGAACAATTGACCGAGTAACCCCGCGACTGCTGATCAGCCATGCAATGCCGGTGATCTTGTCAAGCCTCAGCTTGCGATCTGCCCATATGGGCTTGCAGAAACTCGAAAACAGGCTATCCTCTGGGGTACAAATCCGGCCTCTTGTGCCAACACTTGCCGGATAAGTCTCAGGAAATAACTGAGCCTCAACAATATCACACAACCTTTAGCTAAGGAACCCCCCACCAGCCTGAGCTCCGTAACTTGAAGATCGACCCTGAGTAGTCGGATCCTTATCCTTCTTATTCTCCATACGTTCTGCGGAGCTCCACAAATCCCTGCCGTCCACGGCGCGTGCCACGGCGCCGGAACGCAGCCTGTGCGGCCCTCCGCAGCTGCGCGACACTGGTGTCCTGTCAGCAAATAACCGATCTATCACTCTATGAAGCTCGTGCCGCTTCTGACCCTGCTTGCGTTTTCACAATATTACAAACCTACCTGACCTACCGTTGTTGCTATGAAGACCATGATCCTGATCGAAAAACAGTGATGGGGCTGACGGACCATCGAACTGAAAGCTGAAGCTCGTGCTGGAATGGTTGCTGGTTGCTCAAAGTTTCGATGCAGGGTGAGACATGTTGGGAGTCGGTTCAACAAACACATCTCCCAGCCTTGGCATTTTCGGAGAGCTCGACCCGCTCTCCGCTGACCAAAGCCACGGTGACTCGCATCGTCACAAGCATTGCAGCTACGCGTAGCAATGAGTTGTGGTCCGCGTTAGGACCCAGCCAACCATGACTCTTGCAGTGTGGACCAATCTAAAGGGGAAAACCGAAATCCTGCGATGCTTTATTCGAAGAAGCCCTAGCTGCAAATGTCTCATGGCATGCATGACCACAGCTCATGCTACAGGACACAGGAAGCGATCCCAGTGCGAGTTGAGAAGGCGATGGATCGTCTGTGTAAGTCTTCGCCTTGCTTTGGCTCTTCGTGCTTTCAAGCGCTTCGAAGCCCTGCATCTACGAAGAGTTTAGAAAAAACTGCCATGCAACAACGATTACGATCCCGAGAGCAACAACCACTCGTGACATCTAGTCCATGTCTCATGACATACGACCTTTCAAATCCATTCGCCGACTGCACTCCTTGCGGGCAACACGGATTGCTTCCTCCGCTTGAACCAGTCAATGATCAGCCAGAGGACACAAGCTGCAGAGGAGCATGGTAGCTCAAGCATCAGAAACCTCAAATCCGAGTATTGGGTCCAGTAAACTGTTCCGAGAAGTCAAAGAAGTATGGATAGTTTTCACCCCAGGAATTGGGACATACAGGGCCAAGGACTCCAAAAGCTCTTTCAGCCCTTGCATGTGCAAGATTCGAGAACCCATGCCCATGTCGGAACCCCAGGTCCCAGATCCTGTGTAGCGCTCAGGGCATTCCAGACATCCTGTGATGACGGTTGGCGTCGCAATCGAGGCTCAGAGAGCACCTACGGTAATGGTCCGCTGATCCATCGCTGGCATTCCTTTCATGCCGTAGAACTGGAACATGCAAGCTGCCCTATGCCTAGCTTGCTGGGCTCATACGGCACACGGACACACCGGAACCTCGACCATAGCATCCCATACTCGGCACGAAGATGTCCAATCCTCATGCCAATCACAAGACATCCCTAACTGGCCTCCACTCTGGCGTCGTTGGGAGGCACCCTCAGTTGGCTTTTTTGACTGGGCTCCCATCATGTCTCCGACAAAGAACCAGCGACGACGTGTAAGTGCCTGAGAACTAATCAGCTGGAGAGAATTCCGGCTTGGCCCTCTTCACTGCTTCACTGCACCTCTCGTCTTGACCACTCCAAAACCTAGAAGAAGCTCAGCCCACGGCGGCCAGGCACCGCGCCCCAGCAAGGCTGCGGCAGCAGCAGAGACTGGCATGGAGTCAAACCAAGCATCCGCGAATCTTTGAACATCCTAAATGCCAAGCTCTCAACACGAAGCTCCTCGACATGACATTCTAACTTGGGAGTCTGTTGGGGTTGGGGTCCTTCGCCAAAGCATATCGTTGATGAGTCAAAGAGCCGCAATGTGCACATGTCATCTCCAGAACACAGATGGTGAAACGACGAGATCTCCCAAAAACTCCACCGGATCTGAAGGCTTCGCTCAGCCAGCTCTAGGGTCAGGACTCCAAGCAAAAGCTCTGTGCCGTAGCTCTGTGCCGTGTGTAATTCTGCCCCTGCAGCCTTCACCCCGATGCAATTTGCCATCGCCCATGTCCCAGTCGTCGTAAGCACCGGCAAGTGCGTTCCTTTGCTGGACAAGCAGGAAGGTCAGTTTCAGCTCTTCTGACTGGACTCAGCAATGGCATGATCTGGACTCGTCTGGTTCGTCGATGTTCGTGAGGGGCATGGGCATCAGTGGAGGGCCGAGGGCCGCGCCTTGAGCTGAATCTGACAGAACCGCTAGGTCTCCAGGTGTTGGCTCCCATTCTCCGAAGTTTGCCAATGTCTGAAGATTCCTTCGGCAAGCAAGGTGCAAAAGCTCTCTCACCTCCATCACCTGGGGCTGTGCAGGCTTGGTTAGATTCTCACTGGCTCCGTGCTTGTTTGAGGTATGCTCCCTTGGTCGTCTGCCTGGCCTGACTGTACCTGCCTCTCCAGGTTTTGGACTCATCCCATTGCAGCCTGCATTCTGAGAACTTCAAAGAAGCGTGCCGCGGCGGAGTAGCACAACACTTCAAACTTGAAAAACCCTGCACAGCCTGCTCTGAATCCTTCCGTGTACTCTCCAATCCTTTCCAAGTCACCATTTGCGACGTCTGCTGCCATGGTGGCCGCCATTTCAAGGCAGCCTGAGAATACTTCTCTTTCCACTTCCGACACAGGCTTCCTTCAAGAGTCCCTGTGTGTCCCTGCAGAACAGCCCCTTGTTGACACAGGTGTAACCCTAACAAGCGAAGCGTAATTCCGGAGACAGCAAGCTTATAGCTGAAAGCTATCCCTATAATCCTCGAGACCCTAGCACCTCAAACCGCGACTGTCATAAAAAGTGCCCCGCATAGTGCTGTGTGGAGGAACCCTTCACCCAGCCTGCAGCACTTGCTGAGAATCCCGGGTCATCGCCTCAGAATCGTCAGCAGGCCGGCTTTTGATCCCGTACCCAGGACTGGGGTCACAACCAGGGCTCAAAGGACAAGGGTTTTTCGGCACAGTGGAACATAAGAGGCCAGTAGGAAGCCGTGTTCATTCTCGCATCGGCTTTATCAGCGTCTTGATAAGGGTGCTTTCGAATTGATGCGTTGAGGGGCTTGCTGTAAGGGTTTAGCAGGTCAATAGAGGTCTGACTCAAGCCGTCAATAGGGTTGCATGAGCTGCTATAGCATGATCCCTTCATGAATAAACCGCCTTCCCTCAAAATGTCTTATGAAAAAATGCTGGGTCTTAAGTGCCTTGAGCAAGTCAACACGGATTTACCAATCATGGGTCTACATTGACCCAGACAGGCACGACTAGAAGGGCTTCTTGGGCCTTTGTTCCGTGCGAAGATCCATGCAGGATACTGAATGATGCCTTGCACTACTCACTACTCACTACTCCACATCTTACACTCCGGACACATGCGGCCATGGGATCCTGTTAAATTCGAGGCATCCCTGCGCAGGCCTTGAAGCAAAACTCCAAGACGTCACACACACACACACACACACACACACAACCACACACATGCAGCGTACACGCGCACGCGTACCGCTCCACATGCCCCCGAGACACTGCTTCGAGGTCCGCGAGGATCCTTGGCAGGTCAGGTATGGTATAGTATCCCTCCATATGTCCAGAGACAACGTGGCACCACGTGGCGGGGTGCAAGATAACTTGCATCCATTATCCATTGAAAGATCTCTGCCCCCAAGTAAAGGGAGTGCCGAATTTGAAAGCCGAAGGAACTCCGCTGGCTTGGGCCGCGGGCAGAGCTCATCACGGCCAATCAAGCTCAGGTCCTTGGGCTCACTTCCCGGAGGCTTGGGAAAATCTGTTTGCCACGGAACAAGGCCGCAAGCCTTCGACTTTGAGGATTGCAGGAGAGCTTGGTGCAACTGTACAGCATATCACTGCAAGACGGTCCTTCCCGTTTCTGAGGCTTCATGGGCTCGCGGGATCTCAAGACGGCGGTCCCAGTCAAAGCTCTTTGGAAACTGAGGCAATCTAACAAGCAACCCCTTGCCTTTCACCCCAAGCCACCAAACCAAAAATCCCTCAACCTCTCTGCTGCCAGGTGGCCCTGCCTTGTCTGGACAGGTACGCCAAGGCCTGCACCTCCGCTCGGGCTTGCAGAGCTCATAAGGTGAAGAGTTTCGGGGTTTTGGCTTTATGAGCTTGTTTCTTTCACCCAGGGGCTGTATATCCTGCAGCAAATCCTTCCAGTTTTAGGGCCTTAAGAATGAAGATGGGGTTCGGGAGTTAAGTATACTATTCTGGTAGAATTGTGACAGTGTACGTAAAGGGCTCCCTTGTTCGAAACTCTCCCAAGTGGGGGAGTTCGCCTCTCGCATTGCCAGCTCCAAGGCCGTTTGGCGCGTGAGTGCTGCGCCCGAGACCTCCACGAGTGCCTGCTCGAGCAAGCCAGTCAGGATGCTTAGGGTCTACCATCTACCATCTACTACTACGACTACTACATTACTAAGGTTTAAGATTCAGGGTTTACGGCTTAGGGTCTAGGCCTGCTTTTCCGGCGCATGGTTAGGGGCAAAGATTGCCAGCTTCCATTCATCTATTTTTTCGGGAGATGTTCTGATGGTTTTGTCATCGAAGCTTCGACGTTTGAGGACAGGCGGGTGGCATCGTCGTTCCTTGCCCCATCCTTGTCAGCATCCTTCTCGATCAGCAATATTCCCACATCAAGGTGAAATATGTGAACTGTGAACAGCGGCGAGGCAGACAAGCATCGTGCTGTAAACTTCCGTTATTCTTGTTGGCGCCCTTCTCGTTCAGCAGGCTCACGACTTCCAGGTGACCTCTGTCAGCTGTGGTCGAAACAGGTGTCGCACCCATCAGGTCTGGGTCTTGAGGTGCTGAAGCAAAGCCTCAACCGGACCAGAGCTGTTTTGTCGATGCATTTGAAAATGGCACAACGTCGCCTGCATCAACAGCGATGTCGCGAACGGCGAACTGCAATTCGAGACCGTGCTGAATCAAGACACCTTGAGGCTACCCTCGGCCCTCAACTCGAGGGCGCCGACGCTTCATGGTGATGTCGAACAAGCGTGCCCTCCTCGGAAGCGGTCGCCAGCTCGTCTGCCGACCTGCAGGCCTTGCCAACTCCCTGAGCAATGAGCCATGAATCCAGACACCAAGACTCGTTTCTGCCACTGTGCAATTTTCGGGACAATCTGCTGGAGACAAGGTCGAGCAGCTCACAACAGTTGGACAGCTGCACTACCTCAAAGAGAATCCCGACCCTGCTGCAGCTGCTTTCCACTTCACACGCACCCAACCCTGGACTGGACTCAAGAAAGCATATCAGAGTCGAGTCCATGCAAGTCACTGTCTGAGAGAACCCTTACTGTGCAAACCCTCAACCGTGAAACTCCAATATGGAAACCTTTGGATGGCCCGTGAGTTTCTATGAGCCACAGCTCATGCCTTCTCAAGGGCCACGGTATGGGCTTCCTGAGCGAGGACCTGCAACCGCAAGGGAGTTTCGGGGGAAACAGGTTCCACTGTAGAATCCAGCGCGGGTGCTCTTTGCTGAGCTCTGATTTGAAGGCGTTTAAGCCCGCCAGGCTACCTGCAGCAGCTTACCATCGCGCCCGAGAGCTGAAGTTGCAACAAACCAAGATGACCCTCTTAGGATACTCCCCGAAGAGAGAATGCCAGCTCATCCCGCCTGCTCCTGCAGGACTCTAAGATGTGCGTCCACCTTTGAGCAAGGCTTCGATGTTTTTCTTGCCGGAGGCTTGTACGGGAAGCCTAAATCCTATAACCACCAAGCCAAGCCCGAGGCCCGTAAACCCCAACCTTAGACGCTGACCCTACACCCTGAATCGCAAGGCCTTATCGAAGTCTGCGTTGCGCTGGTTGATGGCATCCATGCCTCAAGTGACTTCAGCAGCCAAGGGTCTAGATGCGGGTTTCGGATTCGGCACCAGTCACTTAGTACTGAAGACACATTTGGCGGTTAATCAATAAATTAGTGGTCCACATATTAACCGAGATCCAGATCAACGCCAATAACCCTTCGTAACAACCCTATACTAACCCCTTATTACCCAAGCTAAACCTTAACCGTTAACCCTACCCTCAACCCAGACTCGGCACAAGGAAGCCGAGGCCCCGCACGTGCTTGGATCTCAAAGACCTTGTCCCACACGGAGCAGAGCTCTCCCAAACCCGCCTCGAGCTCCTGGCTCTTGGGTCTACATACGTACTAACACTGATACTAATATGGGAACTAACACTACTCAGACTCACACGGAAACTAAAACTGACACTAGCACTAATATACTGATACTGATACTGGCAACGAGTACTGGTACTGGTACTGGTACTCATATGCATACTCACCCTCATGCCAATAGCAATACCAATACGTACAGAATAATGCTAATACCAGCACAAACACTAACACGAATACCGGCACCAATACCAATGCCAATATCAACACTCAGACTCATACTCACACTCATATGCACACTCATACTCACACTCATACTCAGGCTCATACTCATACTCGTACTCGTAAGAACAATTACCACAATAGTGACACAAAAGACGAAAAAAAGAGTAGCAACAAAAATAGCAATGAGAAGAACAGACATGATAAGAACAATACAAGCACAACAACCACAAGCACCATAACCAGAATAACATCAACAACGAAAACTAACATACCAATAATATTAGTAAACATCATACGAATACTAACCACACAAATACTGTGAATGACACTCATAATCAACTACTGAGGAAAAAGAAGGACAACAACAATCAATAAGCACAACAAGATGGAACTTAAAGCAAACAGCATTCGTAATGCAGTACCAACAATAACAACAAGACTAACAGCGAAAACGGTAACAACAAGAAAATAGAAACACCAAAGGTAGTAGCAACAATACTTCTATTGACAATAACAGTACGTATAATGAAAAGAACACTGATGATAATAGCGACAATTGTGATAGTAGTTAATACTACTGCGAGTCAGAATTGCAAGAAAAAGGGGTCTGAGTGTGTAGAGCTTTGCCGGTGTTTTGAAAAGCTTGATCGGAGTTCCCTCAAACGGTTCAAAGGGTTTTGAAGGTTTGTGGATTTGAGAACCTATGACTTGGAGCCCGTCCGGTGCTATTGACCGATTTCATGAATCGGGGGTGGTGGTGTTCTCCTTCTTGGGGAGTTCCACATATGAGGCATCCCACCCCTTTGGGAGTATACCCTTCAATGGATCGTGTGAAAACTCGCTTCTGCTGCTTCTCCTACTCTGCTTTGAGCACTTACTTAGCGTGCTCTATGTATAAGTATATGTGCATATACGTATATATATATATATGTGGCTAAACTGGGTTTCATGCGGGGCTATACTTGTGTACACCCCTCCTCCTACTATTAACCACCTCGAAGAAGAAGTACTGTTTTCGTTCAGCGCTTGGAGTCATAGGACCTAGCGACTCGATAAAATCAGATTTCAGCACAAAGACCCTAGTCAAGATTATCCGGATTGCCCGAACTTACTTGCTATCACCTGCTAACCTGCTTACAGAGTCCCTCGAGTATCTGAGTGACACCCCGGGCGTCCGTCTGAGATGCGGCGTTCCTCGACTTCTTCATTGAGCCTCGGAGTTCCCAAGTACGGTCTAGGACAGAGTGTAGGATTTAAGGCATCCAAAGGTTTAGGTCGGGTTTACAAAAGGTTTTGAAGGGCTGTAGGAGGTTGATGCAAAGGAGGAGCCAACGTCTTGGAACACCAACAGCTCTGCAAATGCACCCTTCGAGCTTGCAGCTTCGGTGCTGTCGCGCAGATCCGACACCGACTCGTTCTTTTGCAGACGTCGGAGCTGGAGGCGGAACATCTCGATCTGAGCCGCAAGGGATCTACGATTGGAGGAGAATGTAAAGGTTCTGCTCAAGGCAAAAAAATATCAAAGCTCGGGGATCGGCATCGCCTCGAAGCTGGCGGTGGGGGGGTTGGAAACGCGCATCCGTCTTTTAGAGACCGCCGGTGGCATCTCCACAGCCCCCCCTGGCCCCTGGCCTGGCAACTCGCCTTCGGTCGGTTGAATCCTCACCCGCTTGGAAATCCTGCTCGGTATATCAAGGGCAAAACACTACTCTGCATAAAGACACAGCCCTCCTTCTGGGATTTTGTGTTAGATGTCATGCGATATCCTATGTGCTCATTATGTCATTTGACGAAACTAACTTCCCCAAGTAGGAATGTACTCTGTTTTCTCCCTGGTAACACCGCTATTGCTCGCTGGAAACACTCCCATGATCCCGATAGAACCCCACCAGCACAGTGGCCTTCTAGAGCCCTTACAACCGCTACAAAGCTTAGCTGTTGATCGTTCACGTTTTTTCTCAAGGTAAAAATGCCGGCATCTTCCCTGTCCTTGAGATGAATGACGAGGCATCAAAGAAGTAGAAAGCGGCTTCTTAGGCCCTGCTGTGGAACCGTGATCCCGGAACGGACCCCAAACAGCCCAAACAGTCATAAATCCCAACAGCACTCTCATAAGCCCCTTCGTTTGCATGTTCGGGGCTCTTGGAAGATCCCAGCTGCCTCGCGGATGTACTCGATGCCTCAAACCACAAGTCTTGGCACAGGGTTGCAATCGTCTCAGACTGTGTGTGCTTATGAAGACTGTCATCACACTGAGCTTACTGTGCCGAGTCCCCAGCGCATGTCGTTCATGCGCCGCTGCCAAGTCTCCTTTCAGTTAAGGCTACGATAAACGTCCAGGGCAAAGCTTCATCCCAAACCATGCACAAGAGTTCATTCTAGGATAGCGCTCAAGACGCTGAGCCCGGCCCGACGCCCAAGACTTTCTTCTACACAGGTGGGTGAGGTTTGTCGTGTTGCCCGTCGCATTGGGCCTTGTGCTTGCAAGGCTCGTGAGATCATGAGAAGGTCGACGATTCAAGCCTCTAACCTGTATTGCAGCCAAAGACGGCTCATGCACCCGAAGCATTGCTAGAACACGGCGCAGCCCTCTGAGACTCAAAGTGATTGCTATGACTCGGAAACATGCAACAGTTCCCGCGTCCTTCTCCCTCTTGATCTTGTCACAAGCCTTCATCTTTTCCTGCACGCAGTCACCGCAAAGACCACGCCGATTTTTCGGCCTTGCACGCCTCAAAGTCCTACCAACACGTATGGTATCAGCACTGATAACAGGATGAACGATGACTCTAAGTTAAACTAGCAGAAGATAATCATGCGACAATAACAGCTAATCAGCTAATCTGATTCACCGAAGGCTTCTCTTCGTCCAGGCCGCAGGGACAAACGTGCCCCAGCAGCAACTTCAATAAACCCCTGCACCCTAAAATCTTACACCCCGTGAAACATTGACAAAACCCAAGAACACCGCAGCCCTGTAAGCAATTATGCACGTGCCTCCCACTCCTGAAGCCGCTTGTAAAGGAGCTTGTCCTCCCGAAAACACTACTAACTTCGCCAGGAAAGACCCGTCAGTTAAGAGATACTTCGAAGCTTCGCAACTGCACAAAAAGCATGCATTGGAAGCTTCATAGATCTCATTGACACCTGAGACTTGGAGGGTCCAACCCCAACCCCGGTCGAACCCTCAACCCAAACCCTGGAATCTGGGCTGCAGAAACTGTCGCCAGGATCGTGGCCGGGGACGGATCAAGATTGCCTCTCCACGCAATATCCCAAACCTATTTGAGTTGTGTGTTCCTGGATTTGGCCAACCCAATGTGAACGCCCACAACCGTAAAAAGCCTGCAACTCTCACAGTAGGCCAAGGTGCAATGTTCAGCACCTGCCCAACAGAGAGGTCTCCCTGCGTTTTGCTGCGAATAAGTCGTGGACGATAGAAAAGCTGGTTTGGATGGAATCGGACGAAAAACAGCGGTGCCTGCATACTGAGTGCTTGTTCTGGCCTTCCACAGTGTGACTCTGTGCATGACAGCCAGCACCAAAACATCATTCGGCTCAGTTTCTGACATGACAAAAGAAATTCAAGTCTCTTCAGGTTCTGGAACTTTGCTTACGGTGGCTGATCTGCGAAACGATCGCTTGGTATCCTTGCAATAGCATCTCAACATAGCCGAAAATGTCGGATTCCAAAAGCCTGCGAAGCTTCTGTACGAAGAAGAGCACAAATAGGATGCTGCTTTTGCTTGATGGAAAGTGTCAAGCAGGAGCACAATCGAAGGGGGAGGGCTGCGTTTTAAGAACTTGCCAAGACGCGCCTGCTTCTCGACTGTTACCATACCACTGCTGCGCAGTACGTCCAGAAACTGCGAAAGGCATTGCTTGACGAGGTCTGCAGCCTGCAGCTTCGGCATCAGCCCCAGGTCCGGATGGACGAAGGCACACCGCTGGAACTCTACATTCTACATCTTTCCCAAACATCTTCTGCACTCACACCTCCCCCCCCCACCCCCTACGATAGAATCCTCGTGGGCTCTGGAATAGGCTGAATAGCCCAAGCACCACCCGAGCCACCGAGCCCCGCCTGCCCTGCAAGTTGAAGAACCCAGGTACCTCGCGGAATCGGGATGTGGTGCCGGAATCGGGATGTGGTTGGACGGGAGGTCGGAAGCCCGAGGCTTTATGTATCTACACAGCGCGTGTCATTGCATATCCGTATAAAGAAAACTAAAAGCGCATATTGTACATATAATATATATATATATATATATTTATTTATTTATACACATATATTCATGCCTGTATGTACGTATGAACTCATACTCATACTCATGCTCATACTCACATTCATACCCATACTCATGTGCATATTCATTTTCAGATGCATACTCATAATCATAATCATAACCACCATCACGATCCACAATCATAATCATCATTATGATGATGTAGCTATTGATATTCACATGATTACATATCCATACACACAGCTGCATGAAAAAAACAAACAAGCGATAAATGTTTAAAGTTCGTGACATACTTACAATACATCATAGACCGCAGAAACACATACGTACATACATGCGTGTACATATTTGTATGTTCCCTCAGTTCTTGCTGATGCACCTTTCAGATTCAGCGCAGGGCAGCTGATGGAGATCGAGAACAAGGACGCACGCTCCATGGCAAACGGCTACGGCAGCCACCATTTACAGATCGCAAGGATGGTGCTAATACTGAATCGTATTAACCGACAACCGATTGTTGCGTACATGTACATTTATACCGTTGTTTACAAATATATAATTATCTGCTATATCTATCTGCTTCGATTCAAAGCCTCAACCCTTCAAGCCTGTCTGCTGCGCCGCCCGCTTTTCGGGCAGCGGGTTTCGCAGCGGCTGCGTGGCCAGTGCCAATCACTTGGATACATTTAAACCGTTGGAAAAATTCAACATTTCTCTAAATGTCGGCAACCCTGATGTTTCGATTTCCAAGGATTCCAAAAATGCATCAAAGACCAGCAACAGAGTGAAATTACACCTCCGAAGACCAAACAGTTCCATATACACACATGTATTTATAAATTTACACGGGCATTGAACTGGCTTAAAGCGGGAAACTGCTAATGGATTGGGTTCCCGCTCCAGCGTCAACCCAGTTCCTTCTTTGATTTCGTTTAATCCTGGAACTTCTTATCTTTGGTTTAGTAGAAGCAAGAATCAAACTCCAAACACTTTTTTTTCCGTAGAGGTTGCTTGGACGGAATCTCCGCCTCGTTTTAGACAGCACGTTTGTGGATTTGAACCTGTCAGTGCCGTATCAGATATGCAACGCACCTTGATGACTGTTATGCACAGCTTCACGTTGAAGCGAAGAAGAGGTATGGGTGCTACATTGTTTTTTCTTCGCAAAACGTCCCAAAAAGCGATTTCGTGAAGTCTGCTTTTCTCATTTGCTTTATTTGCAAAAACTCTCCATCAAACGATTTCGTGTCCACATGAATGACACATCTAGAATCAAGTTGACGCTTAGCTCGTTCAGTCAATGGAGCTCACAGATCTACGTTTTTCAAATCTGTTGGTAGTAAGCTTCGAAAAATCGTAAAGAAGCCTTTTTTCATGGCTTTGGTCAAAAGTTGGACTGACAAATGTCTGAACTGTGTGCTGATGGACTGGCAGCCAGTATTTTTTCTTGAACAAGCTCCAATTCGCAAAGATTCTGCTGCCGAGTCTGGCTGTTTTGTGTGTGTACGTTTCTGTGCGTGTTTCTGTGTCTATGTGAAGCTGGAATTTGTTCTGTGTTTCGTGCATGTGTTCGTACATGTGTGTATGTGGAGTGGAAAAGCTAGAAGGAGTGTGGATCAACTCAACTGTGTGCATGTGTGTGTGTGTGTGTGTTGTGTGTATGTGTGTGTTTGTGTGTGTCTGTGTGCTGTCTTTGCGTGTGTGTGTGTGTGTATGTGTGCGCGTGTGCGTGTGGGTGTGTGGGTGTGTGTGTGTGTGTGTGTCTGTGTGCTGTCTTTGCGTGTGTGTGTGTGTGTATGTGTGCGTGTGGGTGTGTGTGTGTGTGTGTGTGTGTGTGTGTGTGTGTGTGTGTGTGTGTGTGTGTGTGTGTGTGTGTGTGTGTGTGTGTGTGTGTGTGTGTGTGTGTGTGTGTGTGTGTGTGTGTGTGTGTGTGTGTGTGTGTGTGTGTGTGTGTGTGTGTGTGTGTGTGTGTGTGTGTGTGTGTGTGTGTGTGTGTGTGTGTGTGTGTGTGTGTGTGTGTGTGTGTGTGTGTGTGTGTGTGTGTGTGTGTGTGTGTGTGTGTGTGTGTGTGTGTGTGTGTGTGTGTGTGTGTGTGAACCTCCCTAGCACATGGGAGCAGAGGGTCACTCCTACACTGTTTGCAATTTCGCTTTTCAACATAATCCGACATTGGACATTTACCAAATCAACTGTTGCAGGGGGATCAGGCTTCCAGTGACTGACCTGATCCAACGAAGCTAGGTCACTGGAAGGGAAGTGATTGAGGACGCTCAGTCATGTACCTGCACAATTTTCGGCAGCCCCCTGTGGTGCCAAGATTAGTCTGAGGACAGGCCCCCTGTGGTGTCCAGATTAGACAAACAATTTGTACGGTTGCCGCAATCTGACAAACAGTTGCAACATGAACAACATTCCTCTCTTTTTGTCCTTTGCACTCGTACTCTTGGCCGAATCCATCAGTGTGATCAGCGTGGGTCGTTGAGACTCCAGAGCAACGGCTTTCCGTCATGGCGCCGTGGTGACCCTCCGGGGAGACCGGTGATGAACCGGGTGTTCAGCCTTCGTTCAGATCGTTCAGATTCTCCCGATGCTATTTTATCTCTCTCTCTCTGATGCTCGCATGTGCGTCTGACATGAGTGCAGGTGCAGTAATGGACGGCTAATGCAGTAAAGTGCGTCTAGTGAGCAGGTGCTACCTCGCTAGTCTGTCCTCTATTCGACCGCTTCTTTATTTCTCAGGGACTGCAAGGGCATGTGCAACTGACATGAGGGCAGGCGTGGTAACATGTGTCTAACGCAAGTGAAGCAGCGCTTCCTCCGGGAAGTAATCGGCCTTCTTCTTTCTTTATCTCCGTCTTCGACATCTCAAGTCCGTCCAGCAGGGACAACCAGGACAGCCTGCACTTTGCTTGTGCAACTGTGTTTGTTTCACCAACTTCGTTGCAGCTATGTGGCCGGATTATTTTACCACGCAGCCACCAGCAACACCATACGCACCAACAACCCGACCGGTGCTCAATCAGTTTCACCCGAACACCTGGGTACCGCAGTCACAAGGATACCCAGCAATGATGCCAACTGGCATTGCTGCCACTCAGCAGCACACACTGCCGACGCAACCCACTACGATCCCCGTTGAGCAGACACACAGCTTCCCCATGATGCCATGTGGACACACTGCTCCTATACCACAGCATCCGATGGTATACACACAACTCAGCACACCACAGCCCCAGATGCCACAACAACCTCCACCCCAGCAATTCATGTCGCAACATCCCCCCACTTTCTTGAACCCTGGTCCTTTGCCTACCCATACAACAGTTTTTCCCACGAGCCCATCACCTCTGACACCGCATCACTCCCAGCCTGCCACATACAACATTCCTTTCACACCACCTGCTCCACAACCCCAACCTGCACCTTGCAGCATCCCTTCCACACAACCCGCTCAACAATCCCATATACCGCCGCCAACGACCCTCCAACAAGCTTCACAATCTCACCCCACCAATGTTACCACTACCGATGCTGCACACATTGCCCCACAGACACCGGCAATCACCCCCCAACCCCAGCCAATAAGCACAGCCAACACACCCTCTGTCAGCACATTACCACCCACACAACCACCACCCGCTACGGGATCGGGAGACACTGACCCGCTCGCAGCACGTGCTTCTTCCCACCATCCTCCGTTGCCACGCAGGAGACGGCACTCACCCACACGCAGCAGAACCCGCACCGTGAGCACTAGACGCCGACGACGCACACGCAGCAGAGCACGACCTGCCAGCAGCGGGAGACAGCACCGCCGACGCAGACACCACCGATCCCGCGACACCCGCAGAAGTCGTTCTCGCAGGGACACCAGGCGATCTTCGTCGACACCTCCGCGGACCTCGGTTGTGCTCCGCAGCTATTCTACAGTGCGTGATGTTGATACCAACAAGTGGCATTACAGAGCCACACAGCTACGTCAGAGGCCACCCACCCCACCCAAGGTCCCACAAAGGACATTGGCCTCGCAGGTTCAACGAATCGCCCTCCGCATCAAGGGCAGCCAAGCAGCACAACAGCAGCCCCCAGCCGGACAGGGCACCTCCTCCCGCCAACAGGCTCAGCACAATCCCTCCAGCTCCGTTCGGACACCTGCCCCGACCTACGATGCATCAACAGCCGTTGCCCCATCGGGTCAGCCAACCCTCGAACAACTGGGCAAACAGAGCAGACCACCACAGATTGATGTGGCGCCATTTTCTGAGCTTTACGAACATGAGAAGCCGACCCCTCACGCCGTCGACATGGAAGAAGCACACAAACTCGCCAAAACTTTGGGCGAGATAGCTGCTGACAGCGATTTCAGGCAGGAGACTTTAGCCGAATTTGCACATGCAGTGCTACAATCAGGCACGCGATCAGCGTGCAACGAACTTGGGGCAGTGCTGACGCCAATATCGGACGGCGTGCATACTATGTTATTCATTCCTTGGGCTGGAGAGCAGCGCAGAGCGTTCGGCACCCGTGCCACTGACCCACCAGGAGAGACATACATCTACACCGCCGGACACGGCACGAGCATTGCAAGTGCCGCGCGCATTATGCGCGAGGACTTGGTCCGCCCAAGTTCAGTCAGACACTGCTTCGACGACAAGTCCTACCCACCCATTCCCTCTTGCGTCATTTACGGGAATGCGACCCCAGGAGATGTATCGGAAAGCACGGTACATATAGTAACCGATCAATGTACACGGCGGCCGAAGGGCCAACAGGGAGTGATCGTCATCGGGACAATACGGACTAAGTATCAGCATTACAAGATGACGTATCGGGACATGTATAGAGAGGCCTTCATCGTGGGGCGAAAGGGTGTTGTGCGGACCCCAGAGAAGTGGGGATTCCACTCGGGGCATTTCAGCATCGTTGGATTCGGCCTTATTCAGTGATGTTCTGTATTACTTTCTTTCTTCTTCCGTTTCTACCTTTCACTCTCGAGTATCCTTTCTCTTCCAGGCCTGAATCCCGTTGCACATAGCTGTATGCAATCAAGCATTTGCTCCGACCCCGCTTTTGAGCCAAAGAAGAGACGATGCAGCTGCATGCTGGATGCATTGCACAAGTAGATGCTGACACTCAAGCCAACTATGTTGTCCATGCACGTGCTATTTGCAGCTTTTGCAGTCACAGGCAATTGTAGTGCCCCATTTTGCAACCATGTACAAGCCGACACAGCCTCAGTGGCATACAACAATGCCAACAGGCATCATCGGTACAGCAATCAGTGCGGTGCAGCGACAAACAGCCTCAACCAGCAGCACCCCAATGCACCCGATTTCCCCACCACCAGGGATCCACAACATCCCACCCCACACCCCACCCATGACCCCAACTACTTGGGGTTCAGCTCACCCTTACAGCCACAACACCACTTTCCCCCCTTTCCCTCCACCCCCTCCCCCACCCCAGCAGTTTACCGTCCCAGCTTCACCCACCACACTGCCAACACCCACACCTGCCACTCCCCAACACACATTTGTGAGTCCATCTCCGATGACGACTCAAAACCCCAGCATTTCTTCACATACATTGCCTCAGGCCACCGTCACACCCCAACAACAACAACACACCAATCTCACGCCTGCAAATCCCCAGATACCAAACGACTTCGTTCAAACACCAGAGCATTGGGACAACAGACAGCTTTACGGCCTCAACCTACCCAAACACATTCAATCTACACCACATTCAGTGCACAACCGCACGGCAGGCATGCCGATCGCAACAGCACCATTCGTCGCATTTCTAAGACACAATTGGTCATCATACTGGCTACGTTACGCCGCACACGGCTTCGACATCCATCTCACATGCAGCAAACATATCAGCGAAGCCGTCTTTACCACTGAACTTATGGTTCAACTCCGAGCACGGAGAATTGATCTGGACCAAGCAGCCACCGCATTCTGCTGGCAAGAGAAGCTCACACTCGCAAAACGGCCAGCAATGTCACACCTCATCAAGGAATTGGTGTTATACCTGCAAGAGCTGCAGGACCAGTACAATGACGGCAACAAAAAGGACAAGCAAGATGCCAAATCAGACACAGACAACACACAATCGCAACCCACCGAATCTCCAACACCACCACAATCCAGCAAATCACAACCTCATCTTCCACTTCAATCTTCGCAGCCGACAGAAGCAGACACTCTGGCTGCACACCGTATCAGTGACCTGGAAGCACGACTTTCAACAGCACTGGAGACAATCGAAGCTCTCCGTGCTCCGGATGCAAACACTGAGGCACCCAGCACACCAGCACCAAAGAAACCAAAACGAGCCACAGCACCTAGCACTCCTATCAACACGCCCTCTCCACCACCCGACTCAATTTCCACAATTGAGATTTCCCCCACCACAACCACTCGTGGACAGAAACGAGCTACCATAGATGACGCTACACACAACGACACCAGACTTACCACTGGTAGCCTCTCCCCTTCCACAACAACAGTTGCAGAACAAGATACCAACGCGTTACATGCTTCCCCAGCATCGTCATCCACCACAGGTATGCATTTTCCGGGACGATCCCTTCTGGGCGCCAAGCGACAGAAGCAGTCAACTCTCACACCAACGAAGGCGGCACCCCTCGATCCCAAGATGGATCCCCAGCGCATCTTTCAGCAGCCTACAAAAGCCAGTGTTTGGTTTCAGGATCATTTCACTGGTGTTCACTCTGAATCCGGCATCACCAGATGGTTTGGTGCCATCAAAGGCATCAGCGACAAACAAAAAACACAGGTAAAAAAGTACCTTGACATTGTTGCTTCGGAATTTCCTTCACTCAGCAACTCACAAGAACAGACACTGCAGACCGCTGCAGTCGCCTGGGGTGTCCCGCCCAAAGCCATCGACAAATTTGGCTCCCCAGCACTGATCAAACTTGTCGCTATCATCAGTCAGATGACAGAGTGACTCAGGCAGTACTTGATTCAACACCGGCAGACACTGGATCACACAACAATTTTCCGACAAAAGCAATTCAAGAACATCATACGCATTCTGGATCAAGGCAGATCCATCTTACAATTTGTCGCACCATTGGCAGAACCAGTCTCTACACAATTCCACCAAATCATACTTTGGCTTCAAGGCCTGACCTTGTTACTTCGTACACAGCATTTCTACCTCAAACATGAGGAAGGACATTTCTCCAACCTACAGAGACTATTAGCACATTCAAACATTTCTTTTCCATCGTACACACTCTCTTTCTTTCGTCAGCCACAGGTGGTATATTGCAGAGTCACCACACAACAACCTTTTCGTGGCTACGTCTACATCGGCAGCACCAGTCACTCTCTCACACAACGAGAGGGCACACGCAATCGAAAATTCAAGCAACTTCAACAACACAAGATTGTACAAGCCGAACTTGCCTTACGATGGTGGCTTAAACACAAATGCTACCACCAATATACACCAATTTTACTACAAGCCAACATACCCACAGAGCAACTGGAAGCCACGGAGAACACTCTTATACAGCACCACCAATCCAAGCTCAACTTTCCCTACATTACATCACACATGAAAGGAGCTTTCTCCGGCTTCACCAAAGCAGCCAACAACAAGCACAACGGCACAGCCACCTTATGGGCGAAGCAGCGCCGAGGCAAACTACACCACTCCATTCGAAGCTTCAGCAATTCCCCCTTATTCAAAACCAGGAAACAGGCATGGACCACTGTCTCACATCTTACTTCCAACACTCGCACCAGATTCGACACAACAAAACAACTGCTTTGCTCCGACACACCAGCAGCCACCGTTTATGCTTTACACAAACTCTCAAACAACTTACCACGACGCGACCGCAGACACGCTCACAAAGCTCTCAACATCGTTTTTAAGAAGCGGCGACTAAAACCACCTCCTATCACAAAACCCATTTACCTACAGCCACTCTTACACCCCACCTTCACCCAACACCTACGACAATATTTGCGCTCTCGTTTAACAAGCAACAAACAACACATTCCACCATTTCACCTACCCAGCACGAAACCGGTCTACAAGAAGCACCCACCTATGCAACAACTCCTACACAATTGGCGCGATGCCCACACCACATGGCAACCTGATACACCACCACCCTGTACATGCTCACCATTACAGTCACAAGTACCCCAGGAACACATTTTCCACAATCACATTGCTATCCAACTTGCAGAACTACAACCACAACACCAGTTTTTGGCATACTCCGGCAAAAGCAATTGCCTTCAGAAGCCCACACAGTTGGCGTCACAATCATGCCGAGCCATACGCACATGGCACCGACACTATGGACTACCTTACAACCATCAAACTGCAAAGCAGTTTGTATCTGAAAAAATACCACAACACAATACACACTGCATTCAAAACAACATACTACAGGTCAAGATGATCAAGCAAGTCCAACACAAAATACCAACGGGCATCATCCATTGCGAAGATCACTTCCCGAACCGACTCACGTGGTACTGCCCAGCACTATACCACACTGCCATACACAACACTTTTTTAGACAAAGAGATTTTTCGGATGTCGCAGCGCCAACCTCTACAACACCACTTCGATGTCTACACAGACATCCGTAGTCTTCTACCAGCATACACATGGGCGTTTCCACAGTGGGGACGCATCCCACGTGCCTACATTTTACCGAAAAGAAAGAAGCAATTCACAAAAGGACGTCCTATAGTGGCGTTCATCGACACCATGGGCAGGAAATTATGGGAAGCCTTAGCAGACGTACTGCAACTGATGACCCTTCAAGCATGCCCAAACTCCTTTCACCAAGGAGATGGGATAACCCAGCTCAAACAAACAGCGCTCTTTTTGCATCAGCGCAGAAAACTACACGATTCAACAGATTACATCCTGTACAATCAGGATTTAGCTGGATTCTTTACATCGGTCGATCAAAGCCGGTTTCTTTCAGCATCCAGCATTATGGTTCGATGGTACAGAGAGAAGAACCCACTGCACTCTTCCAAATTCTTCATTGACCACTCACAGAAAGACCCCACACATCGAGTTCACAGAGGTAAAAGCAGACAAAAGCAGCAGGAAGCCTCCTCCGGCAACAAACTTTGCATACAATTACAACACATACCACAACTCATCATTGCAGTGCTCAGGCTCAACTATTTCACTGTCGGTACATCACTCGTTGAGCAATTTCGTGGAGCACCTATGGGCTCGCCCTGCAGCCCAGCTTTATGCAACATCGTGGTTGCTGTAGAAGAGCAGTGTTGGCACCACACATACAAGCAACTTTTCACGAACCACAAGCATTTTCCAGACCACAACAAGCAGGATCAAGCTTACTTTTTTTCTACCAGATACGTCGACAACCGCGTCCTTCTATTGCCTGCACAGCTGACCCGACTGCCTCCTTTTGCACAGCTTACTGACGCATCTTTCTACAAACCACCGGTTCAGCTTGAAACTGAACCGGCCAACATTTTCCTGGGTTTCGCCATAAACCATCAGCACAGCAGCCTTACGCATCACTGCACTTTACACAAGGCGGATATTTTACACCCACAGTCGGCGACCTCTGTTGCAACACTTCGCAGCAGGTTTCAGGCCCGCACACGCATGGTACGCAGAGTGACAACACCATGCAGCGAGGCCACATCAGCCATTCGAGCCATGCGCGATCTGTACATCGCTGCCGGCTATACTGATCAACAGCTGTAAGCAAAAACACTGTGCCAAGTTGCAGTGCGTGCGTTCAGAACCATGCAACTTTGCAACATGTGAGACGCCTTGTACCAATACAGTGTTTCCCGCAGCCATTTACAGGGACTAACTGAGGCATCATCATGTATAAAAGTGCCATGACTGGCAGATTGCAGCCGAGCCACAAAGCGCTGAGCGGCCGTCCTCGGCCATCCATCTCCAAGCATAGCAGACGCCGCAACGAGCAGCCTGCGGTTGGCAGCCACACTCAACAGCCGGCGCCTTTACGCTCTCAGTTCCTACGTGTCGCAGAAGACGAAGATTTCCAAGATTACCAAGAGCAACACCAAGATCCGCAAGAACAGCAGGACGCAGCAGTGGCTGCACCGGCGACTCCACCATTTCCACCTCCGCCGCATTCTGGTTCGGATTCATCGGCTGAGATTATTGAGTTACTAACACAGTTTCACAATTCGTTGCTTGAATCCAATGCCAAGCTGGAACGCTTGATACAGCAGGCCACAACGGTGTTGACTACTCAACACGAAGCCACCACTGCCATTATGGCATCATGCAAACAGCAACTTGATATTCTCGAGAGCCTTATGAGGCAAAACACACCAGACTGGTCCTGAATGTGCTGCTGAATCCGCTGGTATAAAAAGAGCCAGGTAGTGCACACCTCTTGCATTTGACCATTTGTTGCTTGCAGATACGCACCATAACTTCGCCTTCTGAAGTTTTATGCCTCAGAGTGACACCTATTCGAATCCCGACATAGAGCCATGAGCGAAGCATCTTTTCCGACAAACACAGCGACTACAGCTTCGCCACCCATCGATGAGGCACGAAGTGAAGCTCTCTCCGAGGCCATCATGGAGATTTTGACACAGCATCGGGACTATGATTCAGAAACTGGAAGCGAACCTTCCACATTCAGTGACGGGGCTCTACGCGACCAATTAGCCGAGTTTATTCTTCAAACAACTCGGCAGATCACAGAGCTAAAGCAACGAGTGGAACGACTCGAAGCTTCGCAACAATAGGTGATCAACCATGCTCATACCGTCATCGGGCACATTGCAGCGGACGGTGAAAACAATGATAGTCGTTTTCGCCAAGTGTTACAGTCAGCGCACTCACTTCACATATGTTTGTTATGCAGCGATTGATGCACTCTTTCCCGCAGCATTTTGAAAAACAACCAGGTGTGTTAGCATCATGGAACAACGCACCAGATCGCGATCTCCGACGGCATCACAATGGAGATGGCATTGGGCCACTAACGGCTCTTCATGGTGGCGAGAGTACTTTATCGCATCTCAAGAGTGGATACGAAAGCATTCGGAGCAGCCTGATCAGCGTCCGACATCAACGACTCCTACCCAAAAGGAGACAGTATCTACTACATCAACTCCTACATCCAACAAGCGAAAGCGATCAAGAACTCCGTGAGCAGCATTGCTGAGTTGACAATTAGATGCACATTTGCTGCCCCCGGCAGCCAACAATCACACAGCAAAGCTGTGCTGCGAACTCCATCATATCTGATGAGGTTCAACATTAAGAGCATCATGTCGAAAGTTCATGCAGGTCTGCGCGGTTTATCAATTGATGTCTCTGTGTGCCTCTCTCTCTCTTCTGAAGTTTTACGTTTGCACATGCCTCAATGCAGTTGTGACTCCGCAGCCATTTCTCTAACCTACAGTTGCTGAAACACATTAGGACAGTTTTGCACACAAATGGACGAGGATGACGACAGCAGCCTATGGGGATCCGAAGAGATTGATGCCTTCTTGAGGAAGGACGACACCACCAGATCCTCCCATGCAGTCAGCCACACACACAAGCAAAAGACAAAGCACACAACGAGGACAAAAAAGAAGAAAGACAACAAAGACAAAAAGGACAAAACAGTCAAGAAAACAAAGAAAACACGCAACATCTCACCACCATCCCAATCCACAACACAGCAACGACGCCAACATCCACATACTACAAGACGAAACAGGACACGCTCTTCGCATTCAACATCATCAGCGTCACCTACGGCAACGTCACACATGGCTGAGGACCCACACCGGTCTCCATCTCGAGATCCTTGGTCTTCTGACTCGATTGCACCTTACGATATTGTGCATCCTACTATTCAGCACAAGCGGTCCAAAACCGCTTGTGCAAAAATGCTGGTACGTGCAGGATTCAGGTGTCGCTGCCATTTCAAGATCATGAGTGACTGTCCCAACAGACTCGCTGTTGGACCCTAATTCTCAGGACGGATTAGGGCTGCAAGATCCGCTAAGCGTGACCAAAAAGCCTGCGCATGCGAGCGTCAGGACGACACCGCTTTGTTGTTTTGCCAGAGCACACATCATGTCCATGTTGATTTGCATTCCTTGTTCAAGCTTTTGTCGGTTGGTAGCAGAAAAAATATGACAAAGCGAAAGGCTGCCGAGGCCGGCCTTCCATGGTACTCCATGGCAGGACAATGTTTTCGGATGACTGTTGAAATTCCACCCGACCGCATCACCAGAGACAAGCACATGTTCTTACACGTGGTGCTTTGTATGGGCGACAACGTTCTCCAAGCTCGCAAGATCTTCTCCTACCGCATCAAGGAGATCACCGGCAGAACTCCTAAAATCCCAGCTTTCTTCTTCGAACAAAACCGACGACGACTACATGATTGGGATTCAGTCACCACATTAGCCACGTTGATGCCGGTGCTTTTTGTTAGAACCTGTTCGGATCAGGAAATACGACAATCACCGACCGCTATTGACAGCGAGAAAAGTGCGCCATTCACTCCTATTGCCGTGCATCAGACCTTTCACTCTACTTGAAGCATGTACGCCCCATTGGGGCTGTGTGTGTGTGAACCTCCCTAGCACATGGGAGCAGAGGGTCACTCCTACACTGTTTGCAAATTTTTGCTTTTCAACATTATCAGACATGGGACATCAACCATTTCAACTGTTGCAGGGGGATCAGGCTTCCAGTGACTGACCTGATCCAACGAAGCTAGGTCACTGGAAGGGAAGTGATTGAGGACGCTCAGTCATGTACCTGCACAAGTTTTCGGCAGCCCCCTGTGGTGCCAAGATTAGTCTGAGGACAGGCCCCCTGTGGTGTCCAGATTAGACAAACAAGTTGTACGGTTGCCGCAATCTGACAAACTTTTGCAACATGAACAACATGCCTCTCTTTTTCCTCTTGCACTCGTACTCTTGGCCGAATCCATCAGTGTGCGTGTGTGTGTATGTGCGTGTGGTGTGGGTGTGTGTTTGTGTGTGTGGTGTGTGTGTGTGGTGTTGTTGTGTGTGTGTGTGTGTGTGTGTGGGTGTGGTGTGTGGTGTGTGTGTGGGTGTGTGTGTGTGTGTGTGTGTGTGTGTGGGTGTGTGTGTGTGTGTGTGTGGGTGTGTGTGTGTGG
>CAJNDT010000383.1:0-142500 GCA_905221615.1 Symbiodinium sp. CCMP2592 | reverse complement strand
GAACATCAGAGTAGTTCCACACACTCGCGACGTGTAGCTGCATTCGTTGGCATAGTTTAGCATACTCTACCTCTACCAAGATTCAAGATACTTGTGCGTGGCAGACCCTTATAGGTGCTCACTCCAGTCAACAGTTCCACACACTCGCTTTTTTCACTACCCAGCTGATCACGCCCACATGGTAGGAGGGCCCGGCTGGGCTAAACGAAACGCCCTGCAAACCTCGTAAAGGACACAAGCTCGCCCTCTCACTTGTCTTACCACCGGCACCATTCGTCCGTGTGCCTCCTGGTAACAGAGAGATAACAGCTTCCGGCCGGTACCTGGCGAAGCCCGTGGCCGGCGAATAGCCGAAAAGTGGCCATTTGTCCGGCTCGGGTAGACGCGAGGCAGGTGCAGGACATCTCCCACGAGAAGCCGAAGCCGAGTCTGACACTAACGTGGATGCAGCTACCTCTTGTGTCATGGTGCGTCGGCACAACATTCTGATCTGCAAGGCCGCAATAGGACGATTCCGAACGGCATGACTTTACGCTTTGTTCGATTGCTGGCTGTGCCGGTACATTTGACACTTTCACCATGCGCAACTCTCCCATCTGTATGGTGACATACAAAGCGCAAGCAGCTTCCTCACTCAAATTCTCCGGCGTCGACTTCTTTTTGCAGGGCACCAGGCACAAGCAGGCGGGCCATACTTTGACAAACATGTCAATCAATGATCAGTCGTATATTGGTGGCCGGCCATGGTTGCCACACCCATTCTACTACTTGCGTTGCGAAGAGGCGTTGCGACTGCAGGGGAAGTCCGATACTTAACAAGGCACCGCATGCGACCATGGCCTCATCAATGCGGGATTATCCTGCCACTGGATCTGGTGAAGATCAGAAGGGAAATGTCTCCAGCTCTGCCGACGAGCAATGCTAGGGAGTGGAGATGGAGACTTCACTTCGCGAAGGCGAAGAGGCGAAGTGAAGCGAAGTGAAGAGTCCCGGAGCCGGGGAGCCGGGGAGCGACGACCCGACCGCGAGCTTTTGTCATCTCTGTCTTCAAAGAGGCGCTTCGAAGCTTCGAAAGCTGTGCCGCCTGCTGTGGGATCGGATTTCGCACTCCTCCGGCATTTCGCTCGGCAAGAGTGGCCACTCATGAAAAGATCCGCAGCAGTGGGCTTCGCATCAAGAAATGCCAGCACCGTCGCCACTGGTAAGTGCCCAACTGTTGCCGTTGGGCCGAAGCCCGCGTAAGAATTGCAAGAATGACCTGTGACCTGTCATTAACAAGGGAGTGAGGCAAGCCGCCGCAAAGCACTTGGTTCTCAATCACAGAGGCAAGTATCACGCTCTGGCTGCAAAAGCCAAAATTGGCAAGACAACACGAATCTCCGAGCTAAGCCCAGAACGAGGATCATCGTAGTTTGCAAGCTAGCATTTTGCAGGAACTCCACAGGGTTGACAAAAAGCTTGCAAGTCCAGGCATCGGGATAAGCATAGACAAAGTCAAACTTGGTTTGCTAAACTTGGGCTATTTGGCAAGTCGACAAGAGTGGATTGCAGTACGGAGACAGTCACATGAAATTGCTGATACTCGTGTAGGCCCATCATGTAGGCCTGAAGCAAAGACGGTTGAAGTTGCGCAGTTGGGGGGAGAAGGGGATGTCAAGCACGTGTCTTGCATGGTGACGAGCCCCCCACGGCGAATGTCAACAGCTTTTCGTCGGGCTTGCCATCTGTTTATTGTGTCGTCGATCCCGACGCGAGTAGGTGCTGCTTGCCTGTAAGGGGTCATTTCAAAAGGGATTCTCTGCAGCGGGCATTAACCTGTTTCCTGTAGATCCCGTAGTCTTGGACTCTTCAACGTGCTAAAGTACTGTGTGTTTTGAGGGGGTTGACTTGAATGTTAATTAACAAGAACAGGCCTGCTTCTGACGCGGACAAGGCCTTCGACTTCTTCAACAGCAGGAGGCAGGAGGACATTGCATCAAAGGAGGATTTGATCGAAGTGTTTCGGACTTCCAAAGTGAAGTCCGCGCATTACAGTAAGCTGCAGAACTTACGGGCTTGGCAGCGTGGACCAGCTCTGAGCTGGGCAGCTGGTGTCATAATGGGCGTGTGATGGCGTGTGGTGCTGAAATGTCCTCGCCTGTAGCGATTCAATCGCTCGCAGGACACGCTCCAGCATGTCGTAGCACTCCAAGGCCTCTCCACGCTCTCAGAAAGCGCGGAGGCGCACTCTGGCGCAACTTCACGGAGCCTCGCTCTGCAAGATCATCTCGAAGACCTTCTTCGATTGCAAACGCGGCACTCAGGCAGCACAGGCAGGCAGCAGGCCAGTCTCAGGAGGGTGCGCTGCTTCCCGAGATGTAACGAGTGGCCTCCAAAGCAGATCCGATGCGATGCGATCTTGGATCAGATTTGAGGTGCAGGCTGCGCCTGTGCAATGAGGCTGTTGCAAATCTGACGCACGATGACGGCCAGCCGTGCCAAGGAGTTGTAGTACTTGGAGTGCCTGAGGAGTGAAGCGACTGAGACTTCTAGCTGTGTGCTGAGATCCGTCGCTGAGAGCAGTGGCCGCCAGACCAAGAGCAGAACGTGGAAGACGTCATCAAAGACTTGCTCCAAGACCTGCAACACCAAAACCGCGAGCCGCCAACCCTCTGCTTGGCGGCCCTGCAAGCGGCCGCCTCGAAGTCCTGGGTCTCGTTGAGCAACGCGTTGACGTGGCTCTCCAAGGCTTTCAAGAACTTCACGTTGTCGTTCGCCTCCTCCCGACCGTCCTCACACTTTGAGTTTGGGCTTTGGGTCAGTTTGGGGGACTCGGCAAGGGAGGTGTGAACACCTGAGAACACCTGGGCCCGGGCCTCCACCTCCTTCTGCAACCGCGCGAAAGGCGCCACGTAAGTGCTCTTGTTCGCATCTAAGAAACGAAGCACCTCCACGAACTTAGTCGCAGACTGTCGCGAGGATGCCATCAGCCGGGGACCCTGCACGCTTCACTCCCTCCATCTGCAACTGCATGTGGATCGAATTCAAGTTGTTCGCCTCAGCACGAGGCACCAGCAGGGTACACGTGCTCAAGGCCGTGCTAGCGGCCCTCGAAGGGCCCGGACCCTGCTCCGCCAGAACTGAAGCTCCGCATCCGGCTGAGGGCTGCCTTCGCGGAAGATGTGCTCCGGCTCCTCGCAACCAAAACCCCACCTCACCCCCACCAACTGCCCCGCAGTCTGCTGCTTCTGTCCTGCTTCAGTACGTACCTGACCTGCTTTGTCCAGGTAATGACCTGAGGCTCCAAGCAGAAGGCCAAAGGCCAGTCGCAAGACTTCACAAGTGCCGCGCGGCTCCTTCGAGCACGTGGACCCGATCCTGGTCGCTTTTGCCAGAAGGGCAAGTTTGGGGCACATGCGTGTCCCGCGCGCGTGCGCGCGCGACGTGCGCCAATGCCTTGCTGGAAGCACTGGCCGAACCCTTGCCTCGGGCGAGGCAAGCCATGGGAAGAGCCCTCAGACTACGCACTCTCGCGAGCCAAGCGGCCTGGCCCCGCTCCCTCCTGTCACAGCTTCCGCCACCCCACGCACACGCGCGCGTCCGCACGTAACGTGCGGCGGAATAGCACCTGGACGGCCTCCCTGGGCGGCAGGGGCAGCAAGGTCTGGCCCTGGCAACATGGTTGCTTGGGACTATTTTCGCACAAGGCACAGCAGCGCAGCTCAGCCTGTCGGAGGCCCACGGTCACGTGCAGGCTCGCGAGGAAGCCTGGCGGCAGAAAACGTGGTGTTTGTGTGTGTGTGTGCGTGGAACACCTGTTTGCCAAGGTCCGTCAGTCCTTTCTACAAGTGTTTCGCAGGGGCATGTGGCACTCATGTCCTACCACATGCAACGAAGCTGTGGACATGAGTGGGAAGCGAAAACTGATCACTCTCGTGTACCTGCAGAGAGCCGCTCATGGGTCACAGGTGTGGCAGCTTGAGGACTCTTTAGTGAATGTGGCGAAGGGCTAAGCCAAGAACCCCAGTAGATGTTGTTACTGCCCAGTGGCTTAGAATCGTACACTCCTACACCTCTATGTTGAAAGACTGAGTTCACAGACATTATTACCAGTCCAGAGGGAGGACTGCACGAGTGTGCTGTAGACGGTTTTCGTCGATCGTGTCGTCTGCGGTAGGGTTGCCTACTGAATGGCCTAGTTGCAGTGAAGGACCCTGATCGGTCCAAGACCTGACCGGCTTTAAATCAAACCCAGACCTGTTGGTCTTGATTCAGCAAATACTTTTCGGAGTAATCATGATTTCGCGAAAGACTTGATTGCTTAGTTTTCGACAGGACTGAGCATCATTTGGTGCACTGTTTCGACAGCCTCGAGACCAGTTAGGCCCAGGCTCTGTTTCAGTCGTCAGCTTTCATGCTCAATTCTCTTCTGGACAGACTCAACAAATCCAACCTGAAGCCATGGCCTCTTGGGGATCATGGTCAACCAGTGAGTCAAGCAACAGTTGGGGCAAACTGGTCAACTTCTGACCAGCACCCAATGGAACAAGGACAGCACTTGGAATTCCAAGAATCCTGAGTCAGATTGGAAGACTGTGGCTAGTCCCACATACCAATCTGCTACGCTGCCTTGGTCGTTTGTTTCGGACAGCCAGCATTACGACAAAACGCCTCTGGGCAAAGGAGCACATGTCTTGCACAAACTGGTGCAACCGACAGAGTGGTCCCGGAAATCGGGCCTGGAGGGCCGAGATGTCACCGACATCCACCGAGGATTGGGTGATTTCTCGTTTAGACCATTGACTATTGTCGGAGGGGCGACATCAGAGCATCGTCTGGACTCGCAGTGGCCAACAGTCGGTGCTCATGACAGCTCTGCTAAAGAAAATTCGCGAGAGCGGTGTTTCTATCGACGATGCTGCTAAAGCATGTCACAGCACGGCTGCACCAGACAAACATAAAGAAGCCATGCGTGTCACGGAACCGCTTGCTCAAGAGCTACTGGATTGCATTCTGGTCAAAGCGCCAGTCAAGAATTCAGGTGCATCTGAGGAGCTCGCCAAAGCCAAAGCCAAACTGGCTGAACATGGCATTGCTATGTCTCCTTGAAAGCGCAAATCTACTGAAGAATCTGAGCAGGAATCGGACAAACGGGCGAAGCCCGGAATGCCGATTGTCGAGTCGGATGCCCAGAGCGATGCTCAGAAGCTCCTCGTGGATCCTCAAAGGAAGCTGGATTCTCGCCCCACAGGAGCCACCGGTGATCATGTTACTGAGCGGCTGACCACCTATGAGACCAAGCCGGAGTTTGAAGGCAAGTATCAGCAGCTGGTCAAGCATGTACAGGTTGTCCAGAAACTTCTCAAATCAGAAGTTTCTAAAGATGAGATGGTGTCTGCTGCAGTCACCTTTGGACTTGGCTCAAAGCTTGCATCTCGCTTGTCGGTTAAGAATCTTTCCACGGCTATGGCGGTAGCACAATTTAAAGCTGCCTGACTAGCTGTGCAATGCCAGCACATGGCTGCTTCAGAGAAGCATGCAATCAAAGCACAGATTTGCATGCTAGGCGAAGCCGTGACATTCTTCATTCATCATTGTCCTGGCTTCAACAAAGCTTCTGCATTGTGGGCCCAAGGCTTGCTGCATTTGCTGCTTCTGCTTTACTTTCAAGAAGGCTCTCAAGCATCGCATGCTGAAAGCATTAGACAGAATCTTCAGTGTTTTCGGGTCCACCCGTTAACATATACTTGGCCGCGATTTCAAGTTCAAAATGCGGTATACATGAATGTTCCTGTGGATTGGCGCCATTTTTCAAGTATTAAACAGGAACACTGCTTCCCCAAGCTTCGGTTCGGAAGTATCAAGATGGATCAGGCAACACGTGCTAGAAATCAAGACCATTCTGATCCCCTTTCACCTTCCGGTGTGCAAAGTCAGGGAGCAACCGCACCAATCCCTGAAGGACTTCCTGCACAGTTTCAAGGAATGGGACAAATGGCTGCAACATCACACTGTAGGTGAAGCACCATGTCCCTGCCATCGTATGCGATATGCACATGCACTGCCAGAGAAGTGCCTCACTCGAGGCCATGTCGTGCCAGGCATTGAACAGCTAGGATGCTTGCACCGCTCCTTTGAGAAACTCGGAGATGACAGTGCTCCTTCAGCCTTTTTTCCTGCAAAGCATGAATCTTTCCAGCATAACACTCGAATGTTTGCGTCTTGGAGACGCAAACATTGTCTTCCGAAGAGTCTAGACAAAGTTTCGCAAGTGTTTCTCGAGCATCAATGGAGCAAGCACGTTCAACACTTGAGCCACGAACAGCGGCTCACATGGAATGATGTCTCCGCAGCTCGTCATCTTTTGCGACGAGAATTTATTGTTCATTGCGAGGATCATGAACCGAACCATCTCATGATCTTCTGTCCCAGGTTTTACCTTCAGGCAGCCATGAAGACATGGCAAGATCCAGAAGTCTTTGAACCTGTGGAAGGTTCACAGGAACAGTGGAACAGTCAAGTTTTTCAGCAGATCCCTGGATCACTGAAAAGACGATATCGCTGGGGTATGAATGCCTCTGGCTCCCTGCCTGTTGGCTTTGTGTTTTTGAAACGCAAGAAGGAGTTTTTGAAAGGGAGGACGATAATATCGGACTCCAACAGCTGCATCAAGAAATTATTGATTGCAGCTGCCCAAGCTATCCTTCTGATGGTCAGATTGGTGTGGCCTGAAGCCATGGGCTTGGCAATTACACCGCAATTACCGCAATTGTGGAAAAGCTTGCATGAGCTTCTTCGTAGGACTCCTCCAGCCGTTCATTTGGCTGACGTCAACGACGATCTTGTCGGCTTATTCAACTCAGTTCCTAAACAGCAGATTTTGGACTCTTTGTCCATGCTTGTACACTTGTATACAGACAGGGAGTACCCTCCGCACATCTGTGTTTCTCTAAAAAAGCAGCCCAATTGTGAGTCTGCTTGGCATGGCAAACCCTTGGCAAAAGGTGCCAAGAACATCCGATTTCTTCATGTTTCTGATTTGTCGGCCATCGTGTCGACTTCGTTCCAGGCAGGAGTCTTCACCACCCTCGGGCTGCTGTTTCGACAGCACCGAGGCACATGTATAGGCCTTCAAATCAGCCCTGTGCTCAGCAGTCTGCCAGTGATTCAAAGAGAATCTTGTTGGCGAAGAGAGTGGACACAGTTCTTGAACTCTGCTCAATTTTTCAATACTCAAGAGTCAGAACTTTTTGTCTGTAGGTATGTCGATAATCGCTCGGTAGTGCGCGATGAGAATCTTCTTTCTCATCATGCAGTGTTTGAAGGGTTTTCAACATCTCTCTTTTTATGGACGGACAATCCAGCTTGAAGAAGTTACCTACCATCAATTTTTGGGCTTCCGGCTCAACACGGCCAACAGGACTGTGACCTACCTGCAGCCAGACAAAGCCTGGTCCATCAGGAACCCCTACTCAGCAGGAAGTTGGTCCAGTCGAGTTTCAGGATATCTTTCTCGCACGGCTTTGATTGTACAGTATGCCTGGCCTCCCAGCCAAAGACACAACCAATTGCAGGGACTTCGAAATTTGTACATAGCTCGCGGGTTTCCTGCACCAGTGTTGCATTAGATCGGCTGTAAAAGTTTATGCGGCCTCCAGCGACGCTGTACCTTTTTCAGAGAGCCTTTGAAGATGCTTCTGTCAAATGCTCTCTTTCTTAGTGCTCGGACTACAGAAAGCCCCAACACGTCTCTTTTCTAATCATTCTGAGGCATGGCGTCCTATGCGTTTCAGTTTTTCTGTGGCGACACATTGAGCAAGGGCGGATCCAAAGGCTCCGACCCACAAAGGACAATGCTGTCGCTTCCCGCCCCATCTCCAAAGACACCGCCTCCGAGGCCGAGACCCACTAGAGCACCGGGCACTTCTACCAACCCAGTGCATTTTCAGCCTTGCCATCGAGAAGGTGGATCCAAGGTACGTCGTGCCCGAGGCCGCTCCAGTTCTGGTTCGCCGGCTCTTCGGACTGTTTCTGAACGATCTCGCCGTTGTCGGCGTCGGAGCAGAACACCTGCACCTATAACCAGAGGCGGGAAGTGCCCATGTATCCACCGGGCAACTTGCAACTGGCCCAGGCGCCAATGGTTCCGCCACCGCGGCCAGTTTTTATCCTCGGCCTCTTCACAATCAGCGGGACATTTTCAGCCGCCCGTTCAAAAAGCTCCGTTTGCTGGTTGGTTTCCACCGCCGCCCCCGCCACCTCCTGATTTTCATCAGCAGAGTGTTGGACCACAGCAAGCAAGTGCTCCAACGCAAGAGCTGCTGATTCGAGTGTAGCTGGTGGCACGACTAAGTCGGCCAAGAATACGCCGGCATCAACTAATCAGTTGGCTCCGACGCAGACCCACCACATTGATGAGCAGTCGTTTCGGGACCGACAACAACTTTTGTCTTCTCCATTTCCTGACCAATGGGTCATGGCACCCTGGCAAGCGCTGCGACACAACGCAGCCAGAACAGCTCTGATACGCAAATATCAGCGCGCTTTTTCGTCTCTCAAAGATCCCGAGAGACAACGCTGCGCCAAGCTTTTGCTGAGCTTGTTTCCTGAGCCGGTGTCGGATAACACCATTGGCCGAGAAGAATTCTTTGGCTTTGTAAATTGCATTCTGCAATCCAGGCTTAATTATGCGAGGCACTTCGAAGAAGGTGCCTCTTTATTTTATGATGTTGAAGAAAACGTTGTCGGTTACAGGTTTCGGTGCACAGGTTTTCCCGGCCCACCTCTGGCCCAATAGAACTGGCATCTCTGGGCTCATGCCAATACCAGAGAAGGGGCTACAGGAATTCTGGCCACCGGCAAGGTTCTTCCCACTGACCATGGAGTAGCTGGGCTGGGAGAAGCACGACAAATCCCAACTGGAGTGCTAGTGTTGTACAGCTTGCATGCAAGTGCTATCACTCCATTGTTCTGGAGTGGCTTTCGCAGGTCTTTTGCCCAGTGCTCATGTCAAGGGCAAGACTGCATGCACCAGATATGAGAACAATCTGGCGAGATTTCATGCCCTGGTCCACAGCTGTTCCTCGGACAGAGAGTGGGCAGTAAGGTTTGCGGCAGCTCGCATTGATGTTATCTTTGTTCTGTCTGAGAGGGCCAAAGCCGATTATCCTCAACAAGAAAAACCGGCAGAAGCGAAGAAGGCCCAAAGCTTTTTCCAATGAGCCTACTTTGGCGTTGGCAGATGGGCCTACCGATGAAAAATGGGGCCCATGGGGAGAAACTCGCGCCCCCAAAGTAGAAGAAGTGGAAGAGCCTGGGCTGAAAACCTCATGGCAGTGGCAGCATCCACGGCTTTTGCCAGCTAATTTCATTCTGTTTGGCCTTACCAAATCGTGCTTGATTTCGGTTTTGCTTCCAGTCAAAAGAAACTTTCAACGCTTGAGGCCTGCATCTTCTCAGCAAGTGACGTGGCTCGGGGCTAAGCCAAGGACGCCAATATGTGCATTTCCGGTCCGGCAACTTTCTGCGCAGGCCTTGGTTCTATTATCTTTTCATTCGACAGGGTAGGGACTCAGCTTCAGCCATGGACCACCAACAAGCTGAACCTGCTGCTGTCTCGCCTCCATCGTCTGCTTCATCGTGGCACTCTGCCACTGATTTTACTTCTGAGCCAGCACCTTCCAAGAACAGACAGAAACGTCCCACAGACGTTAAATCTACAAAGAAAGGGAAAAAAAGAAGTCCAACAAGACTTCGAAGCCGTCATCTATTACGGCAACAACGGTCGAAGAAAGGCCGAAGACGATTTGTCTCCAGTTTGAAAGTTCCTGCCAAGCTTTCCACTGGGCAGCCACAACCATTTGAATACTGGGCCTTGCTGCAGCTAAAGCGCAAGCTCGCAGTGGATACCGCTGGACATGTCATTATGTTCTCAACAACATCTGTGCCCTGTAAAGCTTATTGCAGATGAGTTTGGTCCCACCAAGGTAAAACAGCTTTTTCTACTCGACCTTTCAGCGATGCCGATAAAAGCATTGCTCCGCAGATTGTACAGATTTGCCCGAATGCTATCTCTTTTCTGCTGATGTAGTCGTTGGCTTTCAGCGAGGGCTCTTCATGTCGGAACGTAGCAGATCCCGGTCTCCGCAAAGTTCATGGCGTTTCTATTGGCCCAAAACTACGGCAGCCGATGGTCAAGACCGTTGGTGGAAACTTGGTTTCCTGCCACACAACAGTGGATCCAAAGTCGAACCACTGCGGATACGTGGTGGAGCCATAGCTCCAACTCGACCGAGACTACCACTGCACCTATCAACAAAGCCACATGTTCGGCGTCGCCTCGAAAGCGAAAGAGAAGTGCTTCTCCGTGAGAGCGAGTTTTTGCATGTGCAATTAACTCTTCGACATTTGTGCTGGCCAACGTCTTTAACAGTATGGCAGTTTGCATACCCAACAATCGGGAAGCAACTGCAAGTATTGAACGAAGATGCAGGTTGTGCAAAATTTGCTGTGCTTGCGTTACTAGAGCTTGAGCCCTAGCAGGCTACCCCGCTAAGCGGGGTGTGTGTGTGTGTGCGTGGAACACCTGTTTGCCAAGGTCCGTCAGTCCTTTCTACAAGCGTTTCGCAGGGGCATGTGGCACTCATGTCCTACCACATGCAACGAGGCTGTGCACATGAGTGGGAAGCGAGAATTGATCACTCTCGTGTACCTGCAGAGAGCCGCTCATGGGTCACAGGTGTGGCAGCTTGAGGACTTTTTAGTGAACGCAAGTGCTTTTCTGCATGGGAAGTCGCGAGGGGCCAAGCCAAGAACCCCAGTAGATGTTGTTACTGCCCAGTGGCTTAGAATCCTACACCTTTATGTTGAAAGACTGAGTTCACAAACACTATTACCAGTCCAGAGGGAGGATTGCACGTACTTGTGTGTGTGAACTCCTCTCGCACATGAGGTAAGGGGCTCACAACCGGCACGGCGCCACAGTTCGAGCCGTGCCAACGAAGCTAAGAAGTGTGGTGGCGCACTCGAGGACGCTTGAGTGTGTACTGCCAAAGCTGGGGCCCCTGTGCCAGCAAGATTAGAGGGCCCCTGTGCCAAGATTAGTTTCGCAGTTGCCACAGAGCATGTTGCAATCACTGCATTTTGCACGTTTGCCACAATCTGACATGCATGATGGCTCGACCCCCCATTCTCCTCAACTACTCCTGTACTGTCTTCTGGTACAAGTTGCGTATTGCTAAAGTCAAAATCTATCGATATTTACGGTGTTTTATGCAGTTCATGTACATGTACAGATGCTGCTTGTCCCCTTTTAAAGCAAAAACAAACAAGCCAAAACCGAAACCAGATTCTGGTTCTGGATTCTGGTTCTGCTGCCGCGCTCTTGATCTACTGCTTCGTATCAGCTCTTGCTGTTCAAGTCAGAACTTGGCCTTCCTGTCTTGGAGTTTGTCGAACTACTTACGATGTACAGATTGAATAGACACAGCTGTACACTAGCTAGCATATCCTCCCGCCACCTCCCTCAACACCTCCGGGGAGTACGTAGCAAGCCTAGCTTTAGCTAACTGGCTTCACACAGTAGCACGGACAACACGAGCTTCTCTCTTTTTAGCGTTGTGGCGAAGTCCCGCGTTCGCCGGGAGAAGAACTCTAGCCTTCGGCTAGCTAATCTCCAGGGTGGGTTGGGTGGGCACTCGAATATTGCCCCCCAGTAGCAGCCGGCCTTTCAGCACAATGGCCACGGAGTAGCTCACATTCCACCGGCCATGTGCAGTCACTCTAGCAAACAGACTGGCTTCGTTCTGTTTAGCTTCAGAAGAAAACCCCTTCGACGTTTTCTAGCGAAACACCTTCGATGTTTCACCTAAGGATACTGGCGCTAGCATACACTGTCGTACCTCGTCCCCCGGGGAGTACGTAGCAAGCCTAGCTTTAGCTAACTGGCTTCACACATTAGCACGGACAACACGAGCTTCTCTCTTTTTAGCGTTGTGGCGAAGTCCCGCGTTAGCCCGGAGAAGAACTCTAGCCTTCGGCTAGCTAATCTCCACGGTGGGTTGGGTGGGCACTCGAAAATTGCCCCCCAGTAGCAGCCGGCCTTTCAGCACAATGGCCACGGAGTAGCTCACATTCCACCGGCCATGTGCAGTCGCTCTAGCAAACAGACTGGCTTCGTTCTGTTTAGCTTCAGAGGAAAACCCCCTCGACGTTTTCTAACGAAACACCTTCGATGTTTCACCTAAGGATACTGGCGCTAGCATACACTGTCGTACCTCGTCCCTGGGCACGAGTGCGCTCTTCTCTTCTTAACATAAGCGGTAAGGACAACTCCTTCAGTGAAAGCAAACATGCCAGTGGTATGTTTGGCTTACTACTTGTAGCAACATTGTAACCACACTAAACAGAGGTGTTGCCCATCAGACATGGAAAGGAATCCCCATGTATCTTCATGCTTTAAAGGAACCTAGGACAACATCATATCTTCAAAATTTCAACCGACAAGGGAAGCATGGTTGTTCTTGTTCAGGTGGTGTTATCAATAGAAATCTTGTTTCAGCACAAAAAACACAATAAGTCACCTTAGTCCCTTATCAATCGCTGGAACTCAGTGGCTGGAACTCAACGAGCTCTTGCAGTATACCAATACCACAAAATCGGAGTGATTAGGGAAAGACGTGGTCTCTCTCCACCAAACTCCAAATACATTCGGTCACAAGCAGAGTATGTCGAGCTTGTTACGCTTTATACTTCCTGGAAATTAAGACAAGCATGTATCTGGAAAGCATTCGTTATTGAACACATTTGTTGCTTTTTCTTTTTAACAGATGCAAGACGATCCTGGCTCAGAACACATAATCGAGCTCCGTTGCACCGCGCTACTCGCAAGAGTTATATAGCTCCACGAGAGAAGAGTTAGTACCGCCAGTAATCGAAGCAATTGAAAGCTCATTTACCAGGTTCCCCAGTGTCGCCTGAATGGCACCTGTTTTTCCTGGTATTCAGTTTGAACAAGGGAATCCCAAAATAATACGGCAGGACAGTACTACTGGGGAACTCACTTTATATGTAATGATATGAAAAATCGGAGCTTATCAGCTTCTTTAGTTTGTGAGGTAATATAGAATACAAGGAATACTTCTTCTTTGTTCAAGCTACGGGCAAGAGTTTAAACGGTTAGCAAGATCTTACTTCGATGCAGAAACAAGAACTCGACAGTATCTGAACATGATGTACAGTTCAACGAACATGTGCATTCGCAAAAAAAAAAAACGTTCTAAAGCATCCACAAACACAAGCAGGTTTCAATATTCTAAAGTACAGCTGTTCTTCTATTTCTTTCATTGAGCAAAGGTCATCTTAACAACAGCTATGACTTTGTTCGATGAAAGAAGCAAGAGCACACTTGAGAACGGAAGCAATTGAAGGCTCATGTATGAGTACATGGTACGGCTGTTCTTCTATGACCTTGCATTTCAGGTTTCAGGAATCTTGGAGATTCGAGCCTGGCAGTGTTTTCGCATCCGAGGTTGCCAAAACACCGCCAGGCACCAATTTCCCCAAACTTTGTGAGACAGGAAGTGCCAAAACCTCGCCAGGCACCAATTTCCCCAAAACCCCCAAAATCCTGGAACCTATGGAGGCCGTCAGAGTTCAGCTGTATGAATTTTGTGGAAATTAGTGCCTGGCGGTGTTTTCGCATCCGAGGTTGCCAAAACACCGCCAGGCACCAATTTCCCCAAACTTTGTGAAGCTGGAAGTGCCAAAACCTCGCCAGGCACCAATTTCCCAAAAATCCCGGCATCTATGAGGCGTGCCGGGCCATAGTTGCTCAGAGTTTGGGACTTTTGGGGAAATTGGAGCCTGTCGATGTTTTCGCACTTCCAGCTTTGCAAACTTTGGGGAAATTGGTGCCTGGTGGTGTTTTCGCATCCGAGGTTGCCCACCTCCCATGATCCACTGTTTGCAAGAAGCAGGTTCGGGTGGATCATGGGGGGGGGCGTGAGCATATATATATATATATATATATATGTACATACGTACATACATACATACATAAATGCTTAATTAGTTATATACCTTAAACTACCATAACCTGGCTTTGACATGGAAAGCGGAGAGAAACACTGCTGTTGTTAGAGGCATGTACATAAGGCGTGGAAAGGGGTGAAAAACCGTGTCCTCAGAGAAGAAAGCCCAGGCGCGCAGGATACGGCCAAGCCGCCCCCCGGCCAGACCAGCAGAAAAAAAGGAACCTCGGCAACCTGCCTTTTTGTAGGTTCTTATGATAAGCCCCGATAGGTAGTTATATATGGTTGCGCCCCGGCGGTCCCCCCCCCCTATGGTATCCTGCTAGGTACTCTTATATATGTTCAGTAATCGACGCGTATTCTACCCGCCCCCCGTCCCTGTGGAACAGCATGGTTTGCCTTGTCTATTCCCCCCCCACCCCCGCCTGTGGAACAGGATGGTTTGCCCTATTTTCCAACCCGCCCCCCCTTGTGGAACAGGATAGTTTTCCCTTTTCTCTGAGACACACACACACACACACACACACACACACGCACCATGTCTTTCTGAATGTATGGCCATTCTATCTCCCCACCCCTCCTGTGGAACAGGATGGTTTTCCCTTTTGCTCTGAGACACATACACACACACACACGGAGACACACACACACACACCCACCGCGTGTCTGTGTATGTATGGCATTCTCAGCACATGCTCTCCTGTATTGTTCCGAAGTATTGCCTGGAACCCTTCTCTAACTAATTTTGCATAGCCTTGCTTGGAAATTTTGGCACACGAATAATATTGCTGAGTGTTGCCTAGAACATTTTGCTTACTGCTCGCAGGAAGCCCTGCTTGGAGGCCCTTCGGAGTAGGAATAATTTTACTCAGTTTTGCCTCGAAACCTATCCTTACGGTGGAAATTACGCGGGTGCATCGCGGGCGGGCCAAGCCGGGTACAATACGCGGTGCGGCGCGCCTGTAGCGGGAGATGCGGGAGTCCTCCAAGCCTCCAGGCTTCAGGCCCCGGTACTTGGGGTGGGATACCATGGGGGGGGGGGCGAGAACGCACAGCGCACAACCATATATGTATACAGTTGTTTATTGTCCTTCCTTCCTACACCCGCCACGCCTAAAAAGAGAAGACAACGACCGAAAGAAGGTGTAAGGTTCTGTGATGCCCACCGTGAAACTTGTCCAAGAGGTCCCGGGTGATGAGGTCCGACCTCGGAAGACGCGAAGCAAAGAGGCAAAGAGCACCAGAGCTGACTGCAAAGCCCTGAGCTGGAGCCGAGGCCCGCCGAGGCTGAGCCGGAGGCCAACCCCGCTGGTTCGCTGGGTTCATGAGCACGGAGAGGTAGACGGAGTGGCAGTAGGAGTTGATCAAATCCATGATGCCCTCCGCGAGGAGCATAAGTCCCTAGTCCCTAGCGGCCCTAGCCTTGGAGTCTTCCCTGTCTTCCCTGTCTTCCCTCTTCCCGCCTTTGCAAGCTCCACGAAGACCACGCAGGGCCGCCTTCCGGGACCCCCGAGGTCGATCTCCACCTCTTGCTTGGATCGCACCAGGGCCAAGACCTGCGCAGAAATCTGCAAAGGCGCAGCCGCTGGAGCATCCGCGAACTGCCCCCGTGGCCGCCGCGGCCGCCGCGCCTTCTTCTTGAGCTGCGCGGCCTGCGGCCCGCCACGCTGAAACTTGCCCCTCCGTGCAGGCCTTGCCATGTCCGTCCGGCGCCCGTCCGGTGCCCGTCCGGTGCCCATCCGGCCGTCGGCAGGTCTGTCGAAACGCTGCAACTCTCTCCGCTTCCTGACCTCGAAGCACGCAGGCAGCAACCTGTCAAGGGCTCCCCAGACCCCTTGGGCGGCATCCAAGCGGCAAATGAAAAAAGACCGCCGGGACCTCCACCTCGCAGCGACGACGCAGCGACGACTCAGCGACTCAGCGACTGCGCCTACCGCTGTAGCAGCCGGTCCGGCTGGCCTCATTGAGGAAGTGGTTCAGCAGCCTGCTGGAATTCGCATCCTCGCCCAAGAGCTGAAGGAACTTCTCCTTAGCCGTGCTGGACAAAGCTTCTGCCGATTGAAGGCTCCCCTCCGCCCCCATCCCCCCCATCCCGCCCATCCCGCCCGTCCCATCCCGCCCGTCCCATCGGCCTATCGGTTTCGGTGCCATCTCTTGGCGCAGCCCTTGGGGTCCCGAGGCCACGGTAAAAATTTGCTCCTTCGACCTTCGGCGTGCAGAGCACAGCACAGCCTCTAGCAAGACTTGGCAATTTGGGAGTCGCCTTCAGCACTGGCCAAAACTGCGACCCCTGCTACCCGCTAACCCAAATACAGTTAGAGGATACCTTGCCTCTTTCACCACCCACCCGCCCGCCCGAGGATAATGTCTATCTCAAGATCTCACCTCCCACCCTCGGATAACATGTATCTTAACAGATCTCAGTCGTCATAGGGTGATCCCAACCCAAGTTACCATGCCATACGCCTAACTAGGCAAGGGGGTCTTGTAGAATTTGGTTCAGGGTTTAGGGTTAATTAATTAAAGGCTTTATCTTCCTGGATTCTCCGAAAATGTAATAACGATGATGTAATTATAGCACATAAGCAGTCGCATATCTACATTATAATATTACTTTGTTGCGAACAGAACATTTTTTGGATTGATGAGATGATCATGCTTGGCTTCTTTCTCCTGAATGCTTAGGTTGTTCCAGTATTTTGCGTTTTCAGGTTTTCTAAATACTTAGTATCAATATCGCCGTCTGAATGACAAAGAACGTCAATGTGTTCAATCCTTTTTGAGCATTGTTTCGCTCGCTCCTGATCTTCCATGGCTTTGTTGTCTAGCATTCGAATGTCTCGCATAATGTTGCCAGAGTCTTCTGCATCAAAAGTATAAGAATACACCTGATTTTACTTTCGCAACTCGGCAAATTCAAAATGATACCCCATTGCGTTTCACTTCAGGTTGAAAACTTAACTGTGCATCTGGCTTTTATTTCGTATGTGGTCAAGTTTGTGCAATCCATTTTCCCTGCTACGATATATGTGCTATTTCTTTGAGACACCTTCCTCAAAAGAATATACTCTTTAGATTTACTGGATCACGATTTGTTTGACAGACTTATCTAAGCATGCAGGACAACGCAGGGTGAATTTGGCATAATAATAAGAGTGGTTACTAGTGCAATGGCAACGCTTAAAACAATCAATGTTCTTAACTTGCTTACGATGGTAACGCTTCCTATAACAACCTTAACTGTTTCAGCATATGGTTCAAAATCAACTAATATCTTATTATAGTATGACTTGTGAGTCGGCTTGAAGGGCGGTGTTGAAATGAAACATCGCTTTGGACGTCTGATTGTAAATCTGCTCGATAATTTACCAAGCTCTGGGTCTCAACCTGGTATTTGATCTATTTGTGCTCTTGCTGTTTATCTTGATGTTACACTTGAAATTAAGTTCAGATACGGACCCCAAGCTGAATCTTATCTGTGGTCCAGTCCATACCCTGCCTGCTTGCTAGGATAAAGGAGATGTGACAGATCGTAGCCATTATATACCAATGCGTATTCGCGGTGCTCTGTGCATTTCCGGATGTCGTCTAGGGATGTGACCATTCTACATTCCACTGGCTCCTCCTTCTCGCTAAAGTGATAATCTGAAGATGCTTTCACGGATATGTCAACCACCACGACCCACGACCGTATTCGGTACAAGCGAAACCAACGTGACGACAGTGTGAAGAAGCTATGAGTTGACCCGACAGCTTCTGGCCGGGGCGGCAGCTGCCACTGGGGCCCGCTCCAGCTTCTCCTTGCGCACGGCAAAGATCGTGCTGACCCTGAGCGACGGGGCGGCGGACTGCGGCGGTTGCCGGCGGACCCACGGCCCTATAGCCCTGCTATGGCAATGCGGCCCGGCGGCCTCCGCAGCACCCAGAGGCCTCGCTCATCGAAGGCGCTGCTACCAGCCTTTGGAGAAGTCCGAAGCGAAAACTCTTGGCTTCTGTCTCTTGCCTTGTCCATGGCACGTCCATGGCCCGCCCCACCCCACACACGCCACTTGAGAGAACTGATGTTTCTACATTTGCCTGGACTGGCCTGCTTGGGGTTGGAGTGGCTGCCTTCTCCCAGCTACTCATGCCCTTGTAATCCCTTGCACTCGCCAAACCGTCAAAAAATGCCTGCATTGTGTCTGTCACCATCACTCTGTGGGCCAAAATGGTCTGAGAAGAGTGGAACACTCTCGCGACTCTCGCTGCGTTCGCTCGACATCTGAAGGCCACGGGCAGCGGGTGGACCTGCTCTTCAGCGGCGCTCTCTTCCTTGCATGCGCCGTGGTGCACACTTTCCGTGGCAAGCTGCACAAGGCCTTCCGGGTGCTCTTCTTCTTGGCCTCTGAACACAGCTGGGTCGCGATGGGTCGCACGATTTAGCTACCCAGACCAGGCCTGTCCCGGCTAAGGCAAACATGATGCGACCCATGCGACCCAACGATCTCTGAGACATGCAGCCCATACATCGCCGAGGGGCCGGTGCTTTAGCATCCTGAGTCCAGCGGCTTTCTTAAGCTCCGAGGCCTTAAGCGGAAGCGCTGTTGCCTGGCCTCAGGGGCGCCCTTCTCTCGCGCCTTCGGGACCCAGCCATCGCTCGCCTGCACTCCGAAGAGCCAACAGCCAACGCTGCAAGCAATGCGAGCATGGCAATCTCTCTGTGCTTATATTTCCTTTGCATTCGGTACATGAGTACTCAACGTCTTCAGCTACTGGCGCTTCCTCCATCGAACATTGTCTGTTTCAGATCAACTGTGATAAATGTGTACTGGAAACGAATTAATGCGTTCCTTGCACCTTTGCTGTGAAGCTACGAGGAAAAGAAGAGGGTACAATCCGTGTTCAGTGGAGGATGACAAGGGCCATCGGCTATATGATTCAGTCTGTCCCGGCGCCTCGCGGTGGACGACTTCCCACGCCTGCTTCACGGCGCCGGAGGACCTGTAAGACGACATCGGCCGTCCGCCGACCCGCGCTGCCGCCCCCCCGACCCACATTTTAGCCGAGCGGCAGCTTGTTCGGAGGTCCAAGCAAGCTGGCGATGGCGATTTCCGCCTCCTCCTGGATTCGGGAGAGACAGCGGTCGTCGGGGGACGTGGCCCCGAAGTCTCCTCGTAGTCCGCAGCCGGAGACGGAGCCTGAGTTGCAGCTGACACAGGCACTTGCAGGCGCAGAGGTTTTCGGGTTGAACTCCTGTGTCAAGTCCACCATGTCCACCAAGAGCTTCTCCTCGTTGCTGGTAAGCTCCTGGTGGGAGCTCTCTGAGCTTTGCTTCCACCACAGCTGAGCCGTCCTCCAAAGCCCGGGCGGAGTCGGCCAGCGTGCTGCGCGCCTCATCACCACCGCCACAGCAAAGGGTCGCATCTTCACGTTGAAACTCTTCGCGCCCGTTCGGTGGCTCGGTAATCTCGCGCTTGCTACAACAAATGGATGGATGGATGGAGGGAGGGAGGGAGGGAGGGATGTGTGAAAATAACAGACTTGGACCTTTGCCAACCGTCGTTGGCTCAAGACCACTTTGCAATTGCAGACAAAAGGCGCTTCCGAACTTCAGGGCTACTTTGGTCTCAATCGTGTGAGCTTGCGCACGGAATTACTTTAGGGTAGTTTGGTGCGCATTCTGGGCTAGTGTACTTTCGCATGGTAGCGGAGCTGAAAGCTCCAAGGAACTTTGGTAGAACGACATGGCACGAGGAGGTGAAGACAACTTTACAGGGAAGCTTCGGCTTCCTCTGCCAGAGTCTTTCTCAGGTAACCCAGCAGACTGGGAAGAATGGTCATGGAACTTTAAAGCGTACATTTCGATGTTCGAGGTAGCTGCTGTGACTTTGATGGATAATGCCGAAATGCGCACGGCTGCGCAAGGTGACTTTACAGATGTTGATTTAACAGTCACTTTGGGCACAGGTGATGTAGATCCGGAACAGACCGCCAACCGAGTACTTTTCTCCCGAAAGCTACATTACTTGATTTCGCAACTTGTGAAAGATTCGGCGAAACTTGTTGTTCGACAGACCGAACACAGCAACGGCTTTGAAACATGGAGAAGACTTTACAAGAAGTTCTCGCTGCCAGGAGCCACGCGGAGCACGTCACTTTTGACGCAATTGTCAATTGTTGGATCTTAAGTTCAACCCAGCAACCTTCGAGCAAGACTTTAATGTGTGGGAAACCATAAAGACACGATATGAGCGACAGGCAGGGCAACCTTTACCTGATGGCCTGAACTTTACATGTTGATGCGCAGCCAACTTTTCTGGTTGTTCCATGTAAGTTCGGGGAGCACTTTGCCAGGCGATCCTGCAGCGTTGGCTCAAGACCACTTCGCCCTTGCAGACAAAAGGCGCTTCCGAACTTCAGGGCTACTTTGGTCTCTGTCGTGTGAGCTTGTGCACGGAATTACTTTAGGGTAGTTTGGTGCGCATTCTGGACTAGTGTACTTTCGCAGGATGAATGCACAGACAGGCAGAGAGGTTACGTATTAGGTTAGCTTAGGCAGGTTAGACTAGGCAGACAGGATCAAAAAAATTGCGGTCAGACCATAAGTGCCGATAGATCGATAGATCGGCAGATAGACTGATAGATACATCAACAAATAGATTCGTAGACAGATAGACAGCATGCATTGTACTACAGTTGGCACCCGGTCCACCGGACAGGGGGGGGGCCACCCTCACGCAAGCTTGGCTCCCGCTGCCTTGCTGCCGCGTCTTCCACTGCTAGTGCCACTGTGACGACGAGTGCGACGACTTCTACTACCGCTGTCGCTACTGCTGCTTCTTCTGCAACTACTGATGGGTGGGTCGATTCTGGGCGGGCGCAAGATTCCACAATAAATGGGCTCACCGTCCGTGCTCCGGTGCTTTCAGTCGCTGCGCCGCGCGTGATGCGCAACCGAATCGCACTGGGCATCCCGTCTCCTGCCCTCCTGTCCAGGATGGAAAGCACTCGAAGGACCACTCGGCTGCTGGAGGGCTCGCTCTCATCCACTACACCTGCAGGCGCTTGCGGAACGTGCGCCGGAAGGCATTGAGGCACAGTGCATCGCCGGTGCAAGGACTGCGACAGCGAGCACCCTTTTCCCGCTCTTCCACCGCGAGCGCGAAGGACGCGGCAGCCTGCGAGCTTTCAAAGCTCAGAACCGTTCCGTCGCTGATCTGTTTTGACTCTCTCGAGGTGCCTCTCGTACGGCCTCTTCTGAGTCGTCCAACCCCGCCGCCAAGGTTGGGAGTGCCAGCTCGCGGCAACTGCGATGCGACGGCTGACGGAGGCTCAAATTCGGGGGCCGTGCTCTGAGCTCTCCTCTCGCAAGTCCGGCAAAGGGCTCCCAGGCCCAGCAGCGATGCCTCCTCAAGGACCAAAATTGGATCAAAGCCAGCTCTGATGAGGCTCCCGGCTCTGACCCGGACGGCGGCATCGGGATCCGTCGCGTGCACCTCAGGAGTCTTTTTATCGTCCTTCTCCTTCTCTCGAAATCAGCTATCGCTACAGTATCTCTCCTCTTTCAAACAACAGGCGCGCCGACTCGTCTGCTTGCTCAAAACTCACTTACGAAGAAGCATTCGCTCGCTGGTGCTTGCTTCTTGCTCTCTGAGCGGCGGCGAAGACCGCGACGAGGGTTTCCGTCTCCAGCGCCAGCTCGCGCTCGCCGGGCTCACTTTCGGCCGGAGGGGGGCGCGTCGCCCGGGCCGCCCGCCGGGCCAGGAGCCGGGCCAGCGCCTCCCGCGTTTCAACGGAGCAGCGATCAAACCGCCCCTGCTGCCGGCCCCGCCCGGGCCTGCAAGGCCCTGGCCCTCAAAGAGACCTCTCGGCTCAGAGCACCGCCATGGGACCAGTCTGAGAGCAGACGACGCCTCCGACGCACCGCCCTCCTGCAAGAGCAGAGCGCATGCTCAGAACCCTCGCCGATGCTCGCCGTGCCATGCCGCACCTGGAGCCACCGCACCAGCACCTTGCTGGTCGACGCCTCTCAGTTTTTCCGGAACCCGGCAAGCGGCAAAGCTGCAGGGAAAGAGCGAGAGACTGAGGTGAGTGAGGCAAGAGCGAGGTCAGTGAGGGGGATGGGGCTGTCGGCTGTCGGTTATCTCCTTCAACGAGACTCTTCCTGAGGCCTTCAGCCTTCGGCCTTCTCTCTTTCGGCACCCTGCGCCTCCTTGGAAGCCTCTAGTGCCACACAGGCGAGACCACGCACATCCAGGTCTGGCAGCTCCGTGCAGGTGACGGCTGCAGGTCGTGGCTGCGTGACGGCTGCGTGACTGCGTGACCTGGCCTTGGTGCCACAAGGCCTCTTCAGCGGCCAAGCAGCCATCTCTGCCCAAGGAGCCCAGGGCAACCGCTGCTGCTACCCGGCCTCAAGCGTGGGCTGCCTCCCCCCCATTTCTTGATCCCTTCCCTTCCCTCCAGGTGCCAAACATTGCGGGTCGGCCTCCTGCAGCGTTGCCCACGAAGCGGTGTGCAGCGTGCAGGCCCGTGTTCCCCAGCTCCTGCTCCAGCAGCCTGCGAAGCCGGGGCACTGCGCGAGGTGCCACGTCACCGGTCACCTCCAGCGCGGCGAGGGCCTCAAGTCCCAAAAGCGCTGGCCCACACTGTCACGTCGTGCGGGTCCACCTCTGCGGCAGCACGCCGACCACGAACCTCCGGCCACGATGACACAAACGGCCAATGTAAGCATGTGCATCTTCGACGTCTGCCTAAAGCAGCGGCCGCCGTGCACCCACCCTCTCACACACTCGCAAAGCGATACATGCCAGAGTTCCTCTGGATCGCGCAAGCAGCCTGGCAGGAGAGGATACTTGTTGAAAGCTTGGTTTGTGGCCCCAGGCTGTCTTTGCATGTCAAAATGTCTATTGCCCTTGCTGCACATTGTCTGCCATGTCCAGTCTCAGAAGCTAGCATGCAACGCGTCCTATCGAGCTGGCAAAGCTCATCTACAGACATTCAAGCGAATATGGCTCAACCGGGTGGACGATCGATTGGAGTGCAGCTTCTGGATTGCCTTTTTCAGAGACTCTTTAAGCTGTCTCCGACACCAGATCGGCACCAACTGCCTCAATCAAAGCGCCGATTCGCCTCATGCCGCCACTTGCATGCAGGCAACCGTGCACGGTAAAAATACAAAAACAGGAAGCACCGCCTCTCCTCAAATTGATAAAACCCAACAAAAAATGTGCAAGGCCCGCCGGTCCTGCTACGGCTGCCGCTGCTGGCGCGGCCTGCTGCCCCAGGTCCTACACGGAGTCAAACGACGGTCACCTGCCAGCGCAGTGCCCCAAGCCTGCAGCAGCTTCAATCCGCGCAATCGGATTCCAAGGGCCGCCGGACCTCTGCTGCTCAGTTGTTTTGCTTTGCTCAAGGGCTTGAACCGCCCTCAGCCTGCGCGGTCGAGCTGCCCCATCCACGATTCTGCTGCTCAGTTACTCTCTCTCTCTCTCTCTTTGTCTGTCTCTGTCTCTCAAGCCTGCCCCATCTGGCCCCACACCTGGCTCTTCTGGCAGCAATGCGGCCACCGGGGCACCCCGATGCAGCAGCCAAGCCACCGCCGAGCCTGCTGCACCGACCCCGTTTTGGGGCCCCAAAAAGCCCAGGACTGATACATACATACATACATACATACATACATACATACATACATACTGTGAGTGCACATACCTGTGTCAGTGCACATGTCTCTGCAGCGTGCTGTTAGCTTTGTAGTTTTGCATGTTGTACATAATTTGTCAACGCCATTTTTGGCTCAAGTGCTTTGCTTCTAAGCATTGCCAAGTGTGCACGGCTGTAGTGAGTTAGGGTAGCTTCGCCGCGCGGAGTTGCTTACTCGCGACGGCCTGCGCTTTTGCAGGCTTAGGGACTGAGATCGTGCGAGTGGACTCGCGAAGCAAAAAGCAGCTGCCGCTCCCTGTTTGCTCTTTTGCAAGACCGGTTTGCGGTGCTTCACAATTGGGGGCTGTTCTGGGAAACGCTCTCAATCTCTTCGCGGCCCGTTGGTGGCGCGAGCTTGACTAGCTCGCCCATCCGCGGTCCGCCCCGGACGCGTGGGCTTGAGCTCACGCTTGCGGCCCTTTGGTGGGTGTGGCGGTTTCCGCTCCCCCTGTGCTATCTTTCGCCATGTCGGCGGAGGTGGCTGGGCAACCCGAAGGGGTCACCTTGCTTCAGGCCATTGAAGCGGGTGATGTCCCTTACCCGCGACGTATGGGACGTCGCGTGGCTCAAGTGGCGGAAGTCCACTGGGAGCCGACCGCTTCGTAAGCGCGACGGTCAGTATACTTCGCCCGAAGCGGAAGGGGCCCTTTGGCGCTCCGTCATGGCCTTCCTCTATGATACCGAAGATGCAGAGGATGATGATGATGAGGAAGAGGAGGAGGAAGAAGAGGAGGAGGTTGATCCTCTTCAAGATGCCCTCGGCGAAGAAGCCGGAGAGGGCCCGGAGCTGATCCCTGACGCGGGAGATGGCTCCGCGTCTCAGGGCGGCCCACCGCGGACCGCTGGAGCAGTCGCGGGCGGCGCGCTCTCGGCCATGGCCACTGGGATGGTCGCGGCCATTACAGGCGCGCCTCCCTCAGCAGTACCGGCCCTGACCGACGGTCAGGCGGGACGTTCTGGTCCGCCTTCTACGGCAGGGTCAGTGCCTGGCACGGCTGAGTCCTTGCAGGCGGAACTTCGCGAGCTCTATCGGCCAGATCAAGAGCCCGTAGCGGATTACATGAACCGCATGGCTCGTATCGCTCTGGCGCTTCGCGCGCATGGGGTTTCGATCACGGCCGGTGAGCTTGCGATGCTCACCACTAAGGCAACGCTTTTGGCAGAGGAGTTTGCCCAGGTCGGGGGCGACTGGCACCCGACCCGGATGGTCAGGCGTCTGCGGACCCGCTTTGCGGTCGCAGCGCTCAGGGAGGGTGGCGACGGCGCTGACGCGGCCGACGTCCAGCAGGAGTGCTAACGCCGATAAGGTTTGGAGCTCCCCTTCCGACGTTCCCCCGGGTGCGGCGCTGTCGCCGCCACCGTTGCCTCCACCGGCGTTTTCCCCGTCGGCGGCTGTGCCCGTGGCAGGGAGTGTCGCCAAGGCGGCGGCCCCCGCGCCCAAGGTGCTTACGGCGGCGGTTTTGTCCAACGCCCCGCAAGCTGCGGCCGCACCGCCGGCCGGAGCAGGCGTCGGCGACTTGGACAAGGGGGACTCTCCTTTGCGTGCCAGGCTGGCAGCGCTGGAGATGGAGATCGAAGCCCTGAGGCGGGGCTCCGATGGCGGCGCGTCGGTCACGGACGGCGCCGGGCAGGTGCATGGCTACACACTGCCCTTAAGGAGCAGACGGAGGCCTTGAAAGAGGCTCTGTCCTCCCGCGGCGGGCAGAATTCGATCACTTCTGTCAAGACGGACCTGAACTGGCCGACCTTGACAGATGACAAGAGTGATTCGAAGGACGTTGTCCTCTTTTACGAAGAGTTCGAAGACGTCTGTGGCCTGGCGAATAACTGCCGTGGCATGTCTGCGCGGGAGAAACTCCTAGCCCTTCGAGCGCGGCGCAAGGGGTCACGCGCGAAGACGTACACGAACGCCTACAGGGCGGCCTGGAAGTCCGGAGAAGTGCTCTCGGACCCAGAGGCAGTGTATCTCCGGATTAAGAATAAACATCTTATGTTCGGGGAGTCCCGTGAAGAACGGGAGGTCCGGGTGGACGGTGAACACGTCGCCCTGACCAAGGGACGCTTGACGGGGCATCAATTTTGGTTCAGGTGTTGGGCAAGCGCGTCGAGTGCATGCTCGACGGTTGCGCTGGCGCCAACCATGTCACCGAGGAGCTCTTGGTTGGCATGCTGAACCGTGCGGCCGAGCTCGGTATTGGCACCGAAGACCCTCGTTTTCCGGTTGTGCGACTCGAGAAATGGGTGCACCCGGAATTCGTGCACGGAATCGCTTCCGGCGCGCCTGTCCCTCTCAAGGGCGCGGCAGTCTTGCGCGTTACCTTGCTGGAGGGCAAGACGGCCGAGGCGTCACGGCCTGGCCCCGAGATATTCGTGCGTTGCAAAATCGCCGCCCGAAAGTCGAGCGATTGACTTCACCCTTGTCCGTGCGGAGTGAGGCTGTCCCTGGATTCTGGACGACGGGAGCTACCGACTGGACCTTGGAGCCCGGGACAACGTCGCTGAGGTCCGGACAGGCCTCGTGGAGACTTCTGCTGTGGGGCGGTCGAGACGGTTTTCGCCTCGGGTGGCGCCGGTAAGAGTTGCGAGTCTTGCGGCGTCGCCGCGTTTCCGGAAGTTCCGTTGGAGTGTTCCTCCTGCGGGGCCGCGGAGGAGCTACCAGGGGTGTACGTCCTGTTCCCGGTCTAGGGGGCGCCTTAGCGCCAATTGACCAGGATCACCATCCTAGCCCTTCTGACGGCTGCGTCGGCGTTCCTGGGCGGCGGCTCTTTCGAGCGCCCCGTCGAGGACAGAGCGGTCGTCACGGGTAACGTGCCCAGTGAGAACACCTGGTGGGAGGCCCCCCTCGGTGTGGGCGCGCAGGCCCAAGCTTGACGACACTGGTCCTGCCGTGGAGGACCCGTTTGAGACGTGCTTGCTCCAGAAAACCGGTGCCTCGGGGCGGTCGTCCGCCAGGTGGGCTCCATAGTTGGAGACACCTGGAGTGAGTGGCTCGTGGTGGTGGAGTATGTCATAGACAATACTTCCAGACCACACGGGTACACCCCCCGGGACCTGGAGCGGAGCTGGTCGCTCGCTCTCCCCCTGGAGAAGGATGTTCTCAGGGCGGCTTTGGAGTTTGAGCCCATATCTGAGTGGGCCCGCGGGCAGTTTAAGCAGTTCTCTAAACTGTCTGCCGCGGTTAAGGCCCACTGGGATCGCAGCTCAGCTGGGAGGGCCAAGCTTGCCAACCGGCACCGGCGCGCGGTGGACCTGAAACCAGGTGACCGCGTCGTCTGGAACGCGCCGAAGGCCCGCTCAGAGGGGGCGGGTCGGGTTCCCTGGAAACCGGGAGGGACAGCGAGGGTTTCCTGTGTAGACGTTCAACAATTCGATTCAGGTGCGTGTGACATTGCAGGACATGAACAATGAACCTGCTGTAAGAACTCAGCACCAGACCTTGAAGTCACCGAGGAAGACCTGTGGATCGGTGTCGCTGTCGCAATCCTGTCCCCCCTTGTGTAGCCGAAACTTCTTGCCTGGTAGCTCTACTATAATGTAGGTGCACCACCTTCTTAAGTAGCCTCGGCCGGTTCCGGTGCGGTTCCGGTCCCAGCTCCGGCTCACTAGCCGAGTCGTCGGGTCTATCTTCGGGAGGATTGCTAGGACCAAGCCACCATCTCCACGATGCGCTCGTTAGCCCACTCGCACCGTAGCTCTCCCGCAAGCCTGTCGGTGTCCTGCTCGGTAACCTTGCAAGGTTCGGAGGAGCCAGCCCCCAAGGTCGCCGGCAATCTCTCTCTCGTCTAGCTGCTCTTCCCGATCTCGTGCTCTAGCCGCCTCTGCGTAGATGGCCTGGAGTCTAGCCACCCGCCCACCATAGGAGCGGATGTAGGTATCCGACCCCTCAAGCTTCCATCTTCCAAGCATATCCCTATCCGCCGGGAGGCTCAGGCGCCGGTGGGCAGCACCGCCCTCTCGCTGTGCTCCGACCAGTAGCCCCTAGCAACCACTGGTATCCCGACCATAGCCAGGAGCCCTGCGGTAGCCACCATCGCGTCTGCGTAGGGAAGCCATCTTCTTCTTTAGGGCCCCCTTGTTCCTAGCCTCGGCATCAAGTAGTCCCGCTGATAGCCAGCATGGGTCTTCAGCTTCGACCAGGGTCCTCGAAATAGGCTCTCTCCGAGATGCATACAAGGTAACTCCCGTATGCGCCTGTTAGCCCCTGTCGTCTTTGTTCGCCGGAGGATAGTCGATAGCCGTCCTTCCGCCATAGCCAATTCGTTTGGGACCATAGCCTGGAGGTCCGACCAACGGAGGCTACCATCCCCAGACTCTCCAGCCAACGGCGACGCCCGTATCCAAGACTGGACGCTCCATCTGGTCAGGATAGCCGCCGGGTATCGGGGGGCTCGCCTCGTCCAGGGCGCTTTCCGCGATAGCTTCTCGACGACCGTATCCTTGATCGCCCAGGCTATCCTGCCAGAGGTGGCTCTGGACTCAGCCGTCCACTCTGTAGCTTTGAGGATGGCCTCCGGCACGGTCCTGCCGCTCTATCCGGACCCAAGCTCCCACGGAGCTTCTTCAATACCGGAGCCTCGCAAAGTTCTAGCTCCTCCTGCAGTCTTATAGCCCAGGTCACCTGCAGCCGCTCTTCCCTCGCCTGCGCCAAGGAGCCCTCGTTGACCAAGCGCTTTTGCCTATCCCCTTTTGGAGGTTCCGGCTCGCTATCCTCTTGAAGGTCGATTCCTTCAGCCGCTGTCCTCTTGCTGAGGTTCACCCAGGCTAGCGAGGTTGCTCTGTAGCCCGAGGTCCTTTCAACGAGGTCCCTCGCCTCACCGGCCTCCTGTATCCACAGGTAGAATCTCCGATGTACTCGTGGTAGCCAACGCCGAGTTCCTCCGTCACCTGGTGCCCTATCGCTCCCGCGTCCTCTAGCCCGAGGAAGCCCCGCGACGCCAGGTGCTCATGGCACCTATCCACTACCGCACGCTTCTGTACAAGAGCACTATCCCTCAAGGACGGAAGTGCAATGGGACTCCCTATCCCGCCGGAGGGAGAACCCGCCCCGCGACCTGCTCGCCCGGAGAAACCGTTGGCGGTGACTGAGGACTCGCCGTCCGCGAAGCAGAGAGGGTGCGAGGAGAGGCAGCCATTCTCGCTTGGCTAGGTAGCCAAGTTCCCCTTCTCTCCCCTCTACTTCAAAATTACCCCCCAGTCACAGCTATCCTGTCTTCGCATGTCAGACGCAACTATCCTGCGAGCGACGATAGCGATCGAAACTTCGTTTCTAGCGAAGCTACCTTCAATAGCTTCGGGAGGTAAATAGGTTAGCTAGCACACATAGTCGTAGCTCGTTCCTCGTCACGAGGTACGTTACACTCAACTTCAGTACTGGTTCCTTTCTCCATCCAGTGGCGATCCGTCTTACCGATCCTGTAGCCAAGACTCCGTCTTCAACTCCTACCAAGTGCATATCCTGGGAGTTCTTACCTAGATAGATTCCTCCAATCCAATTCGCTGTTCCTTTCTTCTCGGGTTTCTTCAGCGCATACACATACTCACCAAATGGGGCTATCTTTCCAAGGTTAAGGTCTGCCAACAACACTCTCGTAAGGGGTTGAACCTATCGCGCGTGTCGGTGGTACCGGTTCAGCAACCATGACGCATGGCAGAGTCCCCAGGCCCACACTGCATGGCCTTCGGGAATCTCTATACCAAGCTTTCTTTCTGCTGCTCGTACCAAGCATACCGTTTGGTTCCTCACTTTTTGGATAAACCTTTCCACTCTAGCCGTCCTTCCTTTCTGATACGGCTTGTTGTTCTGATCGTGAGTCTTCCGGTTCATCCTTCTCCGAGTTTCCACGATTGCAGCTATTAGAGACAACATTGCCTCTTCCGAGTCTCCTACAAATCCTACTTCATCCAAATGTCCAAGACTGTGTACCCATTTCAACACTTTCTCCACTGTCTTCCTTTCGGTCTGCTTTCCAGACACTGGGATCACAACTGACATCCTTGTCCAAGAACAAATTCCAACCAATGCTGGTGTGTCCTTCCTTGTAGGAACATGAAATCCAGCTGAATGATGGGATAAGGTACTCCCACTGAGTCCTTTCCTGCCTCCGGGTTCTTCTTTTCGTGATCCTGCTTACTCTTATTAGCTTCCACGCATGATGCACACCAATGTGCAAACGGTAGGTGTGTCGCTTCGTGAGCAAGTCGCTCTTCCTCTGAGGGTTTGTACGGTTCGGCTTCCACTCGTACCTTCTCCTTCTCCTCGCTCTTGAGCTTCTGTGCAGACTTCTGCATCTCCAACTCTGACAACGGATTTCCGTCTCCATCGTAGGTTGGTCCCAATACTCCTTCGCTCCGTCCAGGTGCGATACTTACCGGTACGACCGGCGTACTCAGTTCTTCTGGAACTCGTGCTTCTCCTCTAGCGAAAGGTGTTTCCGGTCCTCTCGCAACCATAAGAGCTTCAAAGTCTCGACAGAAAGTGAAAAAGTTTCCACTCACTGCATGTAGGATAACACAGATCCTCTTGGGTGTCCCATGACACTCCGCAATCTCCACATTGTGGCTCCTGATAGAACCATAGTCCGAGTACAACTCGACCAATGACCGTTCACTTCCTCCTTCAGATACCATTGTCGTCCTATACTTCCATCCGGGAAAAGCATCCTTAGGATCCATATAAGTTGTTCCTTGATACAAAACAAAAGGTGTACCGTCTTCCATGATCGTCCATTTACCACTGGGAGTACTGTCCAACAGCTCCCGTAGATAGTTTGGAATACGTACCGTGACGAATCTCTCCACTGCAGTACGACTGTCAGTGCTACCTCCTGAACTTGAACCAGTTCTACCTGTTCCGTCCAACGGGTGCTACGATCACTTCCGACAACAGACAATCTACCTAACAAACAACAACTATTCCGTTTGTAGAAGATCCTCGCGTTCGCTTTCCCGTCTGGGCTAACCAGAACCATTGACGACACTGTAAGGTTCCACTGAGCACTAAGAGCTTTTTCTCCCTCAGGTACTTCTGGCTGATACTCCAATCTCCAGCCATTCTTCAGCAGTCTTCCCATCGACAACAGAATGTTTGTCGCATCGCTTACAATGAAGCTTTCCGAAATACTTGGGGCTGTCCAACAGTCCTCTCCTTGTTCCACTGAGATCACAGCCGTGACCATTCCTGCTGACTTAATCGCATTCCCTTGGGCATCCTCATACCTGTTGTGCCTGTGTTAATGCGTGTAGCCTTCGGATGTGACCTGGGTAACAAACTAGCATCCGATCCTGAATCCAAAATAATGATCTCAAGTGCTTCCTCGGGTACTGTCCCTTCTACTTGAACTGCTCGAACCACTTCGTGGTCGTCTACAACAAACCACTCGCCATCTTCATCCGTGGCGTCCATCACACACCACTCTGCTACATCATGGAACTCTTCGCGAACCATCCGAACTTTCTCGGTTTCGGTCTCCTTTTTCTTCTCCATCGCTCTGAGGTGAGACTCTATCCAATCATTCTCTCGTTTCACCGCGTCCTCGATGGCCTTCTTGTCATAGGGCTTTCCTTCACTTTTCAGCTTTCTCTGCTGCCTTAGGTAGTGTTCTTCTCCTGGATAGTATTCTGGAACTCGTGGAATTCCAGTATCAGTCGGTGGCATGGTTCTCTTGCACACCGATTCCAGGCGTGCACCACAACCTTGGCAGATTCCAGTTGGTTCACCAGATCCAAGTTCCTCCTCAGAGTCTGTAAAACCAGGACTGGGCAGTTCACCGAAAAATGGGTTGGTGATCTCCTCACCGTCTGCAGTTTCATCTGCAACATCTCGAACCATCCGTACTGTGTTGACCTACGTGATGTCGATGTCCTCGTCCTCCGAATTGATCTGGAAAGTCTCCGGATACTCTGCAGGTGGTGTAGCTATATGGTAAAAAGGGTTTAGGATTGAATCCACGTGATCCACTTGATGCTCCTACTCTCCGGGTAACAATCCTTGGGTCTGGACGACTGGTTGTCTGGCGTATACTGCCAGTCTCGACCACATTAGGTCGGGGGTAAGGTTCCTGGTTTGGTGGATTGTTGGGATACACTTCTGCTTGGGGATGTTCTTCCGCTTCCACATTGCGAACAGAATGTCTATTGGGGCATTCATTTCCCCAATGTCCTTCTTGATGACAAATCCTGCAAACTGTTCTTCCAAGTCGTTTTCCTTTTCCTTTCTTTCCTTTACCTTTGCTCTTTCCTTTGCCTTTTCTACCTTTTCCACCTTTCTTGCCTTTACCTTTTCCTCGTCCTTTACCTCGGCCTTTGCCTTTACCTCTTCCACGACCAAACCTGAATCCTCGACCTGCCTGCATGGCTCCAAATCCTCCAAACATTTTGCCATATCCTTTCTTACCTTTTCCTTTTCCTGCACCTTTTCCTTTCCATCCTTTTCCTTTGTACTCTACTCGATTCACTTCCATTGCTTGGTGTCCTCCACCCGTAGGTGCATTCTCCACGGCTCCTAGGTACTGTTGACCTTGTCCTGACTCCAGAGGTTGGTATACTTGATTTGGCATCCAACTCCTCGTTGTACGTTCGTAGACAAGTACACTTTCCTTACCTGGGTGTATGTGGTTTTGTCCGTAAGCTGAAGATGAATGTGTTCCTTCAAAGGACTAGGAATACATCTCAAGAGAGTAGATAGAAGAATCTCTCGAGGGTAGCTCTGTCCACTACACCTCTCGTAATCCTTTACCAGTTCTTCCAGCTTGGAAATCTGTGCCACAGCACTCAGTCTGGCTGAAAACATGAATTGCCTGCATCCAAGCTAAACTTCTGCTTCGAGTACTAGGCTGATACATCCTCAGTAATGACTTCCACAAAGCAAATCCATTCCTCGATCCAGCAATACTTGGGTCTCGTGCATGCTGCTTCGTGGTTCCTGTCAACCAGACATGGTCTGCTGTGTTTCATCCGCGAATGTTGCTGGTAATACCGCATGGTCTTCCAATCTTTCCAAATTCTTAAAGGCATCCGCATACTTGGGTTCAGCATACGCAAGAATGTTGTACAATTGTTCCTTGAAATCCATGAAATCTTGTGCGTCTGTTTTACCTCCACCGAATGAAGGCGGTCTACCCAACATCTTCACTGCACCTTCTAATGCCTTTGAGAGTATACCTTCGTACGAACTTCCTGAATTACCTTGACTTCCAGTGTAGGTAACTAGCTGATTGATTGCTTCAGTGGTAACTCTGGAATTCTGGACTAATTGTCCGAGTATATCTTGAGTAGGTATCATACCTAATCCATCTCCGTCTCCACCATCTTGTACTGGGATTCCGGCAGCCGATGAGGGCTGTCCTCCTTGCATAGCTTCCGTCCTGACAAGCAAACAGGCAAGTACCATGGCTCTGACTTTCCGCTTGAATCCACTCACTTTACGTCTCCAGCGAATACTGTGCATCCGATTCACTTTCCTCCGCATACAAGTGCATGTGACTCCTTTTTGCATTCTTCCTGCGAGAAGAGTTGTTCCGAATACGCAGCTCCACAAGAGCTGAAGGACTAGTGATACAGCTACGCAACCTAGGGTTGCCAGTACAGCTTTTGCTGTTGGTAGCTCAAGCGCCAAACTACAGATCTTCCTTGTCGACGTCTGCAGCCGATTGTCCAGCTGGGTCGTTTTGTCCAGCATTCTGCTCAGGTTGCTTGTTTCTTTCCTTCGCGGCCTTCTCGTCAAGCTCAGACGAATCTGGGTCTTCCTGGTCTTCCACGCGTTCCGAACTTTCACTTGCTTCTGACTCCGCATCAGACATTTTGTCATCGCTTCCGGCTTCATCCGGCCCTGGGCCTCCTGGGCCAGGTGCTGGCTCCTCCGGCACTGCCTCCTTAGCCGCCTTTGCCTCCTTGGCATCCTTTGCTCTTTCTGAGAGCTCCTTTGCCACTTCATCCATGATTTTCTGGGCTTCTCTCGAGGCCAAAGTCTGGCGCAACTTTTCCTTCTGGTGTTCTTCCATCTTACTGCGAAGTTCTTCTCGACTTGGCGTTGTAGTAGGGGGTTCTTCCTCGTTTCCAACCAAGTCAACCACGCTCTCGCTCGGCTTGTTCTCCTTGGCAGTCCAAATTTCCGGCTTCGACTTTTCCGGCTCAGCTTTCTTCTTTGTACTCGCGGCCTTACCTGCTTCCTTTCTCCGAGTGTCAACTTCTTCTGGGGATAGCAGTGGGTAGTCTCTATCCTCCTGCATGAGCTCTTCCTCGGTGCTTCTCGTTGCTTTTCGAGATTTCCTTGGACATACTCCCGTAGTCGCAAAGTGCGAGCATCGGGAAGTATTTTCGATACGGGTTGATCCCCGTCTCGTCCCTTTGATATCCTGGTCGTGAAATTCCTCGCATAGGATACAGTCGTCGCGTCTTGTTTCCACGATCCAATACGGTGAGCATGGGTTCGTACATGCAAAATTGGAGTGAGCTGAACTTGCATCCTTTCTTCCAATGTCCTCCATGCCAACACAAAGAGCACAAACTTTTTCCTGGGGGTAGCGATCCGTAGATTGTTCTTCCCCGCGAAGTTTGCGTTGGCTCGATATCCAGTCTTCCCTTACCGGCTGGGTGCATGGACCAAGGTTCGATACTTCTTCCAGCTCCTTTGCATTCTCTCCGGCTGGGAATGCGTCGTACGGAATACACTTCCAGCTGCTGGTTGATTTCCTCGAAATCCTGTTCTCCAGACAGTTGCCAGGGAAAACCGTAGAGAGGTTGTACTTCGCCATTCCTTTCACCGAAGCCACGCATCGCCAGAGTCTGCAGGAGTTGTGCCACTTCGTACGTCCACTCCTTGGTGAACGGCGGCTTGCATCCTGGGAGGAATTCTTCTCCTTCACGCAACTGCTGTCGCGTTTCAGGCCAATCCTTCTCCTATAGATCCGCTCAGTCCATTCCTTTCCAGGAGTTTCCTCAGGTGGCTGCTTCTTACCTTTTCCGGATCTTCTTTTCTCCCGAATCCTTTTCTCTTCTTCCTCAGTACTCTTGGGATCCGTCGCCTCCGGCAGCTTTGGCATCTTCTTGGGCATAGGCATTGCCTTGACGGCTGGCTCCTGTACCATCGTCGTGCTTTCATATATGCCCAACAGGCATCTTTCCAAAGCCTTTTCTTCGCCATACCGGATTGCTGTTTTGATCGTCTTCCCCATTTCGGACTGTAAGCGTTCCGAATGCAGCAAAAATGCATTCTGTGCTTTCTCAAGGGATTTACATTGCCCAAGCCATTCTTTTTCCGCGATCCGTGCGCTTTCCACTTGCTCGTTCTTCCTGGAGCGCAATCGATCCACAACTTCTCAAGCTTTGGCACGGTACCATTCTTCCGCTGGGTCCACGGATTCCACAGGTACTTTGGTCTTACGCTGTTGCCGATTGGCATCCTGAAGTTCTTTGGCTCTTCGCTCGGCTTCTTCCACGGCTGGGATACGCTTTGCTGCATCCTCAAGTTCTTGCTGCTTCTGCTTCGACTCAGCCTCCAAGGTCCGCTTCCGTTCTTCCAGCTCTTCAAGCTTTCTCTTCCAAGACATTGCTTGGGATCTCTTCTCCTCTTCTTCCTTGAGAGCTTCGAGACGTTCTGTCTCCAGGTCCTTTCCTGGGGGATCGTAGGTAGATCTGGGCTTGAAGTGCCAATTGTTCTGCAACATCTGACTGTAGATACTACGGAAGGGGGGCTGATACTTCCTGTCAAGGGTGAACCGCTTATACTCTTTCTCAAGCAACATAACATTCTCAATCGTTCCTGCCACTTCCATCGCTTCATCCAGTTTACGTCGAACACCTTCAGGATTTGTTGCTTCTTCCAGCTTCCTTTTCTCCTTCTCGGCCTTTCTACTTCTCTTGGCTTCTTTCCGGGCAGTCTTCTTTTCCTTCTTCTTTTCTTCTCGCGACTTGACTTTTCCAGTTGATGCCGGGGTCCTCGCAGAAGTTCCTCTTCCGGTACTGGGGGCAGCTCCTTCCTCAGGCTGACGCTTTGCTGGGGTCTGCGAATTGCTTTGCTCCACAAGTGCAGTTCTTCTGCTCTGTGCTCTTCGCTGCATTTCCTCCAGTTCAGAAACTCTTCCTGCCATTGCATCCGCTTGCGTTGGGTCCGTTGATCCTTCAGTTGGCCTTCCAACCGGCGGCAGAGAGAGAATCTCTGTGTACCGGGTATTCTTTGGTACTTCTTCTTCCGCCATCCTGGAAGCAAATGTTCCCATACACAGGCTTCCTTATCCTCTTCGAGGGGATACAGCTGCGGTAGGATAGCAAGGTGAGACATGTTCATACACAGGCAACTTGTTTCCTGCATGCTTCCTTGGCTCAGCGAGATACTCATACAGAATCCTACAACTTCTCCGGGATCACCGTCATGGCGAATCCAAAGTCTCTACTGTCCAGTTTCCAGGTATCCTTGAATACTTCTTCCGGTTCCAATCCGGGTTTCCAGGGTTTCCTTCGGCCCACGGGTTTCCTGGATCTTCAGGCTCTCTCGCTCCGCTACCAAGTTAAACTGTAAGACCCTGAGCGTTCACGCTTTTCCTGCTTAAGCCAAAGGCGCTGCATAGTCATTCTATACATTTCATATGCCGTAGCCTAGGCTCACCAAAGGTGTGGGCGTTCCTATGTACAAGATATAACAGAGTCACCTCGTCGAGCACATCGTCGTACGATGCGAACCGGCTCTGGTTTAGCTGGATGTGAGCCGCGTCGGCCCATTCTTCGATGGGCTGCGGGAGGTTCTCAAGCTTCTGCTTCTGTGGCGAGATGATCGCCCTAAGCATCGTGCGCTTCCTGCTCACCGTCGCACAGGATCGTATCGCCTAGTAAGGCGTCTCCATGCCTCGAACCCATTGTTCTGGCAATTGCACACGATCGTGAGTGGTTCCCTCGAGGTAACCATCTGAAGCGCGTTCGCGAGCTCTTCTCTTGCAGTCTGGGAACCGGGTCGGCATCCGGCGCTTTTTCTCCGAATGCCGCGTCCAGCTCCTCAGAACTGAACGGCTTCTCCCGCTCTTCGAGCCACTCAAGAACCTCTTGCAGATCCTGATGGATCGAGCACACGTAGCTCGCCATTCGATGCCTCCAAGGTAGAAACTGCTCGTGCTCTCCTGAGAAAGTCGTCGGCATTCCCAGCCCTTTGTTGTCCACTTCTCTCCAGGGTGCTCTTTCTTTGCCATGGCCTCCACGAGCTCTGTGATCGACTTGACCTTTTCGGTCAGTAGCTGCGGCATCGTGCCCATCTGAGCCGTCGCTTGCTGCACTGCCTGTTGCGCTTGCTGCAACTCGGCCGCGCTCTCAGCTCTCACAGCTTCCAGACCCGCGCCCTGTTCCGCCTTCAGCCGGGTATTCTCTTCGCGTTGCCTGGCGCCTTGCAAGCTCGGTTCTCATCGCCACAAGTTCCTGCATCACTTGCGGGGTAGTGGGATTACTCATCGCAACCGATCAAGAACTCGGCGGCGAAACTCACGACTCTGAATCAGAGTCTGCAGGTGTTGGCCCAACAGACCCCAGATCCTCTGGAGGCGCCTAATCCGGTGAAGCAGCCGGATCAGGCGTGCCCAACGGTCAACTGCCGGGGCTTGTACCACGACAAAGCCTTCGTCCTCAGCACCAGCTAGGTCGTCACCAGCAGCACGTCTAGTGTCCATTCAAACCGGCAGCTCCGCTACCATGAACGGAGTTTAAGGCAGAACTAACACCGCAAGGTGCACTTCTTTTGACGGCTTGAGCCAATGTCATGCGCATATATACATGCTATGTGAAACATGCTACGTGGCACCTACAAATCTAATCAAGGTGAGGAGTGTCAGCTTAACTTTTTGGGTACATCGTCCCACATCGATTACAAGCCTTCAAGAGTTAAAGCAACAAGCTCCGTAAGTAAAAGCTCCGCGTGAACTCACATCTGTGAGAAAATTGAGTAGGAGTGTGCTTTTCGGAATGTCTTGCACGTTGGTAACCTCACTAAGGTATCCAACATTTGCGGTCTACAGCTGTCAGCTGTTTTGTGAGCTTGTAGATATGAGTAGTGGAAAGTAGGGCTGTGAGTAGGAGGGGGTAGTTGGCTGTCCAGTGGGCTTCTACCGTGCCACCGAACAGCAGAATGTGCCCGAGGGTGAAGGGGAGTGTTCGGGCCTCTTGGTTGGTGTATGTGCGTGCTGTGGGTTCGAGCACCTGTGTGAAGTAGGTGCGTTTCAGGTGTGTAAGATCTTCCGCCGGCTTTGGGAATGGAAGGCCTCCAATCTGTTGTAATCTCCCGCTGTGAGAGCTGCAGACTCCAGCCCATACATGACGAGTGGAATGAAAATCGCATTGTATATGCGAAGCTTCCATTTCAGAGTGAGGTCGGCGTTGCTCCAAAATTGGTGGAGCGCGTGGAAGGGCTGTCGTGCTTTGGCAAGTTTGGTGATGATGTCTTTGTGTGGAGCCGTCGCTGCTGAGTGCGACACCAAGATATTTGGCATGCTGCTCGATTGTGACGGGGGGGTTGTCGTCCCCGAGCGAACTCTCTTGATGCTCTTCCATTTTTGGCACGGGTCGAGAGTGGCCTCGCTTTCGGTCGCTCTTTTAACGACTGTGTTTTGTCATTGCGAGCTTGGGTTGTCCTCGTGGTATTGTGCCTCTACATCGCGTCTCTGTGAGAGGCGGGCTGTGGAGCGTTGCTGTATGACCTGGCAGGTGGCTGGTGTGATCCATGGGTGTTTGGTAAGGACGTGGTGGCGGGTATATGTTCTTGGATGGCTGCTTTTGAGGTGGCTTCCTGCAACTGTTGCCAGTGCTCGTGTGGCTGCGACTGTAAAAGGAGTTGCGGTGGACGCTGTGAGCAGTCTGTGGTGGGAGTGATGTGGTTCATGTCCTGCAGATGTGTTTGTTGTACTCCTGCTTCTGCTCCTCTGTGGGGGTTCTGGTATGCTTGAGTTTGGGTGGTGTGCGCTTGGTCTGTTCTGTCCTAGCAGTAGCTCGACCTTGACCAGATAGGGCCTATCAGATAGGGGTTGCTGTTGAAGGCTGCTTCTGGCAGTGTGTGGATGTGGACGATGTTGCGCCAGTCTTTGCGAGGGGCGGGTCTGGTCTTGGAGCATGGTTCTTGTTGCGCACGGAAGGATTTGTCAAGTTCTGAGACCTCCAGCCCATAGATTTACGATGGTTTGCTGTTCTGTCCTAGTGTAGCATGCTTTGTCTCGTGCGTCCTGTCGTATTGCTGATCCCTGCAGCCATGACGTGGATTGAGGCATTTTGATCGCACGATTCCCAGGATGTTGCTGGTATGCAAGGCTGTTCTTGTGTGTGCAATCGTGTTGTGGCTGCTTTCCATCCAACTCTGCGGGAAACAGAAGTCCTGTGAGGCAAGGAGATCGTGGAATTGGCGTTGGTTGGTGTCTCCTTCCTCAATGTCGTCGGGCTCGTCGTCCTCAGCGGTTTTATAACCAATTCGGCTTCATGTTTTCGGACGCGCCTTTCAAATCCACTCAAATATATCTTCAGCCACATAAGGCAAATATCTAATATGGGAAATGAGGCCTGCTAGAGAGCTTACGGGAGACTCAGGGAATCGTGACTGCAGAAACGAAGCAGGCGCACACTGGTCATGTTTTTTTTCCTCTGATGGCAAAGCCGCTCGGGGAAAAAGGTGCAAGCTCGAAGTTCCCCTTCGGGATCTTTTGGTTGGCACTTCGCCAGCCGCCCCTTCGGGCTTTGACAAGTTTGGGGCGTCTTTCACCCCCCCGAAAAGATTGGGTGGGAGTGGCGGGTACAAACAGTAACTTTGCTGCACGGAAGGTCCCGCCCACCACCCTATGTTTGAGCAAGCACGGACATACAAATCATTCAAAGAGTTCATCCTGAAATAAGGTTCCGGTGACAACAACATGAAGCGGCTTCGAAAAACTTCACGAAGTTTCGAAACCCACCTTCAAAAGGTTATAAAGCCTTACGGGACTTATTTAGGGTTTTTAGCGTCCCAAAATCGGCTTACAGCCAATTCGGCTTCATGTTTTCGGACGAGCCTTTCAAATCCCCTTAAATATATCTTCAGCCACATAAGGCAAATATAATATGGGAAATGAAGCCTGCTAGAGAGCTTACGGGAGACTCAGGAAATCGTGACTGCAGAAACGAAGCAGGCGCATGCTGATCATGTTTTCCTTTGACGGCAAAGCCGCTCGGTGAAAAAGGTGCAAGCTCGAAGATACCCTTCGGGATCTTTTTGTTGCACTTCGCCAACCGCCCCTTCGGGCTTTGGAAAGTTTGGGGCGTCTTCCACCCCCGCACCATCCGCCCCGTAACTTCAAGCGCTCTGCCACTGATGAAACACACAAGTCGATCCTCAAAGTACTCGCCAAGAATCGGGAATCTCCAGTCGGACCGCCATGGCCCATCTCCAGGATTGGATTTGCTAGGCACCCTGGCCCTAGCATACCATGGAATGGCGGGCTCCTCCGCCCATCTGCACACTCGTAATGAAGCAGGATGCTCCTCCAAAGATCGTCCGACCCCTTGATCATGGCCGCCAAGACACAGCTGCGATCAATGAGGTTTACCACCCTTCGGTTGTCAAGAAATTCTTTCCAGACATACCGGGCAGCAGTAACCGCGTACAACTCCGTGGTCCTATCAAGCGCCTCTTCCCCAGTCCAGCCCATTGCCCTACGACCGATGGGTCGGTGGCACTCAACAGCCCTTGTCTCGTGAGAGCCATCGTCACGGACGCGATACATCACGCCTCCTACTGTGCACGAAAAGGATCCGTCAAGCTTCTCGCAAGCGCCATCAGTGAAGACAAAAGCTCGACCGCCCAAGGGTCGCACTTGGATTTCACGAGGCCTGCCCACCAGCATCCGCTCACGTAAGCTTTTGAAGATCTCGGCATCAAGTGGAGTCAAGACATGTCGATGACGCGCTTCAGCAAGCCCTCGCAGCTTGGCCATAGCTAATCGGCCTTGACGTCCCATGAGCTGCGATTCAGAAAACTGTATCCGGCCAAAGAGCCAAGGAATCTGCTTAGGGTCCACAAAGCCATCCGCCAGGACCTGGTCAATTGAAGCAGCAATATCCCGAGCCCTCTCTGGCTTGTTGGCCACACGCATCACTCCGCCCTTGATGTCAGAGGCATCCAAGTGGACTCCTAGTACATCTGCTTCGGAGGCAAAGGGAAGATCCTTGTCGTCGGCGCAGTCAATGCCAAAAAGGTGCAGCGCCGCCTTAACCGTTGAATCATGATTTCCAGCCAGTGCGTGAACCTCAGCGGCAGGATAGTCGTCGAAGTAGCTCGAAGCAGCAAGCTTGAGCTCCCAGAGAATGCGTTGCGACAATCATGAGAACCGATTAAACAAAGAGGATGGGGGGAGGAGGTGGAAGAGGGAGGAGAAGGACAAGCGACACCGGCACAGAAGTCACAAGTGACACCCGATAGAAGTCACAAGTGACCCCTCTACCGATTAAACTGTCCCACCGAAGCCAGTGCTCCGAACGGTAACACACGGCAGACGAATCCTGTGGCACATCCGTCAGCTGGATCCCGAAGTGTAACCACACAAACCTTGTGTTGGCCAGGGAGGATCGCAAACTGTTTGTAAGCTGATCGCAAGTTTGTAGTTTTGATGACGGGTGCACATCGCCGTCTATCCTGAGCCCAGTAGGTCAGTAGGAATGCAGAGGGCCAGAAATCACAGACCCATCGGACTTTCTGAAGTAGATCTCGCCCTTGTCAATGCACACACGCATCAAAGCCATGCATGCCCACGCGAGCTCATCAAGAGCCCTCAAGCTTATCTACTCCATCACGGCCCATGCCTGCTTGACAGCATTTTTTTCACCCACAGCGTCTTGTCCCGAAGGTCGCCTAGTGCAGGCCTAACAGACGTGTTGTCTGGAGACTTGGAGTCTCAGCCGTGTCCGTGCCTAAGCACCAAAAGCAACAGCAGATCGCACCCGGTGTAGCACCCAAAGCGATGCGATCATGCAGAGAAACGAAAACAGGAAGCGAAAACTACGTACAACCGTCGTTCAAGACGTGGAACTAACTCGTGTGCAGACACACAAGTGACTGCAAAAGACCTCAGTGTGACCCAGTCGAGACTCCTTCTGAAGTCCCTCGCGGGAACCAGGGACTTTTCACAGAAGCTTCAGCCAACACTTTCCCTCGCACCACGGACCACAACACAAAGCAATAGACATCGACATTTATGTTGATAGTGATTGGGCAGGTTGTCAGTTCGTGCTCGGCGCGAACATAATTTCGCACAGCAGGACCCAGGCCACTGTGGCTCTCTCGAGCGGAGAAGCTGAACTTTATGCGATTGGGTCTGGGACAGCAGACGCACTTTTTGTGAGACTTCTTGTTGAGGAATCCAAGCTTTTCCAGAAGGCGAACCTTTGTGAGTGCTTTTACCGATAGTAATGTTGGCAAGAGCATTGCTTCACATTTCGGCGCTAGGCGCACCACACAGCATGTTGAACTTCGCTTTCTTTATGTACAGGAACTTGTTGCTTCAGGCATGGTTCGAATAAAGAAAGTCGGATATACTTACTAAGTATATTGACAAGGATACCTTGCACCGCCATCTTCCTACTTTCGGGTTTGTGGTTTAGCCACCCATCGCGGGTTGGACTTTGCCATCTTCCCCAGAAGAAACCAGACGAGAAAGAAGAGGACTTTGAGAGCTGAGAGAATCACGTTCTTGCGGACATGTACTTTTCATGCTTGTGCGGACATGTACTTTTGCTTGCTTGTGCAGTTCGACATGTCTTCGACTTTCGCTCGTCTTAGGAATTTTCGATTTCCCTGAACCACCTTTGAAGATGATTTTTTCAGTTTTCCGTTTCTCCGTTCCGAAAAGGAAGAAACTTCTACCGTGAAACCTTGATGGTGGATGACTTTTCCGATGATGGTTTTCCGGTGCGAACGCACCACTTTTCATGTACATATGTAAGCTCACTTGACTTTCCCGTTCAGGGTGTTCGGGTTTTGTCGCGGGTTTTGCTTTTGACTTTGCACCTTTCCGCCGCAACCGCTTTCACTCGGACTTTGGTCGCTCGCTCGCTCGGCATGCCATGGTCTCTGTGACTTTGCTGCGTTGCGACTGCAACTTTCTGGAATGTTCTGAGAATTTTGTGGCGATTTTTTGGCAAGATGGATGACAATCAGATCTTGCCACCTGAACCGCCACTTTCCGACGCCGAGCTCAGAAGCCTTAGACTTTTGGTCTAGCGAGCCTTTCAGGCAGGTCTGGACTTTGGACTTTCCCAGTCCAGACGTGGTGGCTTTGTCCCTGTGCTAAGGGAGCGCATTTTGAACAGGAGCGACTTTGAGCAAGCCGGCCTCGCTCCACCGGCGGATCAGGACGAGAAAGCCGGTGCCACTTTTGGGTGGTGGTTCCTCGTGGCACTTGTGGTGCTTGTTGGTGTGACCAACTTTGTGGGCACGTTCCACCGGGACATTGCCCACTTTGTCTCCTTTCTGCGTGGGATTTGCCGCAGAGTCTTGAGGAGGCTGATCCAGTTGATCACTTTTGGCCGCGTTAGGAAGCAGCCTCAGTCGTAGTGGCGCCAAAGACTTTCCCTGAGCGGCCCCCGCGCAGTGTTATGCCGGGTGGCCAGTACACTTTCTGGCAAAGGCCGCAGGCCACTTTTTCAATGTACAATGCGGCATATGAGCCAGCGCACTTTGCTGAGCTTTTGCGCTCGAGGCAGTGCGAGCAACTTTGGATTCTAGCCAACTTTGGCCGGGCATCTCCGACTGGAGCACTTTGCCTGTGCTGCCTGGGGACGCAGCCACTTTCGGCCTTGCCGGCCATTGCTGCAACTTTGTATGGGAACACCCTGGAATTGATACAGCGGTGGAACTTTGGGTTATACAAAACACTTTGTTCCACTTTCTGTTCAGGCAACTGTTGCCCAACGTGCCGCGCACTTTGGCGGATGATCTCCTTTCCGAGTGCACTTATTGTGCCTCGACTTTTGGAGGTTTTTGGTGGAGGACACTTTTCGATCAGCGGCCGAGATTGCCCTTGGCTCTCGGATGGTGTGCTGAACTTTAGCTTTTCTCCACGCAGCGCACTGCTCATGTTCACTTTCGGGCTTTCGATCCGCCGCCAGCAAGGATTGGAGAATCCAACTTTCGGTGCGATGTGAGCACTTTGGGGCTCAGAGTGACATGGGCCAGATGGAACACTTTGTTAAATGTCAGCAGAGTCTGGAACAGGCGGTACCTCGACTAGTTTGTCGGTCTGCCTCCCTCTGAGACTTTCCAACTGCACCCTGCACTGGATGCAGCTACTTTGTCTGGCATGGTGGTGTTGGTCCACCTTGTGGAGCCCAACTTTATGGTAGATGAATTGAGCAACACTTTTGCAACATCGAACAACTTTTATCGATTATTTCATCCACCTGTACCTGCGCGTGCTTGGGATGCACTTTCAAACATGCCGTGGTGGGACTCAGTCCCACGCGAGCTGCTCCAGCACTTTGTAAGGCCAAGGCTCTGAGATACTTTTGGAACAGTGACACTTTTCGCCTACATGGTTGAACCCATATCTGTACATGTCTAGGTGTTATATACTTTACGAGAACAAAGTACGTAACTTTAGTCTCGATGAGGCGTTTGAAAATAACACGTCCCCACTTTCTCCCAGACTTGGACCTTTGCCAACCGTCGTTGGCTCAAGACCACTTTGCTCTTGCAGACAACAGGCGCTCCCGAACTTCAGGGTTACTTTGGTCTCTGTCGTGTGAGCTTGTGCACGGAATTACTTTAGGGTAGTTTGGTGCGCATTCTGGACTAGTGTACTTTCGCACAGACTACTTGGAGTAAGCACCCAAGCCACCTGAGTCCCTCGAAACAACAGATTGCAAGCAGATTGCAAGCTCGACCACCTGTGATTAAGGAGAAACAGGCAGCCTGCACATCTAGCCTTAATGGCTTGGCGGCTAGGCAAGGATCACTTCGGGCCACGATTTTGCCGGGCCTCGTCCCTCCTCGCTCACATGCTGCAAGGCATCCTCCAGCTTGGCGGCTGCCTTGAGCCTCGTTTTGTGCTCTTTGCCGCCCTTGCCTCCTTGCCCTGACCTTCCACAACTGGGCCCCGACGGCCCGGCGGGCCCTGACGGCGACGTGCGTTTTGTGGCTGCAGCACGCCTCATAAACGGCAGTGGCGCAGTGGCTGCAGAGGGGTCTTACTCGGTACACTGCGGAGCATCAGAGACTACGTGGACACGGAAACCTGCGCGAAACCTGCGCAGCGACCTGCGAGGTTGCAAAGCGCCTCGCTCACCGAAATAAAATCATTCGAGACGTTGGTATGAGTACGGAATGAGGGAGTGCTGCCCTCCACACGTACGCGCCGCTTTGCATAGCTATTATCGTTTCAGGTTACCCCGTGACCATGTGATGCAATGCTCTGACCAAATCCATTCCGAGGCAAGCGCTTGCCAACTTGTGGGTCGAAACAGTTTCGTTACGCTGCTTGCTTGTCGTGCGTTGCTTTCCTGTGGCTTCGGAAGCCTCTGGCTTCGCGAATACAAATATGCCAATCTTCTGCCTAGGCGCGGGGGTCGCGAATGCCATTTTTGCTTCCAAGAAGAAGAGATGGCAACCCTCTTGGTGGTCGCAAAGGGTCGAATGCCGTTTCATAGTGGGTTCGCTTCGAAACGGCTTCGGCATTTCCAATGTGCGACTGACATCTCGCGGGACTCGGGGGGGTCGCATGCGGCTTCGGGATGTGAACCGTAAGATGGTGATCTGAAATAATAATGCAGAGTACGCTACGATTCTGCTGATGATGATGATGATGACGACGATGACGACGATGACGACGATGAGGACGATGAGGACGATGAGGACGATGAGGATGATGATGGATGTCTTGTCTGATGATGTTTGCTTTGCTTGAAGTTGCCGAGACATCCACTTCCCAGGCTGAACCGAGTCGCTCGGCGTCGTCCCAGATGCCACTCATCGCTTCGCTGAGGAAGCTCCCGTCTGGCTCGAAGCACTGCAGCTGCGCCCTGTCCACTTGAGCCCGACTCCCAGTTCAAAACTGGGGCGAGGCTTATATTTCGGGCCTGAAGGCAGCGCTCTCGGGCTGCATGGCATACACGGCCTATGCCGGAAGGGACCAAAAGAAGGGGTCCTTTGCAGGCACAGTGCCGGAGAGGCGCCTGCATGCTTCCGACCTCACCAACGGATGCGCAAGCAGAATCCGCCTGCGCTCGGTTGTCTGGGCCCCCGTCGCGGAGCGCCACCAGCAGCGCCTCGCTATGAACAGCGCTGCGCCAAACCAGCCCGTAACCCTGCAGCCACCTTCTTTCGCCTTCCGCTTCAAAGCTGCGCTGCAGCGGCTCCACCAAGGAGGCGGCAGCTGGCCCGACACCAGCGCCTGGCAAACAAACGCGAAGAGAGAGACGCTGAAGTTCAAGGCAAAAGAAGAAAAGAAGAGAAGAAGAAAAGACTAGAGAGAGAGAGAGAGAGAGAGAGCGAGAACGAAGAGAGTCACGGACAGAGTCGGAGACTGTCGCATCCGGAGGAGAGCTTCGCCCCGCCGCGGCGCCTGCAGCAGCATCGCCTCGAAGTCTTCCTCGCGGTAGGGCGCCGTCTGCGGAGCCCAGGCTGGCCGGGGCGGAGGCCTCGCCTGGGCAAAGCAAGCTTTGGTTGGGGACCCACTCGGCCCGGCGCTAACCCTGGCCTCCGCCTCCGCTCCGCCGCCGAGGCTGCAGTTGGCGGAACTCCGCCTCTGCTCCAGGAGCTCCTCACACAGGGGCGGGGGGGGGGGGGGGGGGGGGGGGGGGCAGCGCGCGCGACCGCGGCGCTGTCCGCTCTTCTTCGCCACCTGGCGGGAGTAGGAGTTCGCCTCCTCCATCTCGCCCGGCGGTTGGCTCAAACCGTAACCGGCCTGCAGGTCCTCAGCGTAGTCGTTGGAGGCTCTCTCTCTCTTCAGCTCTCTCCTTCTCCTTCGGCCCATCTCATCGGCCTCCGGCACCAAGCAAAGAGTGCCGTCCGGGAGCTTGCCCACCACCCTCAAACGCTCGAGGTCCTGAGAGTCTCGCAACGACGACGGCAGACCTCTTGGGACCTCTTGGGACGGGCCGAGGAGCGTCCCCAACACAGAGGCCGAGCGCGCGAGAGCTGGCGCCACCAAGCAAGAGGCGCCCAGAAAGCGTACACGTTCCCTGGCAGAGGTCACGCCCAAAACGCCAGAACCCGCTTGGACCCCCCGCTGCCCTCTGCCCTCTGCCTGCGTCAGCAGCACCTCCAAGAAGGTGTCCTGGTGCAGATGCGAGCTGCTTCAGGTATTCGCCCAGTCTCCCAGACATGTCGTCCTCGATAGCGACGACACGGCCCTCCACCATGGCACCCATGGAAATTTGCAGATCCATGGCATGGCGGCGTATACGGACGAGCAGGACTGCTTTAGAACTTGAGCCCCAGATGAATCAGGTCGAAGGTCAGCTTCGCCAGGGACCCACTGGGCGGCTAGGGGCTCTCTGTCTCTGCCTATGAGCTTCTGGGCATTCTGCAAGACGGTGAGGCCCTCCAGAATGCTCTCGGGCTTCTCCTCCTGCGCCGATTTTGACAATCTAAATGATGAAAAGTGGTAACATCTTTGGCTTCAGAATTTCTGGCATCTTTACAGGACACTTGGACTTGTGGGGTTAACCGGACGGATGCAACGTCCGTGGACCAAGAAAGGCAGGAATTACTGCGGCTGGAAGCTTTCGCTAGTGTGTATCTCACCGGAGAAATTCGACCATCAAAGCCGTCAATACACCTTTCCGCAGCCCGCGCTTGCCAACCAATAACAAGCATGGCATCTCAGCTGAAGACAGCAACTCAAACGCGATCAGCACGCTGCGCCGCCGCAGCACGACCGACGACCGAGCTCAGCGTTCTGAAGTGCCCCCCGACCCGGGGGACTTCCTCTTGGAGCGGCCGAAGTGCCCGTCGTGACAGCATGCCGAGAACCCTGCTGGCGCGCCTCGATGCCGAGAACCACTCGCATCAGCTTTGCCGTCTTCACCTTTTCGACGAGCAGAGCACACACGGCCCCGCCTTCTGGGCCCCGCGGCCTGAGCCTTGCGGAAGCGGACCTCGTAGTGGGCCACCTGCACAGACTCGCTTGAGCGCCAGCCGCCAGTGCCCTCGAGCCGGGCCCACCAGCAGCTTGCCGAGCTTCTCTCGAGCTCGAAGATCCGTGGCAGAGCTGCGCCTGCTCCTCAACTCTCAGCAACAAAATGAACGTGTACAGCTGCGTCCCGTTTCCGCGCTTTCTGGTCTGATCCCGACCTCGCCGACGGTCTGCGATGAGCCGTGCGCTCTCGCTCGGGACGACTCGGTAACTCCTGAGTGTGTCTTTCGTCGTTCCGGATTCTGCAGGGAAATTCTTTGGGGGCATCGCAAAACGAGAGTACGCCAAACTGAAGCTTCAGAGAAGAGAGCCTAGCCTGCGATCCCCCCGCAATACAGAAAAGACGTTGTGAATGGCGATGCCAGTCCCGTTAAACAGCAACTATAGAATTGTGAGCCTCCCTGGCGGGGGGGGGCGCCATGCTTGACCCAGTTCAATGTCAAGCAGTGGGCGCTGGGAAGCAAGAACACACGGGGCTGAGCGGCCAAAGCGTTCTGACAGTGTGCTGACAACTTAGCTTTTTGATTCCATCTGAATTAGAAATGTAGGGAGTCTGCGCTGATTACAGCTGATAAAGGCGACTGTGGCCCCGGCCCACTCCACCACTGGAGGCCGCATCACGAAACTACATGCAGGCTCGCGAGCGAAGGGCCCGGGCCTGCCGCCACTTCGACAGCGACGAGCAAGAGGTGGCAAACCCACAACCTTAATTCCAATACCCCCCCCTATACTTTTAACCCAATTCTCAAACAGTATCCTAAATCAAGCCTTCAATAACCTTCCAAACCAAAGCCACTAGCCGCTAGCCAAAACCCTCAACAAAAACTTTCAAAACCATCCACACTAAAGCCACCAGCCAAATCCATACCAAATGCTTCCCAAATCCGAAGAGCCTAAAGCAAGACCTTTACCAAAACCCTAAAACCAAAGCCATCTAAGCAAAGCCTACCCTCAACTATTCCCTATGAGGTCTGGGGTAAGAGCCTTATCTGAAATCTCCCCAAAGAGTATAACCCACACCCTATAGAATTTTGCTAAAGTTAATTAGTAAAATGCTATCAGTGTTTATCCATTCATTATCGCATAAAGTTTTGCCATTCCCTTTGGCTCTGCGAAGCTTTCATTTGTCATGTTTCTTTGTAAAAGGTCTTGATGGTTTTTAGATTTCTCGTGTTGTGATTTTTTGTATTTCTTGACGTCATCACCGCATCTTTCACAATGGTACATGATGTGGTGGTATTCTTGTCGTTTTGCTCGTCCTGCTTCGCTTTGTCTATATTGATTCTTCCTTTCTTTGATTTCATCAGCATACTTTTCTTCAGTCTTTTGTCTGCATGCTTTTACCTTCTCAGGGTAATTAATTTTCATTGTTTTTTGGTTTCGTCTCTCTGTATCTTGTTCTGTTCTCTACAGGTGTCGCATATACGGACCCTAACATGGAACATATCAGACGAATAGGCATTATTACATTGAATACACCTTTTCATATCTTCAGTCATTCCTTTCTACTATCTTAAGTCCTCAAGTCTTTAGGTCATTTTGTAAAATACGGAATTTGTACAATACATCATTCCGAGGTTGGGCGTTAGACCCTTATTTGAAATCTTACCCCTAAAACGATGCGTATTAAGTGAAATAATATACTAACAATATTATATTTTGTTAATGTTTTACATCAAGCAATCATCTATAGTATTTAGATAGTCCGTATCGTCTCTCACTCTTTTGTTTGTTGTATGGAACTGTAGGTGAATAAGGGAATCTCTTAGGCACACCTCGTCGATAATGTCACACGAGAATGCCGTCATTGGTGTAGGCAGTGTCCGGTGAGAAGGCTTCATAGGGAATGTATTGTTTAGGTGCTTTGGATTTTGGGTTGTGTTATGGATTGTTGTATTGGGTTGGTGGGTTGCTTTTGTTTCGGGATAATTGTATTGGGTTTTGGGAGGTGCCTTGTGTTTTTGGTGCTTTGAAGGGTTGAGGTGGGATGAGGTGGGAGGCGGGTTGAGAAATGGGTTGAAAGTGTAGGGGGCAGTGCAGGATGTGAGGTGTGGGGGAAGGAGGTTGTTATGATTTTGTTTTGTGTTTGGGGTTGGATGTGGCGTGGGAGGTGCTTTGTGTTTTGGTGTTTTGAAGGGTTGAGGTGTGGGGGAAGGAGGTTGTTTTGATTTTGTATGTGTATTGGTGCTTTGTGTTTCGGGTTGTGCTATTCGTTTTGTTGTGAGTTGAGGAGTGCTTCGTGTTGGATGGTTTTGAAGGGTTGATTTGGGATACTGTTGGAGGATTGGGATAAAAGTGTAGGGGGGAGTATAGGATGTGAGGTGTGGGGTTAGCACCTGCTTTCGGTTTTTGTGGGTCAGGATTGTGGTAAGGTGGTGGATGTAGGTAGTGCTTATGGTTTGGGTTGTATCAGGAAGGTCGGTTTATTAGGTGGTTAGAGAATTGGGGTGAAAGTATCGGGGGGGTATTGGAATTAGGGTTGTGGGGTTAGCCACCTCTTGCTCGACGTGCCCCCGAGACATGCTGTTTGGCTCCTCAAGGAAGCCAGGATGCGAGCTTCCGCACGAGCGAAGAGGGATGGCGCCTCTCAGCGAGATGCTCCCTCTCCCCTGCCTCTCAGAACCGGCTCAGCCCTTGCAGAGCTGCGAGCCCAGTTCCTACCTCCGGCCCCTGCATTCTGGAAGAATTTCCAGGAGACCTCGACCTGTGCGCCAAAAAAATGCGCTGAGATCCGAGAACGCGCGCAGCACCGCGTGGCACCTCGAAGATCGACGGCCCTGAGCTCCCTGGTGCTGGCGGCCCCGGTCCTGGCGGCCGAGCGCCGGTCACCCTTGGCCCTGGTCTCCCCTGCCTCCCAGCCGTCTCCCTCTCTTCGCATCGCTCAGCGAGCTGAGCGCTGTTCCGCATCTCCTCCAACGAAACAACACGACATGACTTTGCCCCTCTCAGCGGCTCTCGGGCAACCGCGGGTCTGGTCCTCGCTCAGGGAAGCTCTGCCTTCGTCCCCCAGCCCGGGCCCCGAGAGCCCCAATGGCCGGCCACGGGGGAAGTCCAAAAAGTGGCACCTGCAAGCAAACGACACAACGCCACAGCGGCTCGGAGCTACTGGAACGCAAAAGATCTTCCCTTGAACACTGTCGATACTAGTTACTAGTCGATTCTTCTTTGGAAGCAGCTCCACTTCTTGCGGCATGCTCGAAAGCAAAGCAGGGAGCCTGCGCTCCCTCTCCAAGCGCTCCTCGCGCAGAGCGCGCAGAGCGGCCTCAAAAAGAGAACAGACAGACACAGAGAGAGAGCGAGAGAAGTGCTGAGAGGAGACCCAATCCGTCCCGCTGCCCCTGCCGGGCCGTGGCCTCTGCATCGAAGCTGGGGAGCTGATGCCGCTCCTCTCACAACGAAGGATCCAAAAGGCCGCGAGAAAAGCTCTCCGCTCTCGGCCTGCGGCTCGGCCTGGCGCGAGTTCGGCGGAGCATTTTTGGAGAGGGCGACAAAACCCTGGAAGAACCGAAGACTCCGAAGAGAAGAGGCGAACGGCCCGGCCTTGGCCGCTCGCTCCGCTCGCTCCGCTTGCTCCGCTTGCTCCGCTAGCTCCGCCTCCGTCCTCAAGGTCCTGACAGACAGAGAGTGAGACTGGGAGAGAGAGAGCTCACCGGGCTCAGACCGTGCCTTGCTGACCGGGACCCCCCGGTCGTGCCAGGCAGGCCGATGGGCACTTCCGCCATCCTGCCAGAAAGAGAGAGGAGCGGATGGCGAGCCGCCCTTAAGCGAAGCGGGCCGCCGGCACCTGAGAAGCTCGAGATGCGGCCACAGGGAGCCTGCAGCGCAGCGGACTGCGCAGCTGCGCAGCTCAGCATCGCGAGAGAGCAGAGCTTGGCGAGTCTCCGACGCTCGCAGAGCGGGCGGCTGGGGCCGCTCTGCAGCGCCGGGAGCAGCTTTTGCTCGGCCTGGGAGCCTGCAGTCGGAGCAGTGGAGCGCACAGAGATCGCAGCACACGCAGCACACAGAGCTCGTCCTCCTGTCAGTCTTTCAGTTCACTGTTGCGCCGAAAGAAAAGCTCCCGACTTTTTATGCAAGAAAGAAGACACGGGAAAGACCCGACCCGACCCTTTTCCCGCGAGGGGGTCGGCATGGCCACAGGAGAGAGGTTCTGAAAGGATGAAAGAATCTTCAGATGTGGCTTCTGATGATGTTGGCTGCTGGCAGCAGCTAGCAGGTGTCGTCGGATCCCTAAGCAACCTCACCAAAGCCCTCTACCGCCCGGAACCCAGACGAAAACCGTGCGACTTAAACCATGAGGCCAGAAGAGATCTCGCAGCCCGCGAGGTTTCCTCTCAAAACGCCAAAGCTCTAGTTGGGAAAGAAGCATACAAGGACAATGGATCACAAAAACCACAAAACCGCCCCGAACGAAAAAAAACCTGAGAACTGATCCTGCGACCCTCAACATCTCGCAACAACGCGTGCGCGCTCGGCTCGGTCGGCTGGGTCGGCTCGGTCCCTCTCGTGTTCTGCTCCGGCCTCGACACAAGGCGCCAGGGAGCCTGGGCCTCGGCCAAACTCAAATCGGATCGGATCGGATGTGCGTCTCGGCGCGTCTCGGCGGTCTCAGATCTGGCCTGTAGATCGGGACATGGCCATGGGCTGGCGCCAACACCGCCTGAAGCAGCACCCCAATGCCCCAACTCCTTCATGCACTCCTTCGCACCTTCTCTCCCAATTCGCACTTGAAGCTCTCCTTGGGGAGGAGCGCACGGAGAAAAGAGACATCGGAAAGCAAGACGATGTAAGACACATGCCCTGACATCCAACAGACACGCACCCGACGCGTCCCATCCAACTTCCCACGGTTGACCAGCGGTGCCTGCGCAGTGCGCCTCTGCTGGAAAGGTTGGTGCTGATACGCCTGTGGCCTAGTGCACCAATGGCCATCTGTGACCCGGGCTTTATCCTCAAACTACTCAAAATAGCCAGGAGTGCCTACAACGCTTGTGGAGTAGAAACAACTAGCTGGTGGCTGTACACTACTCAACCTATTGCCTTACGCTCGCTTGTTTGCATCAACGTCTGTCTGCTGCATCTACGACTACGATTCCTAGGCCCAAGGCTGTGCTGCTGCGAAGGAGGGAAATTCCTGCTGCGACCGAAACAAAACGGCGCGTGCCACTATTGAGACTCGCCTCCCATGTCCTTTTGCTATGCGCTTTTCGCGTCTGTTCGCACTTTCCGTGCAGACTTCAAGAAGAGGTAGGCTCCGACAGGCAGTCCCATCGTAGTCGCGCACATCTGCACCAACATCCACCTGGCATACTGACACCCACACTTTCTCCTTTGCAAGACGGCGACCAACAACTCGCGACAGACCGTTTGACTCCCAAGCTGAAGCTGTCGAACGTCAGCCAGCTGGCACATACCTGCGTCACTGCGCCATCACCACAAGCTTAGGGCTGATCGGCATTCACAAGAGCCTCTGGCCTCTGCGATGGCCACGAGCAGGAACAGAATCGTGGAAGCAATGCGCCGAAGAAGCTGAAGAGAAGGCCGTTTGCCTCGGTCTATGTTGTCCGCCGAACAGCGGGGGACCCGCTGCCTTACATTGCAATGCCAGGTAACTCAAGAGGGCGATGTACCGAAGAACATCTGCAAGTGCCCAGCCACCAACAAGAGCCTGGACTGGGCAAAAAATCTGCAGGGGCATGCGGCATGCTGCGGCATGCTGCTCTGCCGCTGCAATGCGGTCGGCAGTCGCCTGGTGTAGTGCCGCGTTGTCCAGCTTCGGAATCGCAAAGACAGCAATTGTGGAGCGGAAGACACAAATGCCAAGCCCGAGCACTGTCTGTTCGACTCCTTTCATGCCTTATGCATTCGACTGGTAAGACGGGTGCAAAAATCCAGGAAACCAAGGCTTCCGAATGAGAAGAACAAAGTCTGCTCGTGCGGCCCACGGAGCTTCGCAGAACACAGTGTCTGTGGTATGCGATGGTCGAGACCTCTGCGTAGCAAAACGTCTGAAGCGCCCCAAACAGCCATTGCGCACGCCTGGCTCGGAGTCCTCCAGCTACGGTCAATGATGTGCGTTGAAGCTGGGAACCGACGACCCAACCCTTAACCGCCTTAACCCATAAAGGCACGCTACATTCGCCTGGTGTGTACACTCAAGCTAAGTTTTTCCGTTCGAACCAACCCATCTCTCAACGAACAGCATGCAATGCCTGACCTCGAACATCTTACAGAATCAATAGCTCACACCCTTTGTGCTCGTAGATCCCCAAACACAAAAAAAGCCAGGACTACCCTGACGACCATGACGACCAGAGCCACTAGAACCACCCACACGACCACTACGACCAGGACGACTGAGAGGCCGCAAGAAAAGAAGCAGGAGACCAACAAGAAACCACCAAGACACCAGATGTAATCACCACGTTTTCTATTGTTTCCCCCAAGTACCCACAACACGGCTCAGAGACGACTTCAACCTGGTTCGTCCGCGGCACCAATTCTGTTTATAATTTTAAAACTCCATGAAGACAAAGCAGTGTATCACAATGTTTGCTCAATCCCAACACATCCTTGACCAGCAACTTCATCGCGAGCCACAAGACCGCTGTGCGCGGGCAGCACGGAATGCAGCAAGAGCCACGTCCAGCCCGCAAGAGCAAAAACATTCATGACTTGCAACCAGCCCATGGCAAGGATCTAACGCAACTTTGTCTGACACGACCCCATACCGTTTTGGGTTGTTGTTTGATGTGGGACCTGCCTGTCAACGGCTCGCCACCCTCCAGTTTTACGTCTTGCACCACACGTTTGCGATACATGCATGCATGAGCCGAGTCGTACCCCCAGCTTCCTTGAAGCATGTGTTTGCTGATTGATCCGTCTTCTCACTTCGAAAAACCCTGTGCTGACACCATGTACATGGCTCACAACCGTCGCGCAAAATTCTGGTAAACAATTTGTCATGGAGGTTCTTGATCAACGAGCCTTCCTTGTTCCGAGCTCAATGTACTCGACGACTTCCCTACGATATCTCCGGAATCGATGGCCAAGTCGACTACCGATTCGATTTATGGCTACGGCTAGCTAACTTCTCGACTGACCCCAACAAAGCACAAGACTTCGACGCCGTTGGCTGTACACTGGACGTATCTGGTCTTGTTGGGCCTTTTATACCATCGCTGAGCTGCGGGATGAGTTGGGCAACGTCCGTGGTGACTCAAGCTCATCCCCGTCATCCAAGGTCAGCTTAATCGCGCGGCTTTGGGCCGTGCGATTGCCCCCTTGGCGGCTCCCTCAGCTGACATCCAAAACAGTTTGTGAGCAGCTAATGTGCAACTTGGCAGGCGCGCCCCAGACGGTGTCGTGGCATTACACTGACTCGCCCATCCTTGTTTTCATTGATTCTGCCTTTGGAAATGAAAGGCGACGGTGGGGGCGATACCATGGGCAGGCCTCTTGCCTCCAGCTCCATGGTGACGAGGCAGCAGCACGATGATGAGCAAATCATCTTATTCTGTCTATGAAATCGCTTGCAACAATCGTATCAAATAAATCAATCCAACATCTATATGAAATGACCAGCATATAAAAAGTTCCATCCAAACATAAAGATATGATACTCGCTCAAACTGTTTTCATTCCAAAGTGGGGAAAGGTCCAATGTGCTGCTCGGCACCCCCGTCAGAACGCACTGGACGGCAGCTCCCACCGAAGCCTTGACGGCTCGAGGATTAGCGCAGGATGGATGTGCAAACGACAAACGGCTGGGAGCATCATTTTTTCATTCAAAAGCATCAACTGTGTCAGTTGTCATGCGGGCGAGTGTGAGCGGTCCGTCGGTGTGACGTCCAACCGTGCTTCTAAGAGCCCGACAGTTGCGCGTATGACTGCCACCGCGTACTGTGCCTCTTAGAGCTCGACAGCTGTGTCATGGCTGCAACATAAACCTACGAAGCAACATGAACTGTACAGATCAGCCATCGCCTTTAAAAAAACAACCGTCAAAACTCTCGTGTTGAACCAGAGATTTCTTCATCAGGGATTCGCGTGATGTCAGGGGCATACAGGACGCTGCTTCCTTGTTGTTGAACATCTCAGCTACCCGAGATGTTTGATCATCGGTTTGGCCGGAGCTGTGGGGACTCGTGAATCAGAATTGAAACAAAGAGGAAGCAGCCGCAGCAGCCGAAGTGCAGAAGAGGAAGCAACAGCCAAAGAGAGCATGAAGGAGGCAAGGATCGCAAGCCTTGCACAGGAACTCGAAAGCAGAGAGGATCGGCAGCGGGTCGCAGGCACCCACAGACTACATGTGTGATACGCACATAGGGGACATAGGGGGCATCGTGCAGCCCAGCGACCTCTGGTCGCTTTTGAGCTGCAGAAACACAACATCTCCAGAAGAAAACAGGAGATCGAGGCTCGATCCCTTGTTGCTTCTGGGCAGACGGGCAAGCCAGAACCCCAGCAGCAAGAGAAGCATTCATTGGAATGTTTCTCTTGCTGCTGGGACCTCCTTGTGCTGTCCTGAAAAAAAAAAACAATGAAATTCTACATGTGTGTGATCATAGGGGGACCCTCCAGCCCCCCTTGCGCACATCGTGGAGCCCAGAAGCGACCTCTGGTCGCTTCTGGGCTGCAGAAACACAACATCTCCAGAAGAAAACAGGAGATCGAGGCTCGATCCCTTGTTGCTTCTGGGCAGACGGGCAAGCCAGAACCCCAGCAGCAAGAGAAGCATTCATTGGAATGTTTCTCTTGCTGCTGGGACCTCCTTGTGCTGTCCTGAAAAAAAACAATGAAATTCTACATGTGTGTGATCATAGGGGGACCCTCCAGCCCCCCTTGCGCACATCGTGGAGCCCAGAAGCGACCTCTGGTCGCTTCTGGGCTGCAGAAACACAACATCTCCAGAAGAAAACAGGAGATCGAGGCTCGATCCCTTGTCGTGAAAAACTTAAGGTCCCTCCTGGACCTTTTCCCTTGGAAACAAGTCACGACGAACACAGCGGACAGCTGCAAGTCTTTTTCACTCGGCTTGAGCCAAACGTTCACGTAGCGCGTCAGAGTTCACACATAAGTGTGGAAACGAATTCAAACAAACGAATTAGCGTATTGGGCTCTAACCACACAGAGATTTGCGGAGTAAATCTTGTGGGATATAAACATATCACAGAGTATCCGTCAAGGAGTCCTCACAGATAACAAAGGTACACTTTGAGATCGAAGATTCTCAAATGTACCCGGAAGGTTTCACAAACCTTGGGATCATCAAGATTCCCAATCAAACCTTGAAACCGTTCCCGAAGCAAAACAACTAACTAGCAAAAGTACTTTTCACAAGCGGCTAACGCTCATGATCTTACACCCCCCGCATTTTGCTGAGGGCTTCCTCAAAGATCTTCGCAGAAAACAACAAAGCACCAACGATGGCACTTCAGCACTAGGGGGATGCCCAGGCCACATTCCCTTGGTGCGTACTCGCCGCTCCAACACAAAAACAAACACACACAGCCGATCTTTGATCGAAGAGGCTTGCACACCTGCACCATATGCACAGGATTGTCTTGGACCAACAAGGGACCAAGAGTTCGTGGTGACAAACACGTAGCAAACTAATTAAAGCGGGCCGTTCAGAAACACTCAGTTCCTCTTCACGACCTCGTCTCAGCTCACCGTGTCAGGGCAGAAAAACGCCAAGTCACCTGACTCAAAGGTGGTCCAAAGGGACCAAGAAAACTGTCCAGCCAGTGCAGAAAACTTCCAGTTCTAGTGAGTCCAGCGTTGCTTGACCACCATTCCAGACTGTATCCCAGCTGTTCCAGAAAAGAAGGCTTCGCGGCCTTAGATAGGCCTTCTGTGCAGTATCTGAAAAGGAAGGGGTTCTTGGTGCTTATCCTTTTGAGTGGGCATCAGGACCAAGGGATATTGCGCATGTTGGATCTGCTTTACACACTTCCCAGTCTGGGAGTGGAGAGATGCACGAAGGATGATTTGGAGACCACCTCCCATCCTCCCGTGGTGTGCCGGTGGAAAGAGCATGCTCAGAAAGTGAAAGTTTAAACCCTTATACCAGTATACCTTCTATAAACACGGCACGAGTGGGGATTCTTTTCTCACTACCCAGCTCTGCTGTCCGGCTGTCTTGAGCCTACGTTTGACCTACGGAGCTATGCAGTGAAACGCGTCAAATTGGGCATGAGGGGAAAATTGAACTATCTGTTACGCCCTCATCACGTACACAGCTTTGTCGTGTAACGTGATCTTTGTGAAACTTTTCTTCTCTTGTTGCATTTGTCACATGCTCCTTTGAGCTTCATCTTCACTTCTCACACGCTTCTTTAAGCACTTTGTTGAACATCTTCACTTCCATTCTTTTGTCTTCTTCCTCACTCCTCAGATGTCCTATAGCAGTTTTGCGAATTTCGTTCCACACACAATTGGCATGGACTCACTCACTCTACGTGCACACTCACTTTTTCTGCACGTCGCGGTAGATCTCGTAGTCTGGCGACTTTGGCTTTTTGGCTTTTCTTTGAAATGCCTTCAGCTTCTTAAGCTTTCTTGAAACGCTTTCGTTGTGCTCGTAGTGCATTGTCGTGGGTCTAGCTTTTGCTGACGCGGCGTTGTACGCCTTTTCCGTGAAACTCCGCTCTTTCTCTTGGAATTCACTTCAGCATAGCTTTCCTCTTTTCTCACGAAAAGATAGGCTTTACTGCCCCTTCTTTCATGTCATGCATTTGTGAAACTTTGCTCCTTGAGTGGACTTTTCCCACTCTCACTTGCCATGGGCTCTCGCCCTCACTCTCTTTTCTTCTTTCACCTTAACCGCAACCTTTTGGGTCACTCCAGGTGTTCTTCTTCTTCGGTTCGCTTACGCTTTTCAGCGCTTGGTTGTTCAGCCTCTGATTGGCTCTTTCTTTTCTTTTCTTTCTCGGGCTTCTTCGTCTTGTCCTTTTCATCAGTCTTCTTGTCTTTTGCCTTGCTCTTGGTCTTCTTTTCCTCTTTTGCTTCTGCCTTACCTTCATCATCCCTTTTCTGCTTCTTCGGAGCTTGCTCTGAACCCCATTGTTCTTTCGGGATAAAACCTCTCTTGGCTCTTGCATCTTCATCCTCTTGCAGGTCTCGCAGTTCCTTCTCGTATTTATACGAGTTGGACTTGAGATAGTCCTTCACTTGTTCCCAATAGCTACAGATGTCAGGGGTATGAGTACCCCAGCCTGGGTATCTGAAGGTCTTTGGCAGTATGTACTTGAAGTACATAAAACAATTCTTGCAGAAAATCTTTCTTTCGGAATTTCCTTTCTCTGGAACTTCCTTGTCTTGTGGATAGTAAAACTTTACCGCACGAATCATCTCCGGACACTCCGTGGCTCGGTGGTCCGTTGCAACTTTGCAGTAATAACATTGAGGCTTTGCCCCCTTGTTGCTTCCATAACCGTCTTTCATCCAGTAGGGATTTATCTCACGCTTCGGTGGCGTCCCTGTTGGCTCATTCGGCTTCTCTTTTCCACGATCAATCTTCGCCAACTTTTCATCTATCACCTTCTCCGGAATCTCTTGAAATCTTTTCAACAATTCTTCTTTCAGCGCGATCTGCTTCTCCTTTGTAGTAGCTGCTTTTCTTTCTTCTTCTGTAATACCTTCCTTCTTTTTCAGCTGAATCGGCGCTTTCTTTGGCAATGCCTTTGTTGACGGTGTAGAAGGGTTACTTCCACTTTGCTTCTTCTTGATTGATGCCATAATTCTTGACAGGGCTTGGCGTTCTGCTTCCTGCTCGTAGTTTGGTCTTTTGTACAGATCGTTCAGGCCATTGAACCCTTCCACATCTGCGGTCTCTAGAGCTTATGTTCTACGGTGGCTGGTATCGCAGGAAGCTGACGCAGACTTTGTGTATCGAGTGCATTATAGCTAAAGCTACTTTTTGCAAGAATATAATATTTGAAAAGAGTAATTCTCAACGCAATCAATCGATCATATATTGCACGAGAATATAAATGTGCAGACAATTGCAGCATTGCAGAACGCACATGTAATCGGACTCACTCTTTTTTTCTGAAGGCGGCACAGCAGATTCGGGAAAGATCCGACACTCGAGAGGTAGCCGATCGAGCATCATTCACGAGGATTGAGCTCGTTCAACAATCTCCCGGGTGCTTTGCTTTGCTTTGCTCGACTCCAACGCTGCGACGCATTGTGAGAGGACAGCACTCAAGACCTCTGTGGGCTTTGAGCGGCCATTCAAAAGATGGCATCCAGGTGATGGAAACTCGTGTTGAGTCCCATGGTTGGCTAACGTACCTAGAGGCACCGATAGAGGCAGCACTCTGCGACTCAGATGTTGTCGTCCCTAGAAAGAAAAACCGCATACACATCCCGAGCAACGTCACCAAAGTCACGAAGCAGAAAAGGCCTAACATGATCATCGCAGTAGTGCAGCTTCCCACTATGTTTGTTGTACAAGAGAGCTCTGTAATGCCCTGATGTAACCAAGTCCCCCTAGTGCACAGCAAAAGCTTGGACAGTATAGCTGACGTATTGAATGTCAAGCGCATCGCCACTGAAAATCGGAAACTGAACAGCTGTGCACCATCTCATAGCCGTCCTCACCTTGCAAACCGCACCTGACTCAGTGAGTTGCTGAAAACGGTCTAACCGAATCGCCAGCCATTGGGGAGCTGACCACAGAGCATATAAGAAAGCCTGCCCCGACCAGGCATTGATCAAATCCTGAAGGCTCCAAGGTCCATCAGGTGGAGTATCAAGTGTCAGCATGTGTGAGCACTCGCCAGAGTCATGGACGCAGGGTTGCCCGGCCTCCAAATATCTAGCGTTCCATGTCCCCTGGAACGGTGATGTCCGCATCCTGCGTGTCAAATGTGAAAAGAACTCGCAAATATCATGCTGCCGCCCTCCATGTACCCATCCCTGCATCAGGAAATTCCATGGGATGAGCCGGTGTACTGTGAAGGCCTTGCGCTGTGCCAAAGTGGCTTGCCAAGCATGCTGCCCCATCCCCAAACAGCTCACCTGAGAAGCTGTACGCTCAAGGAGCCAGGAAACAATGTGGACCAAGGCATTAATGTAGCAAGTATTGCCAACATTGCACAGTAGTAAGTTCAAGGCTGATGTCGCAGGAGGCCGTCCAGATGTTTTGCTAATCCTTGCCGGTGTCGCCGCTCCTGTCGGAGTCGACTGCGCAGCAGCTTCAGCACCATGTTGTCGCACAGTTTCAGGAGATTGCAATGCAATCGTTCCCCCGCGGCTCGAACTGAGACCTGGATCGTGAAGCAAACCTCGCGATGCTGGGCCATCATCTCCAGATCCGCGTTGGGGGGCTGTGACGCTTGAAACTTGTGCAAGGTTCCCGGTACTCGGATGTCGGTTTGAATCTCCAGAACAATGGCCTCGAGCTCCGCTATGGTCAGTGGAGCCGTCTTGGCTTCCACTAACTCCTGTTTGAGTGGATCCCATTGCTTGTATTTCCATTGCCCGGCTTCCGTGCACCATCCCGCCTGAAGGGCGTCCTGTTGAATAGCCTCCTCGGCCACGGTCTTTTTCATTCTTGCCACCAACTCCTCCAGGATGCATGTCATCATGAGTGTGGGGAGCGGGCTTGTGATCAGGTGCGGGGAGTTCTCCTTTAAGTTCTTCCATTCCGTGCTGACTTTGAACATCGTCGGCAGAATGCCGCCTGGCTCCGTGCTGACGAACCATGTAAAGCCACAGTCCTGAAGCAGAACCTGTTGCGCATCCGCTAGCTTTAAAGTGAGCTTGGCCGTGGCTTCGATCACCTTCCGAAGATCGTGGCTTTGGTCCTGATCGTCCCGCTGCTCCCGTTTGGGTGGATACCTGGGACCCTTGCCCCGACCCTTTGGGCCGCGGGGCGGCTGGTCCATCCTGGCTCGCTTGTTGGGCCCCATCTGTTGGTCCTGCTTCTTGTCCAGCGCTGACGGCATCTCCGCGGCCCCTGATTGCATCATCTGGCTCCCCAGTGGCAGTAAGTGCTGAAACAAGCTCAGCTCTGCTGCGTTGGCCATCGGAGGAAACCAATGAGATGAGGATCGACTGAAAAATCACTGGACACGCAACCACATGTGATTTAGGATCTTTGGAGGCAGACCCACACAATTGACATGGTACACGTATATCGGCCACCTGTGATTTGCTGAGGGTCTCAACTCTGTGTTTATGTAAATTCCACACTTTGCGGTGGGACTTAGCAAGATGCATCTTGACCGCACGGTTGGACGCACACCACGTCCCACACAGGCAACACCACTGAGCAAGCTTGGGCCGCCACTGTGAATCAGAGGCAAGCTTGCGCCATCCGTGCTGTTGTATCAGAGCAAGAACTCCAGGCTGCAGGACCAAAGGCGAATCTGCTGACACCTCGTCTTTTGTCACCTCGGCCGATTGCGGAGCAGTCAGCCCCGAAGATGATGGGATCCCTGCAGGAGGCTCCGCTACGGCTGGTGTTGAGGATGCAAGCACTGTGTCTCCGATAGGCGTGGGACAGGCCCCGTGCTCAATGTGTTTTTGTAGCCGAGCCCATGAGCTGAACAAGACACGGCATCCTGAGCACCTAGGCATACCGTCAATGGAGTGCCTCAGTCGGCTGAACACCGGCTTACTGGTCGGCGCATGGCTCATAGACATATGCGAACCCAAGGCTGTTTGAGTAGAGAACTCCAGATTGCATTGAGGGCATTGTAGTCGCGTCCGACCAGCTTGACTCTCCAGCTGCAGCTGCTCACTCAGATGGTGAAGAACCTGCCGTCGCCATACACCAATGCCCGCGAGAGCCTTAACGGGGATGGGATGATCACTTTGGTGATTGGCTTGCCACCGTCCGAGAAGGCCCTGCATGCGTTGCAAAAGGTAAGCCCCAGGCTCCTCAACACCAAGCCGGGTCAAGAGATCCTGATTGCTGAGATGCGTTATATGAGCAGGCAGCCGCGCAATAGCCCGGAGCTGCTTTTGCACCAAGACCCGCACCTGCTGAAGGCCGTTGATAGTGACGCCACTGGAGTCTAGCGCGTAGTACAGGCAAGTACCTACGCATGAGGACCATAATCCCACTCTGGACGCCAAGGAAAGGTTGCTTCTGCTGGTAAGGATGCGGCGCAGTCGGCCGTATGCCGCTCTGGCCGTAGTCACCCGATGGTGCACTGTAGCGCCCTCGAAGCTGCCGTATGTGATTTGTGCGCCAAGGTATCTGGCCTTGTCGCACACGGGGAGAAAGCGTTGCTTCCACAGAGCTGCGAGGCGGATGTGGCGGCCGCCTTGGCGCTCTTCAACCAGATCCCGGTAGATCTGCTTCGCCTGGCTGCCACTCAGTTTGAGCAAGACCTGGGTTTTAGCATCGTTGATGTTGAGGCCTGCTTCGGTAAGTGTCACCAACAGCTGTTCGGCTCTACCCATGGCCTCAAAAAGGCCCGCTCGGGATGTGAAGATGGCATGGTAAAACGTGTCGTCAGCATAATAGTCTAGAGTTCTGTCCATGTCCTCACCGAAGGCCTGTCGTAGTTTGTCATGCAGCCTAGCCACGACCAAAATGTACAATAACGGTGAAAGTACACAGCCTTGACTCACCCCCCGGCAAACATCAACTGCAATGGTACCGTTGTCTCCCTGCACATGATATTGAGCACCTGTGATCCAGTGAACTGCCGAAGATTGTCGGGAACTGCTGCTGCCTGGAGGGCCAGGTTGATTTCGGTGTGAGGGATGGTATCGAAAGCCTTCGAGATATCTAAGGCTATGGCAAGGCCTCCCACGACCTCGCAACATTTGGCCCCGTCCCGTCGGCGGTTGATGTTTGCCGTCTGAGTTTTGCATAAGGCTCGGACTTCATCGCAATGTTGGAAGGCGTTGGCCAATGCATCCGAGGCCTCACGTCCAGGGAGAAACCCCCACTGTGGCGTATGCCTCATGTACTGCTCCGCGTAAGGAAGGATCTTCTGGCGCAGTGCACGCAGCAGGGCCTGCCCAATGGGATGAGATAAGCCAATTGGACGTAGATCGGCCGGTCCCTTGCAGACCTTGCCAGGCTTAGGTATCATGATCAACCATGCGTCTTTGAAGGACTGTGGGATGAAAGGAGTGCGCCCACACCACCAGTCGCGGAGGAAATCGGCAATGATGGGGGCTAACTGCGGCGCGGCGTGTTTGTACACCACGTTGAGCGCAAGGTGGCTGGGCCCAGCCTTGCGAGCCGGTATGGCACGTAAACCTTCCAGGATTTCGTGGGCCTCCAGGACCTGGCACGATCCATGTTGAAGCATAAGCGGGTCCTGGACGGTTTGACCTTCGTAAAGACGACGCAAATACTGCGCAGTGACCTCTGCCTCCTGCGAGGTGTCCAGGAGAAGGCCCTCCGCATTGCGCATTTGTGGTTTCCCTCTGGACTTTTTAGGAGCTAGTCGATCCACAAGTTTAAAAACCCCAGTAATGTTGCGACTCTGAGCTTGATACCTGGCGTCATTGAGGATACCAAGGAGCTGTTGTCGTCGGAGTCCCCGACAGTGTTTGCGAGTGGATTTGATGAGTACATTGAACTTGTGAAGATGCCGCCATGCTTGAAAAAGACTGCCTAGGCTCTTTCGCCTGTTGGACCGAGCCAGTCGCAGGTGTGTCTAGGCCTGTCGAAGACACATGCGGAGCTCCGCGTTTTGCCAAGGTCGCTGAAGCCTTGCCTGTTGGTACGTGCTGGCGTTCGATCGGCCTGCGGTCGAGTTGTAACTCCACTTTTGATGCCTTTGATCCCCGTCACGGGGGGCAGCACGTCGCAGGGATTAGGGTTCTAGGGGGTTCGGGCCAGGGGGTTCGGGTCTTACCGAGGGGCACACGACACGCAGGGCGGATGCAGGGCAGCCTAGTAGGGATTAGGGTTCTAGGGGGTTCGGGCCAGGAGGTTCGGGTCTTAGGGCAACCGAGGGGCACACGACTCGCAGGGCACTCGCAGGGCCGCCTAGTAGGGATTAGGGTGCTAGGGGTTCGGGTCCAGCGGGGTTCGGGGCTTAGGGTGACCGTGGGCTGCACCAACCTGGAAGATGCCGAATCGACCTGCGTCCAGGGCGGGCTCACAGCACTGCCTTGAGCTGCCCCCCTTAGGGAATTGGGAAGATTTGCCCGAATTTCATGGTAAGGTATTGCAGCTCCAAGTCGATGTCTACGTGTGGACTGGCATGAAGCGCCCGCACCGCGTCGTCCACAAAGACTCTGGCCTGGTGGAAGCCCTGGTTTCTTTGGACTCGATCCGCATGTGCTTCGAGCTGGGTCCTTTGTCGCCCCGCGAGGCGGTGGAATGTGATGTTCATGATATCCATGTTCCGCTCCTCATCCTCGGACCCGGAGATGTATCCCCACCAGACACGTCCCCGCAAGACGTACTGGGGGTGGGCCTCCAAGCTCCGGATGCGGCGCCGGACGAAGCTCTGGGTTAGCACGCCCACATAGAAACGCCTGCGCGCAAGCTCGTGACGCAAGCACTCTCGGAGGCCTCGGCTGCACGTAGCCAGCCGTCCACCGCTCTCTAGTCCAGCCGCAGCCTCGTCCAGCTCCCCGGTCACAGCATCCACGTACTCGAGGATCAGTTTCCATGTAGGATCTGGAAGGTTGATCGCCACCCGGTCGGCCCCGTCCTCGACCCGCCGCCGCTTCACCAGCCTGTTGAAAAGGCCGCGCGCGGTGCGATCCATCATCTGAAGGGGCATGATGCGGAAGGCTCGGCTCAGGCTCGAGAGGCAAAACTAGTGCAGAAGCGCGGCGTCAAAGCGAGCTAAGCTTGACACGCAGCCTGACAAAACGGACAGTGCCCGGCCTGGCCGGGCGAGTCCAGAGTCAGGACCTGCCATGGAGTCGAAGCCGAGCCGGCAAGCACTTCTCCCAGCAAGACGTGCAAACAACTGCGGTCCTCGGCTTAGCCGCATGCCATCCTACGAGCAACGAGGCAAGGCAGGGGGGAGGCCTCGTTCAGCACCCGGACCTGAGCAGCTCAAACAACGTGACGTGCACAACGCGCTCAAAGGAACTGCGGAAGGTTTTCACAGCCCTAAGCCGGCCGGTATTTAAGTTCTCGGTGCATGTAGAGCATCGGGAACACCTCCCAACCAGAGGTTCTGTACTGTACAGCGGGAGCTCGCGAGCCTGAAACTGTACCTGCTGCACGCAGGGGAAAACTCGCGCCTGCTCGAAACACCTCTGCAGCTTCCAAAAGCCTCTTGCCCTGAAGGGAGCACCGCAAAGGATTAAAAGCCCGTGGAAAAGCCTTCATAGCTGCGGGCGGGGTGAGGTAGCTGCTGCCATCTGGCAGAAGGCACGTGATCTTTTGCGAACGGTGTCCCTTCCGCGGCAACAGCCCCTCCTATGCACAAGCCTAAATTCAGAAGCTACAGAATGGGAGCGAACGGATCCCGGGTTGCGAACTCTGGCTTCAGGCGGAGAGCTCCGCGGGGACCGAGGGCGATGTTCTTGCTGCAGGCCGCATGTCGCTTGATGTTGGCCCGGGTCAACGCCATGTTCACCTTGGACGTCTCACTCGGCCCATAGCCCAGGAACTCGCGGCAGACCTCCTTGATGGTGGACCACGGGGTGCCTTCTTGGTACACCTGGACGATCTCGCAGCAGCTCTCGACGAAGTCCGATGCGGTCCGCTGTGGGTTGGATCTGGCAAACTCGGCCTGGATGTCGCGCATCTCGACGGGCATGGGCAGCAACATCGTGCCAGGGTTGTAGCGCTCCTTTTGAGGCTGCCGTAGAGGCCCATGGCGAAGTAGAGGAGCTCGCTGTTGAACGCGCCGCTCTGGATCCGGCCCTTCAGAGTGTCGTCCCCCTTTCTCTCGCAAGGGCCCGTTGGGTTCGCGACGAAGCGATGCTGTGTCTCCCAGACTCTTGCCCTTCGGGTCCATCCATCGTCCTCGGAGTCCTGCACGCGGGGCGCGTGGTTCGAAGTGCAGAAAAGAAGGCCCTGGGGGCGCCAGCTGCGCGGGCCGCGATTCAAGGCCCTGCCTGCGATCGGAGCACCTTCTTGCTCGCAGTAGCCCTTCAAAAACCCCTCGTTGAGGTTGTCGTGGGCCGGGATCTCGGAAGCCCAGACCCCCCTCTTGCCCTGGAGCTGATCCTGGAAGGGCGTCGCCGCGTGGGCCTCGGCAGCTCGGCAAGCCGTCACGAATTGGCCCGGGAGGATCGCCCCGTAGTTGAAGCTCTCGTGCCCCAGGAACGTCATCAGCGGGAGGTAGATGACATCCTTGCCGCTGCTGCCGCAGCCGTACATCCACAGCAGCTCGCAGATGCGGGCATACCCACTGAGGGCCCGGTAGTTCTTGAGCATCCTGAGCCAGCCACTGTGCTGATGGAGAGACTCCAGGTCCGCGATCACCCGACGGCCCTCCTCGTTCTCCTCCAGCTCGCTGGCGCCCGTCTCCAGGAAGGCCTCGACGAAGGCAGTGTCGATCGGAGGCTTCCAATCCTGTCGCGGGGGAGGGCCCGCCGAATTTCGCCGGTCTCGAAGTCTGCAATGATGCCGTCGGCGAGCAGTATCTTGCCACGACTGTGGTCGCCGTTCAATGGCTTCTGCAGACGGCCGCTCAGGCCAGCCAGCACCGCCTGGGTCAAGGAGTTCGCGAAGCCCAGGTCGTTCAAGGGCTCGGGCGGGGTCTCCCGGTTGCCGTAGAGCCGCTTCAAACAGCTCCGACTCAAGTAGCCCAAGTGCTCCTTCTTGGCCTCCACCCACACGCAGTCCGGCCCAAAGTACTCGTAGGTGTCCGTCTTCTCGTGCGGCTGGTTCGGCACGTAGATGATCGGCTCCAGCATGGCCACGAGGAGGTCGGCGAAGTCGCCGTTGTTGGGCCGAGCTCGGCCTCGGCGCACGTTGTCCTTGCAGCGCTGCCGGAGCTTCTGGTAGTCGCCGTAGGGCAGCTTCGCCTCGAGCTTCCAGTCGAAGTCGGGATGCTCAGCGGCAGCACACTCGACGGCATTCGGGACCGGCTTGGCGGCCACCCGAACTCCGAGATCAGCCGCAGCCTGCAAGACACGGTCCTTGGCCTCCGAAAGAGCGCACACGCCATCGTGCTCCAAGGCCAGCAAGGATGCGCCGGCAGCGGCCGCCATGCTCTGCAGGACCTTGCGCTCCCAGTCCGCGTAGGCAAAGAAAGCGACGCGGCCCCCACTGCCCCCTTCCAACCAAGCACGGCTCTCCTCGGGCAGGTTGCGCCAGATGAGCCGATGCGCTCGAACCTCGCCCTCCAAGCCATGGATCCGGGCCACCTCCGGGATGTCCGTCTCATCGAAGACCGCGCTCAGGGTGCGAGAGCTCCAGTTGGCAAAGCTGCCGCCGAAGCCTATGCTGATCAGCAACCGCTTCAGGTCGCAGCGGGGCACCGGCTTCGGGCAGTCCGGGCACGCTCGAAACCCCGCTTCGAGCTGTGCTAACCAGCTCTCCCGGTCCTGGACGTAACTCGAAAGGAATGGGCAGTCCTCGCCCACCATGACGACTTTCGCCAGCCATTGGTAAAAGCTGTTGACGACGTCGATTTCGAGGGCGTCGAGGCCTTGGCGGGCCATGCACCGAGTGAGCCTGCCGCAGCTGAAAGCGCTTCGCCCAACGAAGTGCTCCGGAACATGTGCTGCAAGCTCGCGCTGCAGCTCCTTCGGGAGCTTGGAGATCGCCTCGTCTCTCTTCGCGACCGCCGCCTCCAGCTCGTCCTGGTTCTTCTTGCGCTTGCCGTCTTGCTCGGGAAGCGCCGGGAGCTTGCCGATGCCGGAGTAGATGCGGGGCCGGAGGCCGGGCGGGCCTTGACCCTCCCGTTCGAGCACCGGCACGTAGCCCACCTTGCCGCGAATCCTGACGGCCCTCTGTCGAAGCCAGTAGAGCTCCTCAAACATGTCGAAGGCATCCGCACGCCTCGTGCCGTCCAAGGCCAGCGCGCGATCAAGCCCCGCCACGGACACGGCCTCCCAACGAAGCCAGCAGCCTTCGAAGTGCAAGTCCGCCGGGGCCGAGCCGAAGGGGCTCTCGCCGTGCATGTCGGGGTCCTGACGGCAAGCACAACGAACCGGGCACCCGGTTCCAGGCGCAGAACCGCGCCTCGTGGTCCATGAAGCCAGTGTCCTGCGAGGTGCAACCCGTCGACAAATCCGGTAAAAGAAGGGCGCCGGCCTCGTGGTGCGATGCCGGCGGAGCGCTCGAAGACGATGAGCCAGCAGGAGCCTGGCGGGGGGCATCAAACCCATCAAATGCGTCAAACGCCCAAGCAGGGCCTCGGTCGGAGGAGCATCGGCGCCGGGAGGTGCTGAATCAGAGTCCTGATAGGATTTGATCTATTTGATGCCTTTGATGCGTTTGACCCCCCGGCCTCGGCACTGGAAGGAGAGCCCCTGCTCGGCCCACTCCCCGAATCCTCCTGCAGCCGCAAAAAAAAACGAACGGGTCGTTCAAAAAGGCCCGGGCCCGCCTTCTGCAGGGCATCACGAAGATCCTTCTCGAAGCTATTCAGGGCGCGCAGACGACAGAGCTTCGCCGAACTTTTCCGCAGGGCCGGATTCCATGACACGAACTTCTCCCAAACGGCCAAGAGCACCTTGGTGGCCTCGCTGCTCCGGGTGCTGCTGTCGTTCTTGTCGGGGTGGATCAGTAGCATCATTTGCCGATAACTTTTAGCCACCGACAAATGAGGATACACCCTGACGCCCAGCTTCCAAACGGGGTCCTGCCCTTCCACAGTAGGGGTCAGCGCCATGGTTATGGCCGCTTCCCTCGCAGCCGCCGACATGCTCCGCACCGCTCTGAAAACTAGCAACACTTGAGCGCAAAATGCACTATAAGAAGGGCGCTCGCACGGCAACAGCAAGACTGAACCTCACGGCTTCAACTCTCGGCTCCAGGCGATGCGGTGCCAAGCAGCGACGAACCAGCGAAGAGGACGGACCTGGGAGGGAAGGAAGGGGCCCGGGCCTGGGAAGAGCGAGGAAGGAGCGAGGATTGCAGATTATTTTGCACGAGCTCTACGGGCAGGGATCCAGCATGGACTTTTTTTGCACCCAAGGGCCTGCTGTTCTGTAAGCAGGGCTTAAGAGCGGAAATTGATATCATCAAAAGGGTCCATGTCGTCGTCGGTTCGGAGCCGCTCAGTCTCCTGCATGACCCGATCGTACAGAGCATCCTCTCCAGCCTGCAGCCTCCCAGAAGCGCCGCGCTCGATGACAAAACTGGCTGCTGCGGAAACCCGACTGGCATGCAAGAAGCTCTCGTTCCGGCGAGGGTTGCTCGCTTCGCACAACCATTGGAACCCCTCGAGGCGGTCGTCCGGGTCGCGGTCCAATACTTGAGCGGCGATCCTGCATTGATCGCGAAGCCGCACCGCCTATCTGCTCGCGTACAACCTCCCGGCCCTTTGCAGCTGGATGCGGGCACGCATCAAGACATCGGCCTCCAAGAAGTTCAGCATCACGAGTCGGTAAATGACGTCAGCCCACTGCTCGTAAAGCTGATAGCCATGCCAGCCAGTACTCAGCAGCGGCTCCATATCCTCCACAAAATGCCGATGGTGCGGCCAGTATAAGCCCCACACGAGGAGGAGGACCGTTTGCACGTCAGATGGCATGACCGCAGCACTACGGACACCAAAGGGCTCGAATCAGCAAAGGCTTCGGCAACTGCTTGTAAAGAGGTGCACCTACCCTGCAGGCAACCAAAACCCCTCACACTCAGCCGCGGCTTCAGATGCAAACGTCCAGGGTCCAGGCGAGAGATGAAGAGGCCGCCGCAGCCGATGGCCGTTGACACCTGAGAGCAGCGACGAGGGGCCCGGGGTTTCCGGGACGAGGCGGGCTGCAGGGCACTCTAGTTATGGGCGGGGCGGGGGCAGCAACAGGCACTCCTGCGCGCACTCGGCCACACGACCCCACAGACCTTAAACCCTTCCAAAATCGGAAGAAACCCGGCAGCACTCTGAGGATCGGCGCAGCGCGAAGAAGGTCCAGCCTGGGCGGAGCGAGGGTCCGGGAATGCAAGGCGCTCTAGTTTACGGGAGGGGCAGCGCAGGGCCCTCCTGTGCGCGCACGGACGAGCCCAACAGCCACAAACCCGAAAGAGACCCCAACAAACCCGAAGCAACGACCCTAAAAATCCTGCGAAGCTGAGGCCCAAGCGCTCAGATTCCCGAGGGCCCAGGCACCTGGCGGGACGAGTCGGGTGGGGGGCAGGGGGCTTCAGGGCAACACACACACACACAGAGGCGCGCGCACGAAGGAACACCGAAACCCGCAAAATCCGAACAGACCCTTAACTGCAAACTGAGGCCCAGACAACGAATTGAAGGGAAGGTCAAGTACCTGACAAAGGGCGCTAGGGAACAAAAAAGTTATGGGGGTCTGGAGGTTAGGAGTGCGCCTTCCCCGGTTCGAAAGGGGGAAGCCCTTGCCACCCCACAGGATAAAAGCGTAAGCAAAATGCTGCGGCGCAACAGCCCTGATCAACAAAAAAAATGCGCTGCGTAATGGCAGTACAGGTAGACCAGGTAGACATGTCGCACAAAAACAAAGCACTCGGCACTCACTCAAATATATTGTGTTTCCGATGCTCCGCGCCAAGCTGACTTCCTAGGCATCATCTCCGCTGCGACTCGGTTCCATAGAGTGTTCGATTGCCCGCTTCAAGATGGCCTCCGCTGTCCTGTTAAGACCCAGCCAATCGACCAAATTCCCCCAGCCGGTCTCGAGGCCACGTGCTTCCGACGGAGCTGGGCGACCTGCGGGACGGGTGCTTCTCAGCAACATCCCTCACGATTGCAGTGGTCGCAAGGTTGACTACGTTCTCAGAGGTGTACTTTCGAGCGGACGCGAAGAGATCACGATTGAGCAGGATAGCGTTAGCAAGCTGCTCGGACCGCTTAGCCACAGCTCTTTCGTCAGCCATTGCCCGATGTTGTCGCCTATAGCCTCATGTACTGCTCTGCGCTGCAAGCCGCGGCGCGGTAACAAAGTAAAAAAACAAAGACCAGAAGGCGCTCACTGGGCACTTGCGCGGCACTTGCAGGGCAGCTGGAGTCAAGCCTACTCCGGGGCCGAAGGGGGTTCGGGTGCCCTGGACCAAACCAAAAAAAGAAACACCCCCGGCAAAAGCACTCTAGCAAAATGTTACTGCAAAAGTCGGCGGGCCTAACTAGAATACTGTTACAAAACAAAATGGCATCAGTGAGCAAAAGCGAGCGAGCATCTGTGAGCATCCTAAACCCCCACGGATCAGGTCGGCGATAGCCACAGGCTCGCCGCCAATCGACACTGAGCGGCCGAGGCCACGAAAACTTGAGCCAAACCTAGGGGACGTACCCACCGAAATCGCGCTCCCGCCACAGTCTGGTGTGAAACGGCCCGGCAAAGCCTTTTGGGCCACGCGCGGGCCTTCTCGGGGCTGGCTGTGTCGCTTCTGGCCGGCGGGCCCGGCAGGGTGTGTGAAACCTAGGCAGGGCGCACCCCGAAGATCGGGGCCGCAGCGGTTCCGTGATGTTCGGCGATTCCGTGTGGCTGTGTTCGACCCATCCTAAACCCTCCCCGACCACGTTCCGGGGCTGGCTGGCACCGATTTGACAGGAAAGGGTCGATCCGGCCGAAGACGTGCTCAAACGCTAGGCGGGGGACACACCGAAATCGGGCTCTCGCCGGTGCGTGGTCGGCTCGCAAAACGGGCGGGGCTCGGGGGCCGTCGGGGCGCACCCTCCCCGAGCGGCTTCAAAATCCCGAAAAATTGGGGTGCGGCATGGTGTTTTAGGGCCATGCGCGTTTTTTGTGCTAAATGCCGGCAATGTCGAAATCGCTGCGCCTGAGCATCAAAACCATGAACACAGGTGGGACCTGTGTTGAGCCCTGCGTTGAAAAAGTGGGTGTTGCTTTAATAAAAAAGCATGGAAGCGGCGTGCCGGAACGCCACGGAGGAGCCGACCGAAGCCAATCTCGTGCGGCTGCTGGATCTGTGGTCGGCCGACTGGAAGCACCGGGGCCGCACTCGGGCGGTGGGGCCGGGGGCCTATGAGCGATATGCCACGCTGGGGCTTTTCGGGCACGGCGGCGTGGTCGGGGTTTCCAATGCCACGGGCCTGCGGGCAGCCTGTGCAGCCGTGAACAGCTTTCTCAAGAGCCGCTTTCCGAACGGCACCTGGACGTCCATAGCTGTGCTCTTCAACCCGCGCATGGGGCTGCACCGGGACATTCAGAACATGCCAGGGCACTCGAATCACGCACTTGCTCTGGGCGAGTGCACAGGAGGGCGGGTGTGGATCGAAGATGACGAGGGGGACTCCACGGCATGGCTGGCCGACAAGAAAGGGGAGCGGGAGCTGCGGGGGCGGTGGCTGGACATGCACGACAAGCCGGTGACGCCGGTATCACATGGTGGAGCCACACGAGGGCAGCATGTGGGCGCTCGCTGCTTACGTTCCGCAAGCCTATGCTCGGGCAACGGAGCAGCACCGAGAGGCACTGAGAGAAGCGGGCTTTCCGCTGCCTGCATCATGAGAGCAGCCCGGCATCGAAGCGGGCGAAGCACTGCGGGCCGGGCCGAGGCGAAAGGGCATCAAAAGCATCAAATGCATCAAATGGAGCTTTCGGGGGCTGTTATAGCTTTTTTCTCTCTCTGGGGAGGGTGTTCCAGCTCTCCACTCTGTGATAGCTACAGGCCTCAGTTCGAGACATAGGGTAGAATTCGGTACTTTGGAGCACTGTCGATTCGCGGGCCTACGGCCCGCAGCTCTGACGATCTTAGGGGCTCTAAAGTCTTTGCAAAACGGGCTTTAGAGGAACTTTAAAGGCGCGCAACTCGCCAGCAGCTGACGAGCACTCGCAAGCAACTCACGAGCTACTTGCTGGCAACTTACGAGCACTCGCCAGCCGCGCACAAGCGACTTTCGAACCGCAAACCAGCAGCTTACGAGCTACTTGCTCGCAACTCACGAGCTACTTGCTCGCAACTCACGAGCTACTTGCTCGCAGCTTACGAGCTACTTGCTCGCAACTCACGAGCTACTTGCTCGCAACTCACGAGCTACTTGCTCGCAGCTTACGAGCTACTTGCTCGCAACTCACGAGCTACTTGCTCGCAGCTTACGAGCTACTTGCTCGCAACTCACGAGCTACTTGCTCGCAACTCACGAGCTACTTGCTCGCAACTTACGAGCTACTTGCTGGCAACTTACGAGCACTCGCCAGCAGCTTACGCGCCGCAACCCAGCGACTTTCGAGCCGCAATCCAGCGACTCCGGGTTCGGAGTTGTTACGTCTGGCGTACCAACACTCCGGTCTCCATCCCTCGAGCTGCTCCCACGCCCTCCGCGCCGAACAAGCGCGCGTAAGCGCGCGTCGCTCCCCAAACAGCTCCGGAGCGCCTCCAAGCAGCTCGCGAGTCCCTTCGCGCCCTCAAACTGCTTCCGATGCCGCGCGCGCCCGTTTTGCAAGTACTTTAGAGCCCCTAAGATCTCGCGCCCTACGGGCTCCAGCCTTCAAAATCGACAGGCCTTCGAAGTATGGAATTCTAGGCTATGTCTCGAAACTTGCCTCGTAGCTACTACAGAGTGGAGTGCTGGAACACCCTTCCCAGAGAGAGTAGCCATGTCACAAAACGACGGTCTTCCTCGCCCTTCCATGCTTCCCGACGCAACGCCCTTAAATCAGTTGTAAAACTTGCGTATTGGGCTCACTTCTCTCAAACTGCAACAAGTTCCAGCAAAACTCCTTACCAAGCACAACACTCGGACAGAGAGTGCTGCACTCCACACGCAGTTCCGGTCTTGAGCCAAGTCGCACAAAGTCTTGTAGGAAACTGAGGTGCAACTACCTAAAGGTGGCTTGGAGCTCTTTAAAATAACTTCCCAGGCCAAAAGCACCCTGGCAGTACCAAAACTTCTTAGAACGTCCGAAAACAAGGAAAACCTACAGGACCTACGGCTTTAAGGCGAAAAGAGTCCCTCACACTCCAAGTGCCAGGAAACTAGCCGAGAACTGTTCAGGTTTCTACAGATGAGCCGGACGCCCACCATATCCTCCCAAACTAGAGGAGGGTACATTTACTCCAGGTCAAGCGGATGAAGCCCCGCTTATGGCTGCTTTAAAGTCGATGCTGAGCCGCGATGCTGAGTTGGCTGTTCAAGCTTGTTTTCAGAGCTCTGTACCATGAGGCTTAGTGAAGAGCCCACGGCAAGGAGGCTCACCCAACCCGAGCGAGCTGAGAGGCATGAGAATCAAGTCGCGAAGCTTGTGGGGGTGCTGATCAAGGGCCCTTCGAGCCCAGTGAGGCACTTGTCGACAAGACCGTGTCCGCTTACGAGCAGAATGAACTGAGGTACATTTCTTGGGAATCTCTGTCGACGAACACTCGGGAAAACTCAAGATTGAGAATGAAAAAGCTGAAGACAAGGCTTCCACTGCTTCGGAGTCCATGTGCTTCAGACTCTGCAGAGGCGATCACTTGCTTTGAGTTTACCGAAGCCCGGGATGACACCCCTGGAGTTGTCAGACGTTCGAGTCGTGGCTCTGATATGCCATACCCGAGACGAGAGACCTTCTTCGGTTCCTAGAGGAGCGAGATTTGGAGCTGCTTTCAGCCCAATCTTCCACCTTTCCACTGCAGAGTCGCCACCAGGGAAGTTTTTCTTCCATGGCCAGCGTTGTTTGATGACCGTATTCCAGGGTAAAGGAATTCGACACTGTTGATGTGGGATGGAGCTTGCTTCGCATGGTTGCTAAGTAAGTTGTCGTTTGTTTTTGCCCTGAAGAACCAACACCTGTCAGCATCGAGAGCAAAAGTGTTTCAAGTCGAGTTTTTGAGCAAGTAGAGAGTTTCATGCAGAACGGCATGGTATTTGCATGTTTTGAGCATGTTTGAGCATGTCTGAAGAGTCTTGAGCTTGTTTTGTGCTAACTGCCTCAAGGATGAGACTGCAGTTTGAAAGGATCCTCAAGGGAATCTTTGTGAAGTGCTTGAAGTGCTTAGCAGAAGCACTAGTCTCTGAGGGGCCTGAGTTGGTTGTGCGAGTTTGGTTGCAAGCTGTAGTTCAGAAGTTTTGCTGCAGTGAAAGTGTGAATGAAATGCTTGGCTCAAGCGCGAGTGTGAAAAAGAAGTCGAGTGCAACGCTTCGCTTTGCAGTTTGTCCTGAGCCACTTCGTGAAGTTTGTTTTCCGACTGGGAGAGCTTCGTGAGCTTTTGGTTGCAACTTCAAGGTTTTGAACTTGGTTGTGACGGTCTCGAAGTTTTTCGTGGTAGCGGAGCGTGGCTCCTGGCTACGCTTCAGCAAAGACGTGCTTGGTTGTTGCTTGAGAGAAGCGTGAGTGACAATGGAATGCCTCTTCATCCGTGTCCTTTGCGAGAGGGGTTCCGATCGGGGTGGGGGAACGCCTTCCTCGGACGCCTGCAATTTTCGAGCGGAAATTCAAGCACAGGAAGTACCCCGATGCCGACACTCCGCTTGAAGATGGTCTTCGCGAAAACTATCCCGGGGCTCGTGACAACCCCATACAGCTTGATGAGCAGCTCGCCAAGGAGATGAGCCTGGGGGCGATGATCGCGCTCGACCTGGAGGAGGCCCGGACAAAGCACGGTGATTCCTTATCTGTTGCATCGCTTGGGGCGGTGCCCAAGCCGGACGGCTCTCTGAGGATCGTGCACGACGGCAGCAATGGGCAACATGTCAATGATTGCATCCGTGTTCGAGATGCCCAACGATATCCCACGGGTGCTGATCTTCAGACTGCCGTGGAAATTCTGCCACATGCTTACTTCTCTCTGAGTGGTGACATCAGCAGGGCTCATCGCCTGTACCGCGTACGGGAACAGGACTGGCCACGACAAGCTTGTCGCGGGTCAAACCCAAAGAAGGTGTACTACAACTGCGTGGGGACGTTCGGCATCGCTTCAGCTTCGTACTGGTGGTACAGACTCATGTCGGGACTGGGCAGACTTCTGTACTACTGTCTGCAAGGCGACCCGACGGTTCTCCTGAGCTATGTAGACGACCTCATATGGCTTACCCAGTCCGGAGACGGGCTGATCAAGATCTTGGCGACCATCTTATTGCTTCAGGTGCTGGGGACCCCGTTTGCCTGGCATAAGTTCGCCGGGGGACTTGGGCATGGCTGGATCGGATTCTCGGTGTTCGCTTTCGGGAGGACGATTGGCATCAGCCAGTCAAGGACTGATTGGATCGTCGGCTGGATCCGCAAGACCAGGGCCGACGGCATGGTGCGAGTGGCCGACATGCAGTCCGTGTTGGGCCGCCTTTCATTCGCTTTCACGGTCCTTCCGATGCTGAGACCCTTCCTGGGGCCGCTGTACGCTTGGACCAGTGCTGTATCGCAATGCCACACCCTGCGACTCCCTAAGGCCGTCGACTTGGTTCTGGTTTTTGTGGAGGCGCTGTTGCTAAAGGGTCTCAGGGTGACGAAGGTTGCACAACACTCGTCTGAGGCGGCGCCGGAGCTCTTCAGGACAGACGCTAGAGCAGAGGGGCCGGAGATGCATATTGGCGGATGGTCGTGTGCAGACTCCGACGATCCTCGTCGGTGCCGGTGGTTTGCCGAGCGGATTAAGCCTGAAGACGCTCCTCTCTTCTTTATGGCGGGGGAGTCTTACCGATCCATAGCCTCCCTCGAACTTCTGGCCACCATGGTGGCGGTGTTGCTCTTCGCCCCTACGGGAGCGGGCCCTTCGCGAACAGTCTGTTCAGCGGGGACAGACAACAAGGGCAATTCGCACATTGTCTCGCGTTGGCTCACAACTTCGTTTCCATTGGTGGCCGTCTTGATGGAATTAACTGCTGTGCTCCTTGAGAAGTCGTGCATGCTCGAGCTCACGTGGGCACCACGCCTTCAGAACATGCTGGCTGACTCTCTGACAAACGGGGATTTCAAGCAGAATTCGGGCTACGATTTTCATTTGCCGAATACCAAGGTCTGGTTCTCAGGCCTCTTTTGCAAGCGGGCTCTGCATTGTATGGTGAGATTGCTGAGTGGAAAGAGAAGCGGGCATCCAAAGCCGCAGTCAAGCTTAAGAAAGCTGAACGGTTGCGCGAGAAGGATCCCTGGAAGTGATGTGCCACTGTCACTCGTTGAGAGGGGAGAGTTTCTACGAATCGTGGGGTGCAGTTGGCACAACACCTTAACGACGGAGCATTGCATCGGCTATGCTCCTCTCCTTCCTTCCTCTTTCGTGCACTCTTTCGACAGTCGTTGCACAGCAGCGTGAAAACATGTGGAGCCCGCGCATTGCAATCAGTCATGTTGCTCGCTTCTTGCCAGTGCGAACGGTCTCATGTCAGAGTTTTCCGAATCAAACTTTTGTAATCTTTTATGCAATATCAAATTGCATTTGGGCGGGAACTTGTGGGCGGGTAGTTATGTTGGTAATCTCGTGAGGTGGACTTGTCCATCAGAATGAGATTTTGAAACATAACTTGCTCACATTTTCATGTGCCAATATCGAAAATGCTTTCCATTTGTTGAGTCGAGTTTCGACTCTTTTATGGATTGATTTTCATGTCACACGGTGATTTGTTTTACATGAGTTTCTTCATGTGCAATTCTTGTTCCCTCCTGCTGGAGGAACAGATGACAATCAATATTCGTCCGAACCTTTGGGCTCGGCTCTGCGGAGTCCAAAAGGGGAGGGGGGGACTCATTTGTGTACCCACCCGCCCAGCCCTGTTTTGGAGGGGGAGAGTTTCTACGAATCGTGGGGTGCAGTTGGCACAACACGTGAACGACGGAGCATTGCATCGGCTATGCTCCTCTCCTTCCTTCCTCTTTCGTGCACTCTTTCGACAGTCGTTGCACAGCAGCGTGAAAACATGTGGAGCCCGCGCATTGCAATCAGTCATGTTGCTCGCTTCTTGCCAGTGCGAACGGTCTCATGTCAGAGTTTTCCGAATCAAACTTTTGTAATCTTTTATGCAATATCAAATTGCATTTGGGCGGGAACTTGTGGGCGGGTAGTTATGTTGGTAATCTCCCTTGATTACCATCACCACCACATGTGGGTTGAGCGCCTTCTTGCGGCGCGCCTCGACGCCCCTCCGTCGACGCACATGCAGCCCACGCTTGATCAGTGTCAACAGGCTGACAGAAAGCTTTGGCAGCTTCTCGGAGAAGCAACGCGCTCGGGCATCCAGCTCAAAGCTGGAGGGCGTCCATTGGACGCCATCTTCGAAAGCACGTGGCAGACGCCAGAGGTTCTTCATCTGCTCCAGCCGATGCCTCGGGCAGCAGGAGCTCCGGCTTCGCAGCAAGTGGCGCCACCGCCCAAGCCGCACGGGCCAGGCCCGTATGATCGTCCAGGCAAGGGCCGAAAGGGCACAGGGAAGGGTGCCAAGGGCACCAAAGGCGGTGGGAAAGTCCCTGCCGCTCTGGCAGGCTGCAGATCCTGCACGAATGCTGGTGAAAACATATGTTATGGCTATGGGCTCAAAACGTGCAGGGAAACCGTGACTCGCGGTCGATGCGTGCGAGGATTGCACATCTGCGCATGGCCGCGGTGCGGCAAATCGCATCCCGCATTGGACTGTCCGATGCGTGCTGAGGCTCTGAGCCAAAAGCAAGAGTGACAGTCAGAATGCGAGCCCGGCAGCTCGCAGAGCTCGACTCCGAGTCGTGAAAGCCCAGGCTTAGCTGGGCAAAATTTTGCACCGCCGCAGGTCCCGCCTGTGCCGAAAAATTCTTCTTCAGTCTGTCTTCATCCAAGTCAGCAGAGTGCTAGTATGGATGCAAGCAAGTTTTCTTCAATTTTGCAATTGCTTCAGGGCGCCGCGTGGCCTGACTCTGTGATGCAACGCAAGTCTGTTTCTTCAGTGGATCCCACGCAGTCGGGGTATTATAACTTTGGGCCCAGGGCCAGCAGTCCAAAGCATTTGACACACGCCACACTCGCAATGCAGGTTTTCGTCCAGCACCTGAACGGAGCCATCAATGAAGGACCTTCTGCCACAGGCGTCCTGGAATGCCATCTGCGTTGGCAGGAACACGCTATCGGATTTTCACAAAGATTCTGGCAACGAAAGGGGTTCGCTGAACCACACCTTCACGGTTGGCACTTTCGCTGGCGGCCAACTCTGGCTTGAAGATGCCGGTGGCACTTCCGAGGCCACGGTTCAGGGCAACATAAAGATCAGGGGCAGGGTCGTAGACACGTTCTGTCGCCCCACTAGTTTTCCTTGCAACCTCTGGCACAGGCGAGAGGTGGGTCGTCACACTTTACACTCTTTCAGGCGGGCAGCCTGCCGTGTTGCTCCCCTTGGGCTTTCCGTGTGCACCTACTGATGTGGCGCAACCGCCACCAACTCAAGCCATCTCGCCCCCTACTTCTGGGTCTAGCCCCACGGTCCCCGACCTTTTGGGTTCTAGTCACGCCTTGCCTGCCGACCCACCTTCTAAACGCTTGAAATCTCAAGCTCATGCCGCGCACCCTCCGCAGCAAGAGAAACCATTGTTTTTGGAAATATGCAGTGGGTCGGGCATGCTATCTTATGTTGCTAAGGAGGCCGGGTACACAGCCGTGCCAATCGATTGGCATCACAACAAACAACGGACGTGTGTGCACACTTTGCAGCTTGACTTGCGCCTCGCCAGCACATGGTCTTTCCTGCGGCGCATTTGCTCAGAGTACCGCGTCGTCTGGATCCACATGGCTCCTCCGTGCGGCAATGCCAGCCGGGCGCGGGAATGCGGGCCCGGCCCTAAGCCACTGCGTTCGCTTCGTCATGTGCGTGGGCTCCCCGGCCTTCCTCCGGTGGAGCAGGCACGTGTGGACAGTGCCAATACCATATATGACAACATGCAAGCCTTTTGTGAATGGTTGCTTGATGCCATGCCGCACGTCCCCTTCTCCGTTGAAAACCCGTTGCATAGTTACCTGTGGCAGCTCCCGAAATGGGCCGAGCTGGTTTCAAAGCACTCCTTCGTGTCATTTGATTCGTGCCTCCACGGGTCGCAACGCAAAAAGGCCACGGCCCTTCTGACAAACTCCGAGCTTTTGCACTGCCTCTCAGGGCCCTGTCCGGGCTGCTCTTCGCATTTGCCGTGGGGCAAGCAGGGCCGTTCTTTTGCGACCGCTGATGAGACGGGCTACCCCAAGCTTCTTCGTGAAAGGATCGTCTCCTGCGTAGATACATCAGCAACAGCACGCGGCATTGCGCCTGACCGCCTGGCTGTCTCCAAGGTCTCCGCGGCACGTGCCGCAGGTCAGGTGCAGCCTCGCGGCAGAAAGTTTCCGCCGATCATTTCTGAGTTTGCTTACACCGTGTCAGTTGGCAGTGCTGCGGCTCCTACTCTCAATTCCAAGCACTGCCTTGTCTCTGCTTGGCAGGGCGTCCCTGCCGGCGCCAAGCTACTCCGGGAGTCAGTTGAGAGGGGAGGTTCGCGACTCCCAGAGGGCAGCAGGTTTTACATTTTTGGCGTGTATCGAACCATGCAAGCTTTCTTGAACGAGGCAAAGTTAGTTGTGCATCCCTTTGATTCTGCCAGATCACTTCCAGACGAACTTCTGCGAGTCTTGTTCGACACCCTCACGAAGAGCCCGGTCGACACGATGAGGCACCGCCTTCTGAAGCTACAGCAGTGGCGCGCCCTCGCCAAGCAGCTTGAACCCGAAGAGGAGAAAATAAGGGCGGCGATGGACCCTTGTGTGCGGAAGGTCCTCGGCCGTAAACGCATCGCACTCATGAAGAGGATCGCCGATGACTTGTCGTGGCCTGACGCTACTCTCTTCGATGACCTTGCTGCCGGTTTTAGGCTTACGGGTTACTTAGGGCGTACGGGGGTCTTCGCTAGTGACGTTAAGCCTGCCACGATGGACCTTGACGAATTCTGGGCAAGTGCTCCCCTTCGGAGGGAAACCCTGCTTGAAAAGGTCAAGGCTCAGAAGGACCATGATTACGCCGAGGAGCTCTGGAACATGACGCTTGAAGAGTCAAACACTTCCGGGAAGTGCTGGCTTGACGGCCCGATCGATGTTGATTCCCTGGGGGACTCCTTTCCTGAAGGTTGGAACTTCTGCAGGCGTTTTGCAGTGTGGCAGGGCAAGTGGCGTGCGATCGACGACTTCTCGGAAGCCGCTGTGAACGCATGCTTCGGGTGTTTCGAGCGTGTCACTCTCAAGGCCCTTGATGAGATCTGCTGGCTGTGCATGCAGGTTTGCCGTGCGGCGAAATCGTCGGGCTTCTTAGATTTCGAGCTAAGCACGGGTGAGAGACTCAAGGGGCGCCTCCATACGGCTTGGAATGACCCCGACCGTGTCCGTCCTCACTGCAAGACTTATGACCTTCAGGCAGCGTACAAACAACTCGCATTGCACCCGAGCGAGAGGTCGAAGTCCATTATCCTGCTCAGGGAGCCCGGCTCCCAGGCCGTCAAGGCCTTTGTGTGCAACACTCTTCCTTTCGGAGCCTCTGCTTCAGTCATGCAGTTCAACAGGGTGGCATTGTTCCTGCAGAGAGTTCTTTGGGACTTGAGGGTGGCTGTGACTTGCTACTACGACGATTTCCCGACTATGACCCCCGCGTTCTTGTCGGGCGGGACAGACAATGCGGTTCATGCCCTCATGGACTTGTTCGGCTTCTCCTTGTCCGAGAAAGAGAAGCCGTTCTCGTGCACTGCGGAAACTTTGGGTGTTGTGCTTGATACCTCTGATCCTGACATGGGTCGAATCTTTGTATCGAACAAGCCTGACCGGGCTACCATGCTCGAGCAGTCCGTAGGCCGCATCCTTGAACAGGGCCAGGTGGACACGAGAGAGCTGCCCTCCCTCCTTGGCAAGCTTCGCTTCGCAGATGCCCAGCTGCTCGGTCGCACGGGGCGTCTGGCCCTGGCTGACCTCAGGCTCTTTGGTGACAAAGGGGGCGTCGTGACCTTGACCGACTCTCAGTCGAATGCCTTGGCTGTCTTGAGGGCCAGACTTCTTGCGAGCAGGCCGCGTGCCATTGTTACGAGCCCTGCTTCGAATCCTGTCCTCATCTTCACAGATGGCGCATGCGACCCCTGTGAGGGCGGCTTTAGCACTGGTGTTGGGGGGGTCCTCTTTATCCCCGGCCAGGGGGTGGCGAGGGCTTTCGGCTGCAGGGTTCCGAGCAAGCTTGTCAAGCAATGGGCCGAGGGTAGGAAACACATTATAGGGCAAGTCGAGCTTTACGCGGTCGTGCTCGCCAGGATCTTGTGGTCGAGTTACATCGACGGCGAAAGATGCATATTTTTCGTTGACCATTCCGGTGTTTTGAGTGCTTGCATCAACTCGAACTCGATCGACGCATCTTGGAGGAGCCTTCTCCTCCACCTGGAGGCTGCCGATGAAGCACGCCCGTGCTTGCCTTGGTTTCATCGCGTTCCAAGCCAGAGTAACATCGCGGACCCGCCATCGAGAGGCAGATGGGATGAGCTGGCATTCCTCGGTCCTGTCACTCGTGACGTGCCGACCTGCTTTGTCACAGGTGCGACTCTTGAAGCAACGTAACGCATGGTCGAGAGGGGGAGATTGGTGGTCACGTTGCACTCCATGTGCGACTCGATTGCTCGGCACGCTTGGTGCCTCTGCTTAAGTGGAGGGGCACTCTTAGTGCCCGGTGCACGCGCTGTGCACTTGTTTTCCGTGAAAACTCCCATGACTCTCGGCTGTGCCGTGAAAAGAAGTGTGAGCGTTTGCATCAATTTCTTATCGCTTGTATATATTTGCCTCAGACCAAGATATGTGGTCAACAATTCTTTATACGAATGGAGTTGGTTATATTTGATCAAGACTTTTATACTTGATTCAAATATATATGATTGTCATGGATGACCGGATCTATAAGCATCTCTTCACGCGTGCGTGTCGATGTTTTATAGATCCTAGGTCAAACGAAATTTTGTGTTACATTCTTTGAACACTTGCAGAAGATATGGCTTTATCGTTCGAAGAAAAGCAACATGACAAAATGGCTCAGAGAACTGAGTCCAAATTTTGATTTGTTGATTTAGGGCTTTGCTTTTACACTACCTTTTTATGAACCATCATTTATACATGCTGTGAACCAGTTAAAAAAATATATCCGCCCGTTGCAGCTTGACCTCTCGAAGGGGCAGGAAGCCCTGAATCGGGCGAGAGTTTTATTTGAAATAGGGGGGCGGGCCGGATGCTTGTGCCTCAGTCTCTCGCTGGGAGGTCTTGATGAAGTGAATCTTCTGTTTGAATGCAACTCGAGCCTTGAGCTTACAGTATCCTGCTCACCTTGCAGAGCGATCTGCGGTTGCCCACTTAGCTGGAGCTTTGTTAGGTTATCGTTGTGTGCTTCTGACATTGACCTGTGGTTCAGGAGCATGCAATCACCTGAAGTGACTGGAGAAGAAGCAGAGGCGCCGACGCCCTCGGATTCGTTCACATCCACTGAGAGCTTTGTGTTACGTCACATGCGTGGATTACAAATCCAGATCTGTCGGCTGCATAGAATGCAGCTCATGCTTGCTGACCGCCTTTTCGATCGCGTGTCGCGGTTGGAGTCTCAGCAGATGCTCGTTTCTTGCTTTCTTCGTTGGAAGTTTTGGGCTGGCCGCAATTCTGATCCGGAGCATGCTCCTCGAGGATTGCTGGAACCTCAGCTTCCGTAGTGAGACTTTGTGTAGCCTGCGGCTTGCTCAGAGGAAGAGAAAGGCGGGCGAGGCAAACTTGCCCTGGGATACGCCTCCGAGATATATCTTCAGGATGCGGGTGGTCGTTACTGATCGCCTAACTAGCTATAAGCCCATCACGCTCGATCTTCAGTTGAGTTGTAATGATATTATCGATCAGGCGAAGTACTTCGTCTCCCAACGTCTCTTCGAGCTTGTTGGTAGCTTTCCTAAGTTGAGCTCTTTTCAATTGGTCCAGGATGGCAGGCACCTGAGTTTTTCAGCTCCAGTGCTAGTGGCCAACACGTTGTCCCCTGTGAGATTCGTTCGCACCGCCTAAAAATCTGAGCGGGGACTTGCTGATTATTGTGCTGCTGTCGAAGTGCGAGGGGCAGCAGACAGGCAGGACGAGAATGCACAGGTCGTCCTTTTTACTCTACGTTTGCAGCCGTTGTGTCTCAGGCAATTGCCAGCAACTCAGTGGGAATGTCGGATAATGCTAACTCGGCAGAGGTTGTAGAGACTGACGCTGAGCTGTCGTCGTGGAGCTCAGCTTTCGACTTCCTGGATGACCCTGTCCAGACGAAACGACCAGACAAGAAGAAGAAAAAGAAGGACGGACGGGACCGGCGAGCCCGCAGGAAGCCATCTAAGAAGGTGGGCAAGAAGCGTGGGAAGAGCTCGGATTCTGCAACGATTGTTGAACTCACTACCGGGCAACAGGTAAGCAGCTCCACGGAGCTTGCGGCGAAAAGTGTGTCAGTGGATGCATCAGGCATGCAGACAGCTTCTGAGGAGCTCCAGACCTCTGGAGAGTTCACCTTCGTTGCGGTGTGGCGGCCGGGGCCCCCACCGCCGCGAGTAGGCAAGACGCGCGCGGTTGCGAAGATGCTGGTCCGCGCGGGCATACGTTGCCCTTGTCATTATGCTCGTGAGTGCCCCGACAGACCTCGGGTCTCGCCGGGATCCCAGACCGCTGTGCCCCTACTTTGGCATGTGGAGAGATGGCGTTGCGAGTATTTTCGGTGTCGCGAGTTTCTGTATGCTCAGGCCGGATGTTGGTGAGAGTTAGAACTTCAACGCCTCGGAGGCGGAGTTTTTCTCGTGCCTATGAGGCGGAAGAAAGTGTGTCGGCAGAAAGCCACAGCATAGCAAGATGCTATTGGGACAAGAGTCCATGTTGAGGTGGGGCGAAGTTCCCCTTTTATGCGCAGAGATGCTGTTGCAGTTGTCGGGCTCATTCTTATTGCGAGTCTAGTTGATAGCCATGACGTCCTCGACTGATTCGTCTGAGTACGAGTCGTCCTCCGGGGAGACCGAAGTCTCGGACAGTTCGTCGCCAGCCAAGCGGTCGAAGCCCCGGAAGCATGTGAAGAAAGCCAAGAAGGGCAAAAGCCACAAGGCCAAGAAGGCCAAGTCTAGCAAACGTGCTAAGACTTCAAAGGCCAAGAAATCCAGGCCAAAGAAGGAGAAGAAGTCCCGAAAGGACTCGGATGCCACCCCGGGTGGTACGGATACCTGGAATAAGGCGACCTCTGGTTGGAGCGGGGGTTACTCTTGGTCGGCTGCAGATTCAGGAGGCCGGTCTTGGAAATCCGATGCTGCATCGTCGAGTGCCGGCTGGGGCCGCAAGTGGAATAAGTGGGAGAAGCCACGCGACCAGTGGCAGCCCAGAGCAGCGGCTAAGGCGCAGATCCTGAGCCCTACTTTTGGCGGGAGCGACACCAGTAAGAAGCAGCGGTGGGAGCATGATGCTGCTCCCGATGCATGGGCGGATTACTGGCAGATTGCCAGGCAAAACAACGAGGAAGATGAGTGGCGAGTTCCGTGCCCGGCAGCGGCTCGGGACGAGGGGATCGTCCCGGTTCTGGCCTCCCCCGATGAGCATGAGATTGCTCGGATTGCCGATGGGATCCTCCTTTCTTTTCAGGTTCCTCGAAGCATGCTGGAAGCGGTGATTCGCGCTATGCTGCAAGCGGAGGTGGCATGCCCCACCGTCGATGGAATCCCCACGATTTTTCAGATCAGGGGAGAAGGCTGGGGTCATTTGGTGATCCCTTTGGTGGAGCAGGGCACGGATGCCCCCCTCGAATCACCCATGCATCGCGAGCTCCTGGAGTCCGAGACGCATCATTATTCTTTTGCACATGGGACCTCGCAGCATGCACTTCCTCTGATTCTGAAGGAGCGGATCATTCGTCCCCAAAACTTCAAGAAGGGCTCCACTCCTACTGTAGGACCTTTTGGGGTGGCGTCACCGGGCCACCTCACGATGAACCCTGATTGCAGTACTTTGAGGACCATTTTGAAGAGGAGCCGCTCGATCAGCAAAGGCCAACAGCCCTCGACCATCCTTTGTGAGGTCAGGACCCCGGAGACCCATGTCAAGTTGGACGCCGGAACTGGCGAACAGCTGCAGATTTCTAGTCGAGATGCAGGACTGGCTGTGGGGCCGGATTCGGCAGTGGCTAGGTCTGACCTGACCTACATCCTGGGTGTGGCCATCACCTACCCCTTTTAGGGACATGGTCGCGAGCTGACCCGAGCACCAGAATCTTCCTGAATGGAAAAACAACCGAGACCGGTTTGAGTCGTTCATGCTCGCTTTTGGTTGTTTGTTATTGCAACGACAGTTTGGCCTCGAAGCCATGGATGTACCAGACACTGATCCTACAGTAGTTGATCATACGCCGATCGGTTCAAGTTTTGACCGTTTTGGTGGGGCGGAGTTCCCTCCAGAGATCTTGCGATGTTTGGCCACGACCCTAGAGCGAGTGAGAATGAAGTGTTCATGCGAAGCATAACCCATGCTCGGTCGTCGTTGCCGCGGCAACCTTGGGAACAGCCGGCTATGCTGTGCATCTTTGATCCATTGAAGGCGGCTTTCCCTCAGGGCTTGAACCTGCCTTATCAGGGACTGGTTGGTTCGTCGCCTGTTCCTCAGACGACAGCACAGCCTTCGGATTCCGGACCGTCTGTGACGAGTGGTTCCCATTGTCAGGCATGGACTCGTGCAGTCAAGGCTAAACGAGGGCCTAGGGCCGCGGATCGTCGCGAAGAGGCGTACCGCCGGGTCCTCACATTGCTGCATGCTTTCTCGAGTTTCTTCGATTTGTGTACCTTGATGGCTGATGATGAGGAGGACGGCCAGGATTCTGTTCAGGCAGTTTTGGCAGGGAAATCACCGAATACCATTTTGAAACATTTGGGTCCGGTTCGTACCTTTTGTGAGTGGCTTTTGAAAGCCAGTTACGCTCCGCCTTTTGCGGAGAAAACTTTATGGTCCTTCATCCATTGTGTCCTCAAGATGCCCAAGACTGCGGCCACCACACTGGACAGTAGTCTGCGTGCTATCAAGTGGAGCTATTATACCTTGGGACTCCGGGTCCAACTAGAGGTTTTCAGCAGCCCTCGAATTCATGGTGTGGTGAAGAAGGCGTTACAGACGAAAAACCCTTGGTGCCCGGCGACGCCCCTCAAAGTATCAGAAGTTCTCCAACTGCACGCTATCTGTTGTGATCCTTCTATTTCTGTCATCGATAGATGCGGGGCGGCGCATTTCCTTGCTATGCTCTATGCGAGGGCCAGAGCATCGGACATCCGGTGCGTAAAACGTATCTTGATAGATGTGCACAACGAGGACTGGAGCTCGGGTTTCATTGAGTTAGGGACGCTCGAACACAAGACGTCTCGGCTGGACACCCAGCGACGTCGTATACTGCCTCTGGTGATTCCTGGCCAGGGTATTGCCAAAACACCTTTTGGTCAGCTCCTCCTGGACATTAGGGCTGAGGCCGGGTTGCCTAATGATCAGGCGGATGTCCCATTTTTGCCGGCGCCTCTGCCGGATGGGTCTTGGTCCTCCGACCCACTGTCTAGCAGCGAAATTACCAGGTGGCTGAGGTATTTACTGCCACGTCCCTCGTCGGAGCAGGCTGTGAGTTCGCACTCGTTGAAGGTTACCTCACTTGTTTGGTGTAGCAAATTCGGAATGCTTCGCGAGACCAAGCGAGTTCTAGGCCATCATGCGGACGCTGCGACTGGCAGCGATGCAGTTTATGGACGCGAGTTGCAGAGTGCGGCACTGCGTGAGTATGTTGTCGTGCTGGATGCAATAGCGACGGGCAAGTTCCTGCCGGACCAGACCCGCTCAGGTCATTTCGCATCGGGTTGGACTCGAGAATCTGTCCTGCAGGCGGCTGCTTTTCCACAGGACTCGGAAGTCCTACAGGCGGCTGTGGAGGACGACGAGGATGATGCTTTGGCTGTAGTTTCTGATGTTTCGGACTCCGATGAAGAGGCCCCGGAGGAACAATCTTTCTGGGCTCACCCGACGAGCCAGGTTCTGCATCGCACGACTTTGGGGTCGCCAATGTTCTTGTGTGGCCGAGCTTTTGGTGATCACTATCGGCGCATACCTATGGCGCGGGCGCAAGCGCACCCACAATGTGCCAAGTGTTTCCCCCAGAGCGCAGTTTGAGTTCTGCCTGCTCGAAAAGGTGCCAGCTGTGCTAGTGTTGTGCGCGTCTACAGGATGTGAGCTTCGTCTTCGCCAGTGTTTTCGGTTGCAGGTGTTTTAGCCATGACGAGTTCCGTAGATTCTGCGCCTTTCTTTGTGCAGCGAGCGGATGAAATCTCGCTTGCCAAGCGAGTTGTGGATGCCCTGAAAGGTAAAGGGGTCACCACTCTGGCCCAGTTGGCTTTTTGTGTCGGACAACCGGGACAGGTGCTAGCTCAGACTGAGTTTGACACGTGGAGCGAGGCCATGTTGGTAGGCATCACGGTGGGCGAGAAGGCATCTCTGAGGCGCTTGATACTGGAAGCTCAGACCATGTTAGTGGCTTCCTTGAAGGATTTGGCAGAACCTGCGGAACACGCTTCCCCTAAAAAGGTGGGGGTCGCCGAGCGTAATGCTCGCATGGATCAGCTTCGGACTCAGCTCGCAGGAGTTTCACTCACTGGACAGCTTGAGCCGAGTCATGCATTGCTTGACATGGTCGTTCAGCAGTGGGAGAATCGGTGCTTGAAGTACATCGGTCCAGAGAAGTGCCATAGCCGTGAGGACGAGGTTCAGAACATCAAGCCCTTGACCACCAGTCTGTCCTTGGAAGGCGGTAAGTTGAAGGTTACGGAGGCTGCTGGTATGGACGATCGCGATATTGAGGGCTCTTTGCAGGTCCTTAATGCCCTGCGTCGCAGAGGGGTGGCTTACGCATTTGCTCGCTTGATCAGTTGGGAGAAGCATGAGGCCTACGTCGCCTCTTTGTTCAGGTATCTGACCAAACCCGCTCAGCCCGGGTACAGGAAAGTGTCCCTTCGCCAGATTCTGCGAGCTGACAAGCTCGCCTTTTCCAAGTTGTCGGAGGCAGGTGAAGACATCCGGGCAGACGCCTCAGGTACTCTCCCACTTGATGCAGCGATAGGGGCTATTCTTCATGATTACGACCTCATTGTAGCCCTTCTGCCTATGGGCGATTTGGACGGTAAGGGCAAGAATGCTAATGGCCGCGGCGGTCGCCCTGGCCCTTACGGCGATACTGCGCCCTGGAAGGGGAAGCATGGCAAAGGTAAAGGTGATTGGAACTCCAAGGGCTCTGATCATTGGACAGGAAAAGGCAAGAACACCTGGCAATCCAAGGGCAAGTCGCCCAAGGGAAAAGGCTCGGGGGCTGGTAAGCCGGAATGGTTGCCTGAGGGACTTCGTTTCCAGGGAGCCTCTGCATGGAATCATAAAGGCAACAAGGTCTGTTACGGCTTCAACCTTGGGACTTGTTCGGATGCAAACTGCCAGAAGGGCGATCATACTTGCTGCATTTTCAAATGCGGTGGTGACCACCCAGTGGGTAAGTGTCCTTTGAAGCCCAAGAAGCTGTGACTAGCGGATCCCCCGCCTTGGCCCGTCGCTTCGGCGTCGGACGTGGAGATGGCATCTTCGGAAGAACCCGTTTCAGGTGGTATCTCTATAGCTGATGTCGCGACCCCGGCTTCGCCGCCTTTTGGAGTGGGAGTGGACCCTGCTTCTAAGATGGTGGATGTCGACGATTCTCCGTTTTTGATAGAGCCTACAGTTTTGGATGCCCCTACGATGCCGAGTGCTTCGTCCGAGTCGTTTTCCTTGGAGCACGCAGGGAGCGAGGGGGCGCTCCCCTCACCTCTCGTGGCATCACAGGACAATTCTCCGACTCCTCAGAGTCAGGAGCCAAGCAGGGCCGTTTTGCAGTGTTTTGCAGGCCAAGCTCGCGTGGCTTCAGCTTTGATTAAGCAGGGATATTTTTCTTACGGAGTGGACCGCTTTAAGCAGAAAGCGGCTATGGCCCCAGTGCTTCAGATGGACTTGTCGACGCGGGAGGCTTGTGACTCTATCCTCACATGGCTTGACAAAGGCAAGATTGCGGGTGTTATGATATGTATTCCTAAGCATGCCTCGGAGCCTGTCACTACAGCTTTTATTCTGGCCGTGATGGCTGGCTGCTTAAGCAACAACTTGCCCATGGTTCTTGAGGGTTCGGTGTCCTCTCCATTTTGGGAGAGTTTGAATCGCTTACCATCAGCACAGCACCCTCCGCATCAGGTGGAGATTGATTGGCGGTATTGGGACCCACAGAGCAAACAACGCAGCTTCGTGTTATCTAATATGCCTGAAATCCTCACTGTGCGCAGGGAGTCGGCTCTGCTGGGACATAAGGTGCGCCGGCGCTTGGAGGCGCAGCCAGGCTACCCGCCGGCTTTTGCCACGGCGGTAGCTGATGTTTTCATTGCTGGTTTGACTCAGCGACAGCTGTCGTGCCGTAGCCCGGCTTTGACTAACAAATCGCTGCGAGTTTCGGCTATGAATCAGCCCCGTGGGGCGATGCCGGAAGTGGTGTCTGAGTGGAAGTTGGTGGTCTATGTTCTTCTGCCACCACAGGTTGAGGATCCGTTTGGCGGGTCGAAGCGCCTTAAACAGGACTGGCGGGTCCCACAAGGTGCCCGTGTTCTGCCGGAGCTTGGGGCGCTCCCGCAGGATTCCCAGCTTCTGTCGCGTACTCAGTCAGGGGGGCAATTGAGCCCGCAACTCCAGCAGGAAATGCAAAACTTGAATGGAGCCTCAGTTTTGCGAGTGGGCATCCCATGGGATCCCATCGAATTTATCGCCAAAGCAGGTAAGATTGGACACCCATATCATAAGTTATCCAAGTGCAACAAGGATTTGAGAGACCTCGTTCATGACCTAGTACACAAACCGGGAATGGTTCGTTCTCAGAGGAAGAATTACATCGAGAAGTGGGCCAGAAGAGCCAAAGAGTTGGAACCAGATGAAGCCAAGCTGAAAGCTGGCATGTCAGATCACAGAAGGAAGATCCTTCAACCCAAACGTATCTTGCTGTTCGAAGAGATGCTGCGAGACATTGGGTATGATGATATGGGTGTGGTTCAGGAACTCATCGACGGAGCCACGTTGACGGGAGACATTCCTATCACTGGGGTGCTGGATACCAAGCTCAAGCCTGCTAGGTTGGATACTGAACAACTTTTGGGGATGTCTGATGAAATCAAACAACAGATCCGGGCGAAGACTGGGTCGTCGGGTGATAAGGAAATCGACAAGCTGTTGTGGGACAAGACGATGGAAGAGGTGCAGAGTGGGTACCTCTCGGGACCTTATGATTTCGAGTCATTGCCGAAACGATGTTTGGTCAGCTCCCGTTTTCCGCTAATGCAAGGGGAGAAGCTGCGACCTATTGACAACTACTCCTCGAGTTTGATTAACGATACGGTCACAGTCTCTGAAAAGCCCATCACGCACTCTATCGACGAGATTGCTATGTTGATAAATACACTCTCGAGGGCTGCTCGAAAGAAGAACATGAACGCATTGTACGGGAAAACGGCGGATCTGAAGGGGGCTTACAGACAGTTGGCGGTATCCGATACAAGCTTAGATTTCTCTTACCTCTCGGTCTACGACCCGGCAGAGGAGAAGCCCAAGTTGTTCCAACAACTAGCTGTGCCCTTCGGCTCCACCAAGGCCGTGTATTTCTTCCTCAGAGTAGCGAGAGCTCTTTGGACTATCCTGGTCAAAGGGGCCAGGATCCCGACCACGAACTACTTCGACGACTTTGTTCTGCTCGCTCTTGGAGGAGATAGGAGCTCGTGTTCGCACGCTTTCGATGAAGTGATGAAGCTGTTAGGTTGGAAGCTGTCAGCTGATAAGACAACGGAGTGGAATACTAGCTTCGAGGCCCTTGGCGTTCTTTTCGAGCTTGATCAGACTGGGTCAGGAGTTCTGAAAGTCAGGAATACTGAGAAACGACGTAAAGAACTTAGTGCCGCGATCAAGGGTTTCCTGGACAAGGGAGCCATGACTCAGAAGGAAGCCTTACAACTGCGGGGTAGGCTACAGTTTGCTCAAGCCCAGTTTTTCGGTAGACTGGGGAGAAGGTGCCTGGCAGAGGTGACAAAGCATGCCTACACTGGTAGGTCGAAGCTTTCGTCAATGGCCAAGGAACGACTTGAAGAGTTTGGTAAGTTCCTTGACATGGCCCAGCCGAGGTTAGTGGGACAAGTTTCGTGCAGGACTTTTATGATCCTTACAGATGCAGCGTTTGAGACGGAATCAGGAACCGGAGGCCTTGGAGGAGTCCTTCTTACGGGGGCAGGTTCTGCACTTTCTTTCTTCAGCGTGCCGATCTCAGAGCAGCAAGCAAAGTCGATGTCGTTACAAGATGAGCATACAATCATATATGAGCTCGAAATGTTCGGAGTCTTGATCGGTCTCAAGCTCTTAGTCGAGAAGACAGCTGCTTTCGCAGAATCATATGAACAGCCGGGTGCTGTGGCTGGAACGGGAGTGACTTGTTATATCGATAATGATGCGGCGAGACACGCATACATCGCCGGCTCTTCAAAGAAAGGGGTCGCTGGGATCCTTATCGATGAGGTCAATTTTCTTGAGTATGTCCACGGCATCTTGCCGTGGTACGCGAGAGTGGCATCACCAGCCAATCTGGCTGACGAACCCTCAAGGATGAAACTTGATAGAGTCAGGAAGTTAGGATTCAAAGATGAGTCCATCGAAGCGACCAAAGTGGTGTTATCGATTGTGAAGAGAGTTTCCAATCTGCCTGCATAACACTGCGACTCCAGGAAATGGGGACGAAAAGAGTCTTGTGTCTCACAGGACTGACAGTTCGAAGATATCTGCCGTGTGCGGTACTTGCTACCCCACCGTGTGAAAATAGCGTCGAGCTTTGAACTTCTTGCATGTGACATGTGCAAGTGCAAGCATTCATCCCTGAAGGTTCAAACATGATAGACATCAAAACGCAAAGCACGATCTTTGAACGATAAGTTACATTCTTTGAACACTTGCAGAAGATATGGCTTTATCGTTCGAAGAAAAGCAACATGACAAAATGGCTCAGAGAACTGAGTCCAAATTTTGATTTGTTGATTTAGGGCTTTGCTTTTACACTACCTTTTTATGAACCATCATTTATACATGCTGTGAACCAGTTAAAAAAATATATCCGCCCGTTGCAGCTTGACCTCTCGAAGGGGCAGGAAGCCCTGAATCGGGCGAGAGTTTTATTTGAAATACCCACCCTCTCCACCCTAATTGATTCGCGGAAGTGCAGAGATTGCATCAGTGTTGTGCTACCTCAGGAAGCTTTGGACCTCAATCTGAGGACACTCAGGTATGCTTTGTGCATAAGACCCGGTTCGGGTCTTGGCTCTCTGCTTCGCAGTGCTTCGGCCTTGCTCGTCTTCGGCTGGCAGGCTGTTTACTAAGGTTCAGATTGTGAGCCGTGCACGGCTTGAGAGTGGCTAGTACTCCTTGCGGAGGGGACGAAAAGAGTCTTGTGTCTCACAGGACTGACAGTTCGAAGATATCTGCCGTGTGCGGTACTTGCTACCCCACCGTGTGAAAATAGCGTCGAGCTTTGAACTTCTTGCATGTGACATGTGCAAGTGCAAGCATTCATCCCTGAAGGTTCAAACATGATAGACATCAAAACGCAAAGCACGATCTTTGAACGATAAAGGCAACAAAATTTTGGGCCGTGACAATCCTTGCACTACTCTGAGTAGTGCGTTGCAACCAAACTTTTACAACTTTCGATCGAAGTTTCATGATTTCATTTTTCGGAGCAAGTGACGAACCTTTGCAACAGTGCCAGTGATAGTCTCCTTGCTCATGATCGAATCTGTGACCATTGTAGCTGTCTCGAAATCGAGCCAGAAATTTTGATCCCGATTTCTTATCGCTTGTATATATTTGCCTCAGACCAAGATATGTGGTCAACAATTCTTTATACGAATGGAGTTGGTTATATTTGATCAAGACTTTTATACGAACTCTGTCGAGCGCGATCTCATGCCGTTGCCAGTTTCCTCAATCAGTGTGAATGAGGAAAACAAAAATTTTGTTGGGGCCTTTTGAGGTTCAGGACCCTGCATTGAACCAGGGCCCCTCTCTCGACGTTGGGCTTAGCCCACCGTGCACGCCGCTGTCGCCGACAGCGGCAGATGGCAGCAGAGCTGAAAGATGGGCGAAGGTGATGAATCTGCCCCGTTCGACAGTAGGGCAGTGGCCTTTCATGCAGCTCATACTTGGAATGCTTATAAGAGATCGGTAGGCATCTTCCCGAGCCCTCCAGAACAAATGCATTCGCTCTTCAGGAGAAGCTGCCTCTTGCCTAGGCCGACAGGGCTCTTGCCCCCAGCGCCGGGTCCAGGGCCGATGGCCGCTTCATCCAGCTCCGGCCCAGATCTTGGAGCCTCGCAGTCAGCATTCCTTGCAGCGGGACTGAAGCCATTGTCAGCCCGAGATGCTCACCTAAGGTCTAAGGCCCTGGATGCTAATAGGAAGTGTGCCTTGAAGAAGTGGGTTACGCTTGTTTCCTTGGATTTTAACGCCTGGGGTGTAGCCAAGCAAGCCATGGGGCCTTTCGATCCCAAATTTGCCACAGGAGGCTTGGTGGAAAGTGTGCAGGACTGTCTTGCAGACAAGGCCACAGCTACCTTGCACCAACGCGTGGGACCCATCTTCAGATACGTGCACTTCTGGAAGCTTCAGTTCGTAGTGTGCCTGCCTGTGAGAGAGCACCAGCTCTACGATTACTTCAAGGCAAATCCGAATGCGGCCCCGACTTCGTTCAGGTCGCTGCTTATCGCTTTCAGCTTCGCCAAACATCTGCTAGGTTTGATCGTGTTGGACGAAGCCCTGAGCAGCGGGAGGATCGTAGGGCTTGCAAATGCTCATTACTCGACGAGGTGTGCAGTTAAGCGCAGGCCTGCTCTAACCGTGGAGCAAGTCAAGCGACTCGAAGCTCTCGTGCTCAGCCCCATGGCGCGGCCAATGGACCGAATCGCAGCTGGGTGTTTTCTGCTTATGATATATGGTCGCCTACGGTTTTCAGACATGCAACGTTCTTCAGGTTTCGCGATTGATTCAGCTTTGATTGATGGCGTGGAATCAGGGTACCTTGAAGGGCAAGCCGAGAGGACCAAGACATCGGTGTCGCTTGAAAGGAAGATCCGCTCTCTTCCCATCGCTGTTCCGTTGAAATGTGTAGGAGGTAGGCCTTGGATCAGAGCATGGCTTGAGCTTCGAGAGGCAGAGGGTCTCGATAGTTCTTATCCTACACTTCCGTGCCCCGCAACCGGAGGCGGGTGGACAAGACTTCCGCTTAAGGTCTCAAGTGGAGGCGCCTGGCTGAGAAGCTTGATTCCTGGCGCGAGTGCAGCACCTGGCGACGTCCAGATCGCGACCCACTCTTGTAAGAGTACACCGCTCTCCTGGATGGCGAAAAGAGGCGTGCCGGCCGGCCCTCGTCGCACTCTGGGTTACCACGTGCCGCGTAAGGACAAGTCGTTAATCATTTATGCCAGGGATTCACTAGCGGCTCCATTGCGCGAGCTGGACCAGGTAATCGACGAGATTGCCGCCGGTAGATTCAAGCCGGATCTCACTCGAAGTGGGATGATAGCCAATCTTGCAGATCCACAGCTTCCACCTGAGAATGAGGAGGAGGCTGACGCCATATCATCGAGCTCTAGCGAGGCGTCCGATGATGAGGAAGAGGCCCCCGTGAGTGACGAGGAGCAGGCCTTGGAGCAGATCGCCGGTCAGTGGGGCCCCGAGCCCGGCGACGGGCCTTGGGCTCGTCACAAACAGACTAGGTTCTTGCACAAGGTGAGAGATGAGGCCGGGACCCACTTGAAGTGCGGTAGAGCGATCTCAGTGCGTTTTGAGATTTTAAGCGAGGCGCCAAGATTTATGTATCCTACATGCGCCACCTGCTTTCCAAACTCCTGAGGTTCAAAAGCCGTGTCAGGAGTCAACGCCACGCGTGGGCGAAATTCGCGGGGTCTGAGAAAAGGCAACATGCAAATGTCACTTTGGTCGTGGATGAATAACCAGCGCGATCTCGTAGTGACTGCTTGTGTCTTGGAAGTGCAGAACTACAAGTGCTGTTTGAGCGATGCTTGTCACGTGAATTGTGTGATGCGCTAGGGAGCTACCGATGACAAAAGTGATTGCAAAGCGTGCTGGGCCCTAGTCTGAGCTTGACAGTCTAGAAAGAAAGAGCCATGTCGTTTGGAGAGAGTGCGGCTGTCTTCAAGGCGAGAGCCAAGGACATTGGAGTTTCTGATGAGAGCTTCGCGAAGCTTGAGGCGGAGGGACTGACAACGATGGCAACTTTCGCCTTCTGTTGTCATTTCAACCCGTCGGCGACAGACGAGAAACCTCTCACCGACCTGGTAACCAAGGTTCTCGGTGCTGCGCCTTCCCTTAAGGAGATGAGTTGCTTTCGGCGTCTGTTCGCCGAGGCATACGCAACTGTTGCATCCGACATCCGATCGCAGGTGGAAGCAACAGAAGACTCATCGATCAAGAAACTAGCTCCAGCAGACAGGGCCGAACGTTTGCGGGAGCAGCAGTCCAGACTTAAAGGTCTTGACTTGAGGGGCAATATGGAGCCAGGCGACTCCTTGATTGATCGGGCTGTGGCGATCTACGAATCTGACAGACTCCAGTATGTGGAGTGGCAGCATTCTGTTAGCAGACAGCATGAGCTTCTTACAGGGCTCAAGAAGGATGCTTCGCTTACCTTGGATTCTGCAGGCGGCCTAAAGATTGCCAGCAAGCCCAACGTGACTCCTTGTGATGTGTCCACTGATATGATGGTTCGCTACGCCTTAGTGCGAAGGGGCCTAGCCTTTGAACAGGCGAACATCTTGGCGTACCATTTGCACGATGAGTTGCTTGAAAAGTACATGTCTTTCAGGCTTATGGACCCTCCTCCGAATCATGCGCGAGTGAGCTTGAAACAGATTGAGCAAGCTGATCGTCAATTCACCATGTTGCTCGCGGAACACACCCGCGGCGGCATCAAGGTGAAGGCAGGAGGATCACGGCCATGTGACGGCGCTTTCCGCAAAGTGTTTGAGAGCACTGAGTTTCTTTCAATGCTGACTCCGAGGCCTCTTGCAGTAGGCTCAGGAGCAAGCCGCGATGGTTCCTCAGGAGATGAACCCCCGATCAAGCGCCATAAGGGCAATGGCAAGGGCCAGGGTCGCGGGCGCGGGGGCAAGGGCGCCGGCAAGGGCTCAACAAATGCCAGAGTCCCGGCAGAGCTCCTCGCACTTGGGTGCGTGGCCGCTACGCCTAAGGGGCATGCCTTATGCTTCGACTATTCGCTAGGGAAATGCTCCCGAGCAGTGGCCAACCAAAGGTGTGAAAGAGGACTGCACTTGTGCGCAGTCAAAGGATGCCATAGAGGGCACCCAGCCAAGGATTGCCCTGCGAAGAAGGCGCCCTCGTCGTGACTAATGAGTCAGACGAGCGCGCATGACCCACCATCGCCAGTGGCGCACGGTGGGCTAGATGTCACACAGAGCTATGGCTCAACTGTCGGTATGGAACCAGCAGCTGAACAGTCGCTCAACGACTCCACTTGTTTTCCCCCGGAGCCGCCCCGTAAGGCGGCTAAATTAGATGATGCATTTGCGTTTTGCGAGTCTTTGGCAAGTCACTTTTTACAATCTTCCGACTTCAGTGCAAACAACATAGCGGCCATTTTGGACGCTTTTCCTTCCGAGGACCATACTCGGACCTGGCTGGAATCCGATGGCGACTCTAAGGCCATAACTGTCGGTGCATGCAACCGAGGAGGAGTCACCGCTGTTCGCAGCAACACGCGGCGCATGCCAGCAGTGGCACAGTATCTTGCCGCGTGTATCAGACTCGTCGCACCCCAATGCGAGTTCACGTCTGTGTCTGTGCATCGGAACTTGCAAGCTCCAATGCATCAAGATTCCTTCAATAGCAGCGTGCCTAATGTTGTTGTGCCATTGTCCTCCTTCTCAGGTGGACACATCTTCGTCGTGCATCCTGAGGGTCCAGATCAAACCTTCTACGAAGATGCATCATGGACAGGCTTCAAACTTGATTGCGCTACTCATGCTTGGGCTTTTGATGCTAAGCATTGCAAACACTTCACCTTGCCGTGGCAGGGCTCCAGATCTCTTCTGGTTGCGTTTACCGTGGGTCATCTCTCCGGTTTAGCTCCCGATGATAGGGAATTCTTGACCTCCCTAGGGTTTAAGATCCCCGGCCGCGATGTCCAGCAGGGCCCCACCATGAAGCCGTACCCTTTGCAAGGCTACGATTTGCGGTGTCCTCAGGTATCCACTGATTCGGCGCCGTTGACTCAACCGAGTCCGGCCTTCCCCTCCGCTGAATTGCCTGCGGACGGGCCTCTAGTGATCGAGCTGTGCGCCGGGTCCGCCATCCTCAGTCAGACAGCCGCCAGCCGCGGCTTTGCAATCATGCCCGTGGATCATGCTCACAACCGCCACACACCTAAGTGCAAGATGGTCAATCTGGACTTGACCCAGAGCCATTCCTCGGAGGTCCTCAAGTTTGTCATCAAATCCCGTCGTGTTGCCATGGTGTTTGCGGCTCCGCCTTGCGGCACTTGCAGTGCTGCTCGTCACTTTCGCCCGGGCCCCCCAGTGCTCCGCACCACTTCACATCCGTGGGGTGTCCCGTGGGCCTCCACCAGAGATTCTGTCAAGCTCAAAGCTGCCAATGCCATATACAAGCAACTATGCGCTTTTCTTGAATTGTGCGATCAGCACTCTGTGCCTTGGTGCGTCGAAAACCCCACTAACAGCACCTTCTGGGAGTTGCCATGTCTTGCGTACCCTTTGGCTCATGGTTTCTTCGCGCATTGCCAGGCTTGCGCTTTCGGCAGCGAACGAGATAAGAAAACATCTTTCTTGTGCAGCAGCTCGGGCATCTCTCGCATGGCTCTGATGTGCCCAGGCTGTAAACAACATGCAACGTGGGGCCTTACTTCTGATGACACCTTCGCCACAGCGGAGGAAGCAGCTTATCCTCCGGCCATGTGCCAGGCCTTGTGTGATGTCTTTGAGTCGGAGGCTGCCAGGCTCAACTACGTGTTGGGCTCGGCTCAGCCACTTTTGGCTCGAGCCCATAAGCAGCCGCGAGGACGCCTACACCCACAGCTCTTGTCAGAGCACGCTGCAGTTCTATCCCGCCTCCTGCCCCGGGCCCCGCCTCTTAATCACAAGCGATGTCTTACGCAGGATGTGCACGGTGTCCCCGCAGGGAGCAAGCTCTTGCGTTCCGAAAATAGGGGGAATAAGGGTCTCTTCTGTGTTTTCGGGGTCTTTAGGAGCCCAGAGTCTTTCGTCAGAGAGGCCAAGCTGCTATATCATCCTTTTGACTCTCTTGCGCAGTTGCCGGACTACTTGATCAAATCCCTGTTTGAGCAGCTGACAAAATCCCCTGCAGAGATCTGCAAGTTGAGACTTCTTCGTCTGCAAAAGTGGAGGGCCAGAGCGACTGAGCTGGCGCCAGTCGAGCACGCTCACCGTGCCAAGATGCAACCGTCCGTGAAGGAGATCCTCGCCAACAAGCGGACGGCGCTACTGGAGGAGATGGCGGCCGAAATAGACTGGCCCGACAAGGGTCTCTTCTCTGAGATGCGCCAAGGCTTTCGCTTGGTTGGGTGCCTGAGCCCTTCCGGTGTGTTCAGGGAAGGAGGGTACCTCGCCTCCATCAGCGAATCCGAGTTGATGGAAAATGCAGACAGCATCAGAGCTTCTCTCCTGGCACGTGTGTCAGCCGATCCTCTTGACGAGAACGCCGAGGAGCTGTACGATGTAACTCTTCAGGAGGCTACCCAGAAAAAGTGGTTGGACGGGCCGATGACCCCAGGAGACATTGGAAAGAGATTCGAGGCGTGGATCCCGGTGCGCCGCTTCTGTGTTGTGCAAAAAGGACGCTTGAGACCGATTGACGACTTCAAGGAGAATCTTGTAAACCAAGCCTGCTCTACGAGCGAGCGAATCGTGCTTCAGGCGATGGACCATCTTTTATGGTCTCTTTCCGTGTTGTGCCACTTCTACCGGAAGCGAGGAGCAGTCGACTTTACCTTATCCTCCGGAGAGAGACTGACAGGTCTCGTCCATCCTGATTGGCAGAATTGGGCGAGCATGCAAGTCGCCACCTTGGACTTGAAATCAGCATACAAACAACTACCGTTGAACCCTTGCGACTTCGACAAAAGTGTGGTGACCTTGAAGGATCCCAAGACAGGATCCATCTCGTGCTTTGTCATGCGCACGCTTCCATTCGGAGCGTTGGCCTCGGTGTACCACTTTCTGCGGGTCAGTTTGCTGTTGCATGCCCTAGGGTGCCACTTGGGAGCGTGCTGGTCAGCATACTTCGACGACTTCCCTATGGCGACTCACTCGCTGGTGGCCACGTCAACTTCGGCTTTAGTTAAGGGTTTCCTTAAGCTAGCGGGGTTTGACTTTGCAGAGGAGAAATGCACCCCCTTCTCTTCGGGTGTCGAAGTCTTGGGAGTTACTCTGGATGTGTCCCAGAGCTCGGAGGGCCTAATCAACATCAGGAACAAGCCGTCGCGGTGTGAGGAGCTTAATGCAGTGATCGAGGAAGTGCTCAGGGACAAGGCCTTAGTCCCTTGCCGACTGCCGTCCTTCATTGGCAAGCTCCAGTTCGCCGACGGCCAAATATGGGGCCGAGCAGGGCGCATGGCCATGCACGACCTTAGGTCTTTAGGGTTTACTTCCAGGATTCCGGTCTCCCTTGATGCCAGCGGGATCGAAGCGCTTAAGATTCTTCAGCAAAGATTGACGCATGGAAAGCCTCGTGTCATCCGTGCTGGGTGGAAAGAAAAGCCGATTCTGCTGTTCACAGACGGAGCACTGGAGGATGATAACCTTGATCACGGACCGGCTACTGTGGGGGCGGTCATGTTTAAACCGAATGAGCCCAACGTTCACGCTTTCGGATGCGAGGTGCCGGCAAACGTACTGTCTCATTGGAGATCCGATGGCAAGAAACATGTCATAGGTCTTGTGGAGCTTTACGGCGCCATTCTGGCTCTTCGGCATTGGCGCAAACACTTGGACGGCAGCCGAGTGATATTGTTTGTCGACAATTGGCCAGCACTTGCATTTTGGGTTCCCCCAACTCGTTTGTCCCTCTGCTTGAACCTGGGCGGGTGGCTGGGGGAAAAACGCCGTGCACTTGGTTTTCTCTTGAAAGTTCACATGCTTGGTTCTCTTGAACTGCACTTGCATTGTCTCGGTTGATGCGACATTCCTTTTGGAGATTGCTGAAACTCCTTGTGCCGTCGCGGCCATTCTGGCGCGAGAAAATTTTTGGTGGGACGGGGAGTGTAGACCTACGGCTCGGGTAGTCCCATGGCATTTTGCCGTAGCTGGGCCAATGGAAGCAGGAGGCCTTGCTGAGAGACTGCGAGCTGTGGATGCTGATTTTGCGAGTGAAGTTTGTCAGCTTTACAATTCCCCTCAGCAGTGGGACGCTGCATTCGATGATGAGGCCGGAGCTCACAGTTTTGTTGAGGAGTTCCTTGGTAGTAAGCGGACACCTGCTGAGATTCAAAGGATTGCTAACGACGTCTGGAGGTTGAAGCAGAGGAGAGACAAACGCACCCCTTCTTCAGTTGAAGTACTGCAGAGGCGAATTCTGGAGTTACCTGCAAAGATCCCTCGTGTTGGGAGGCCTATTTCAGAGCATTTTGAAGACATTGTCTGTCACACACCAGCTGTGGTACTTTCGCAGCTCCAGCGGGCCGTGCGGAATAGCAAGGCCGCTGGCAGTCGGGAAGACATTGAGGCGAGGATTCGGGAGCGATGGTCCTTTGTTCTGGTTTCTTTTATTCAGGAGGCAAAGCTCCCTTGCGCGGAGCGATTAGCAAGTCTTGGAGACAGTAAGCAAGCTTGGCTGCGGATCTTCGGGAGTCGTAGGGGGAAAACTCTGCGGAACAGGGCAAGGTCGTGGAAACCTTTCCGGGATTGGCTTCACACTTCTTACGGGCTACTTTGGCCTGTTGACTCTGGGCAATTCTTGAAGTATTTGGAGGAGCGCCATGCTGCATCCCCCTTGGGGAAGACTGTGCCGAAGTCTTTGCTGTCAAGTCTTTCCTTGCTCGAGTGCCTGGGTATGGTGCCAAATGAGAAGAGACTGAGCGAGGATCAGATTGTTCTTGAGAGTGTCAAGTCTTGGACTTGCGAGTTGGAGAGTGGGGCTGCACCGGTCAAAGTGGCACCGCTTTACAGCATCTCAGTGATCATTGCTTGTGAGATGGTAGTCTGCAGGCCTACATACCCAATGGGGATGAGGTACACTGCGTTTGTGCTCCTTGTCATGATTTGGGCAAGCTTGAGGGCAGATGATACGCAGAACATCGACCCGGCGTCGGTCAAGCTGAGCCAGATCGGCCTTCGGCTATTGCTGCGGCGCACTAAGACAAGTGGGCCAGGGCGAAAGGTTGGCGAGCTACATGGATTTGTCTCCCGGGTGGTAGGATTGAGTGGATTTGACTGGCTCAACGAAGGCTTCAAACTACACACACATGCAGAGCTTTCTTGGACACGTGATTTCCTCTGCCCGGCGTTTTCGAGTGACTGGGAGAACGTCTCTAAGGCTAAGGATTACTTGGATGCAGAGGGCTTGTCTTTGCAGCTCAGGCGACTTCTTCAAGAACTTCCTACACCAGTTCGGCAAGGAGGAGTTTGGAAGGTCTCGCGTGTGCCGTTGCTGCCTGGGGGTTTGTGCAACTTCTGGACAGGACATAGTGCGAGGCACACACTTCCAAGCATTGCAGCTGCGCTAGGGATTGACAAGTTCAAAAGGGATTTCCTTGGACGGTGGGCTTACGCCCAGCACGGATCTCAGGATTATGTGCTGACTTCCCGGCAGGTGGTGCAAGGAGTACAGAATCATGTTTGCAAAGGCTTGATCATCGGCAGCGATTCAGGTGGATACATGGAAGAGGAGCACTTCGTTGCTGTCAGGGCCTTTGCTGTGAGCTTGGGTTTAGATGCAGATGCAGTGATTGGAGCGAGCACCATGCTCCAATGGGATGATGCTGGGCGGACATGGAAGCTAGGAGGTGTTTTTCCCTGCTTCAGTGTGGGGCCTGAGCTCGTGAGTGCTTCAGCCGGGAACATCAATGCATCACCGCCCGGACCTTACCGGGACTTCGAAGAAGGAGATGACCAGGATGAAGCCCCGTACTTTATCACTGTTTCGAGGAGGGGATACCGCAGGCTTCATGTCTCCAAGTCGTGTGCAGTTCGGCGTGAACGCTGCTTGGAGACGATCCCCGTTTATGCGTTGGCTGAAGGGATAGCCGATGCCATGTGCAAAATTTGCAAGCCTAGAGAGAGTCTTGCAGAGGCGTCCTCTAGCAGTGGGTCTGATGATACGGCCTCGGAGGGAGGGCCGGAGGCGCCCACGGGCCTTGGATAGGAGCTCTGACATCAAACAGCTGCTGAGCTTGAAGTGCGCAAAAGATCCCCCTTGTCTGAGATCTTTGAGTGGCACATGAGAAAGGTGTGATGCCGGAAGGAGAGCATCAGAGTACGTACACCCTAGGTGGATCGATGCTGGATGGAACGCATCGTGAAATTTCGAACTTTGCCAGGAGGAGGGCATCGTTCTTAATAGACAACCTGTGACAGCGGCACGGAAGGAATGTGCCTGTGAGCTTGATCCGAATTGCCCTGCTTAGTGCCGGCTGGAGTGCAACCGTGTTCTTGTGTGATGTGCTACGTTTCGGGCATGGCCAGGAGGCGCTGGCTCTAAGGGGAGCTCTCTTCGCTTCTAGTAGGACGGGCTGCAATGGCTGCAGATTTACCGGCAGGGGTCACGGAGCAAGTTGCGCTGGATTTTCTAGACAAGGAGGTGACTGCCGACCTCGTGCACATTTTTCAAGAGTGTGGGGTACCTCTCGGCTTGCAATACAAGCTAGCACAGAATTTCAGGTCAGTGAAGAGGTTCTCGACTTACGCTGATTCCCGCGCTGAAGTTCGCACTGCCTTGAAGGATGATCATACATTGGAGGCCACCAACCAAGGCACTCGCGCCACCATCGCAGCGGTGGTATCGGCCTGGGAGACGGCGAAGGAGTTCGCTTCGAAGGAGTCAGAACTCCGTGCGGAAGCTCGGATGCTTGGCGTGAGTCGTCCAGTGACACAAACCGAAAAGCAGGCGATGAGATTGGCGTTCGAGGCTGCCCATGGACAGCTGGAAGAAGCCTTCGAGCCCTCAGATGATTACATTTCAGCGAAGCTTGAAGAGGTCGAGAATGGGGAACTCACCGCCAGCGCTCTTTCGGAGGTGACTTCGAAGAAGCGTGTTCGCACCATGGGGATCCAGACAACAGTGGACTCAGGTGGGCATGTTCGTATCGTAAAGCAACGGAACAAAGGGGTCATGCCAACACACACTGAAGAGTTGAGGACGGTCCTCCGAGTGGAGGGGAACATGTGGACATTCTTGGCATCAAAGTACAAGAACAAGGTCTTCTTTCAGAACATGGGGCCAGATGCTTGGTCGAGCTTTGTCAACTACCTCCTCGGCGAGAAGGTCTATCTTATGCAAGTCCCAGTGAACAATGGAAAGGGGAATGGAAAGATGGATCAAACACCTTTGCGACCACCTTGGGTGGTCCTTCTCAACTATGAGTACGAACTCAGGAAGGAGGCGGTGAAACGTGCATTTCGTGATTCCAGGCCCCTCCGCGATTGCTTGAAAGAGGTCACAGAGGACTCGCAGCTTAAGGAGCAGTTCTTCACATCGCCCATTGCGTTGCAGAGCAGAGGAAAGCGCGCAGGTGATCCTTGGGAGACTGGAAGCGAATCCAAGTGGTTCAAGGACACATGGCAGGGGAAGAATCAAAACTTCGGGAAGACCGGGGACAAGAACAACAAAGGGAAGAAGGGCAAGGAAAATGGAAAGAAAGGCAAGGACGGAAAAGGAAAGCGAGAGAGCTCAACAACGACTCGGACACCGGACGGCCGGTGGATTTGCTTCGATTACTCTGGACCAGGGTGTGATGGCAATTGCGGCATGGTACATTGCTGCATGGTCAAGGGATGTCATGGGCCCCATCCCACTTGGCAGCACTGGCAGCAGCATCACGCTTCCGGTAAGAAGACCGACGAGCAGAAAAACTGACTAAAGGTCTTGGTTGTTTCACTTGACATGGGCATCGACAGTGACTTACACGGCTGCCTACAGAATTTATCAATGCGCTTGGGAAGCCAGCTGGAGGCCGACTTCTTGACTCAGGACGGATCTCATTTCGGGACTTGGTCTAAGGCCGCTTCCTGGGATGACGTCTTCACTGGGATTCGCTTGGGATCCTGGGATGCCATTTTCATGTTTCCACCATGCAGTACCTTCAGTCGTGCAAGGCATCGGCTGAATTCACAGCGCTCAGGGCCGGTCCCTGTGCGGTCGTCTTCTTTTCCTTTTGGGTTTCCTTGGTTAGCTGATAGGTTCCGCCTTGACGTTGACCTTGAGAACTACATTTGCAAACAGTGCATCAGCGCAGCAACGTTGTGCAATCAACATAACACAGGATGGATTCTGATCCACCCAGAGGACCTAGGGAAGCTTCGTTGCGGCGGCGACCCCGCGAGTTTATGGCAGTGGGCTGAGGTCAGAGCTTGCTGTGATGCGTCAGCTACCTGCTCCACTTGGGCAGTGCACTTGTGCTCATATGGTTCAGACAATGCACATCCAACACGCATTGCAACCAACATGTCAGGTGCACCAGCTAGCATCGCTTGGCCATCTTTTGATGATCAAGGCTTTTATGTCGGGCCCCTGACTCGGTGCTCACATCAACATAAGGCTGGTGCAGGTCGAGAACAACACAAGTGGGCCACATCGGTGGCATTCCCGCATGCATTTCTGGAACATGTGGCTGCTCTCTCTGAGGGCTTCCTTCGCAACTTTCGGGCCACTGATTCTTCTTTTCAGGGTGCAGAACATTTCGCAGATTGCTTGTTGAAGCAGGGACGGCAGCTTGAACCCCACGATGGCGAAGCACTTGCTCGCCTTGTCCCATTTGAGGCACCTCACCCCGCAGCGTCCACTCCTCAGATTTCTAGTGAAACGCCAGGGCGTGCTTTCTTTGGCGGAGCATATTGCAAGGGCGGCCTCACGGGCCTCCGTCGCAGTTGCAGTGATTACCCTTTGACTCTTCGATGTCTTACGGCCCTCATTCGCCAGGCATTCCCCGGTGAGGTCTTTTCTTCACTAGCTGTTTTCCACAACCATTGTGCGCCAATGCATAAAGACTGCCATAACGCACCTTTCGACAATCTGCTTGTTGCACTTTCGAAGTTTACAGGCGGCGCGGTTTGGTGCGAACGGTCGTCCGGAGATGTCCTTAGGTTGGTCAAGGGTGTCTCTCGACCTGGCGTTTTGCTTGATGTTGCAACTTCTCCACAAAGATTGCCTGCCCACACCGCCTTCCATTGCACGGAACCTTGGCAAGGTGACAGGTTGCTCTTGGTTGGATTCTCCGTGCATACATCCAGCTTATCTGCAAGCCGCCGCAGTACCTTATGCGAGCTTGGTTTCATTCTGCCGCCATCAGCGCTCTTGCTGTCGCAGCGGGGGGAAGAGATCACCGACGGCGGCATTGTGGATTTAACCCAGGAGGATCCCACTGTTAGCACCCCCCCAACAACAGCCGTTGCTGGGGGCCCCGTTCTTTGTAGCACCCCTCAGGAAGGGACCACTCCTGAGGCCTCCTCTAGCACCCCTGTTGGAGGGACCATCCAACAGGCACCTGGTAACGACAACCAACAAGACGAGGAGGAGGAGGAGGATCATGACAGTTCTGCATTTGATCCGGCTACCCGCAGATGTCGCGGCCCCGCCCTCCAGTGTAGGCATTCAGCTTCATGGAGGGAACTCATTGACGGGTTCGGTCTGTGCTCGCCAGGAAGGTGGAGACCCATCGCACGCAACGCCTTATCGAGCTCAGCCGAATGGAACCATGCTGCTTCGGTACGGGACATCCTTGCTGCAGCTGTTCGTTCTAGTATCCCCGATTTGCGAAAAGCATCGTTCCTTCTTGCGACGGGCCGTTTGCCCAATTCACCGTTTCAGCAGTCGCTCGTGAACCAGGTGCGCACGGACATTTCAAAGCTTCTTCCAGACAGTGAGCTGGCAATGCAGGTTCCGAAGGGGCAGCCTTTCTCGCTCCACCTCCTCTCTCAATCACTTGAGATCCTCGGCGACTCGGACTTCGCAATCTTAGATCAGGGACCCGAGTCATTTGCCGAGGGAGTTCCATTAGGATGGGATAAGCCCCTCCCCCGTGTTCCTCAGGTGTTTCCCAGGCGCACCGTCTTCCGTAAGTTGGACGCTTCCGAGTTTGATCCTTCTATGGTTAACTACAAATCTGCCGAGCTTAACTCTGAACAGCTTGAAAAGAAATTCCGGGAAGACGAGCTTGCTGGCCTCATGATCTGCACAACTGAGGCAGAGGCCAAAAGGGAGTTTGGTGAAGATGCAGTTTTGATTGCCGCTATGGGAGCGGTGACGAAGGCGAACGGGGACGTGAGGCCGCTTCACGACGGAACTCACGGAATCAACCTTAACAACAAGATTGTCATTAATGATAAGCTTCAAGTACCAGGGCCCGAGGATTTGCAGGAAGTGGCAGCGCGGGTGAAGGAAGGGAAGGAGGCCCCTTTCTCGCTTTGCGCGGACATCAGCCAGGCACACAGGCGAGCCAAAGTACGTCGTTGTGACTGGCCTCGCATGTCATGCAAATCTTCCAGCTCATCAAGGGTCTTATGGTTAAATTGCGTAGGGACTTTCGGAATTAGTTCTGCGGCTTATCATTGGGCACGCCTTTTCGGAGCAGTCGGCAGGTGGGCATTTCGCATTTTGCATCTTGACAAATTCTACATGCTCATATACGTTGATGACCTCCATGTCATCGTGTATGGAAGCGAGAAGTACGAGACGCTTTGGGTTTTGTTTCTTGCTTTGGAGGTTGTAGGGACGCCTTTCTCCTTTCACAAGGTTAAAGGTGGTGTTGAAGTTGACTACATTGGATACCACATTAGCTACTACACGTGGTCAGCTGGGATCTCCGCAAAGCGTGCGGGCTGGATCATCGAGTGGGTCGATCAGGTGGAATCCAACAACTGGATGACTTCTGGGAGGCAGCTTGTGGAGTTCGTGGGACGGCTCAACTTCGTCACTCGGATGATCACTTGGCTTAAGCCCTTCCTCGCACCACTTTACGCTTGGAGCTCAGTGCTCAGCAGAGGGACCGTCGCGACGGCACCAGACATGGTTGTTCTTGTCTTGAGGTTCTTTCGGAGCCAGTTTGAGGCGGGAGCGCGGTTGGACTCTGTCCACATGTCCTGGCCCGGCCAGTACCGTCAAGCCTTCCGCACTGACGCGAAATGTGAATCAGGTCGCATTGTCTTAGGCGGGTGGTCACTCGAGTCTGGCAGTGACCCTCGGTCGGCCAAATGGTTCTCGCTTGAAGTTCATCCTGCCGAGCTGCCGTCTTTCTTCAAGCCAGACGGGTCTTGCGAGTGGGCCTCTACAGCTGCAGAGCTTCTTGCATCATACGCCGGACTTGTTGCTTTTGGGCATACGCGTGTTGCCAGCGGCAGGGATTCATTGAAGCTTCAGGTTTGTGCTGGCACGGACAACCGTGCCACACCTGCGATTACTTCCCGAGGCATCTCCAACAAGTGGCCTGTCCAGGCTGTCCACATGCAGGTGTCTGTCACGTTGCGCCGCGCAAACCGGATTTGCAAGTTGGAGTGGCGCCCCAGGGAAGAGAATCAAGATGCTGATGATCTTACGAACTCGCGGTTTGATAACTTTGATCTAAGTAAGAGGGTCCCCTTGGTTTTCAGTGATTTGCCTCTGGACATCTTCTCAGAGCTCCAGGCAAGTCACAGTTCATTCCTTGCGGACAAGGCAGCCCGCTTGCTGCACAAAAGGAGTGAGCCTAAAGCGAGTAAAAGACAGAAGCTTCTTGAGAAGACATCTTGGTGAAACCTTGGCACCCCTGGCGAGCACCCCTAAAGGAGGGGACACTGGTGCTCACCGAAAGGTGATGGTCGTAAGCACCACCTGGTGCCTTCTCCTTCTGGCCGGTAGGCAGAGTCGAGCGGAATCCAAGACAAGAGTGACCCAACACACGCCTTTGTAAAAAGAAGGCATCTGTCCGAGCTGTTGCACGCGGTCACGTCAGTTTGAGTGGCTTCAAGGATCTTTGCTCCTAAAACTTTTGGTGGAGTTTTCCCTAAGTGCCCCTGCCTGTTCCCTAAAGTCCGCTGCCTTTTGGTTCAAGCTTTGGGACAAGCATTTTGGGTTCCCCCAACTCGTTTGTCCCTCTGCTTGAACCTGGGCGGGTGGCTGGGGGAAAAACGCCGTGCACTTGGTTTTCTCTTGAAAGTTCACATGCTTGGTTCTCTTGAACTGCACTTGCATTGTCTCGGTTGATGCGACATTCCTTTCGGAGATTGCTGAAACTCCTTGTGCCGTCGCGGCCATTCTGGCGCGAGAAAATTTTTGGTGCCCGCCCTCTCGGGACAAGATACTCTTGTCAAAGGAGATGCATCCGTCGCGATTTGGCGGGAAATTCTTATGATCCTTGAAAACCCGCAGGAAGCTTCACCGTGCTATTTATGGATAGCACGTGTGCCATCCGCGTCCAACATTGCAGACGCCCCGAGCCGTGGATCGCTTTCCGAGCTTAGCCACTGGTCTGTACGCGTGGAGGTGCCCAGGTGTCCGCTGTCGAAAGTTGCTCTGAAGTCGATTGTGTCTCAAGGCTAAAGCAGACTGGGGGATTTATGCTTCGAGGTGCACGGTTAAACCGGGCACGTCACGATGAGCTGTGGCTCATATCTTATGCCGGGCCGAGGGGCCCGGCAACAGGATTCATCCCCAGTTTGCCGATGAGCGTAAAACAATCGAGTGAGCAGCATGTCAGCAGTCGCCATTTTGATATATTTCGCAAATATGTTTGCTAGCCCAAATATCATTTCGGGCAATACTGAATGATTACCCTTGCAATTGTTTATATGACATAGTTACTCAAAGGGGAATTGTACATGTCCCCACAATCGTGGTATTCTTATCTAGATGCTGATAACCTTTTTGAAACTCCGACGAACTTCATAAGAACTCTGTCGAGCGCGCACGATATACCTTTATGAAACGTCGGACAGCCTTCCATGGGAAGGCGGTTTCAAAAAAAAAAAAAAGAGAAGACGATGCACTCTTCTTGGTTCCACTGGATTGCTTTTCATGGACACCACTATTGATTGCATGATCTTTTATTCTCCATGAATTGCTGAGTGAATTATTCATGATCTCATGCCGTTGCCAGTTTCCTCAATCAGTGTGAATGAGGAAAACAAAAATTTTGTCCCGCCCGCCCAACCCTGGGGGGGATTTATGCTTCGAGGTGCACGGTTAAACCGGGCACGTCACGATGAGCTGTGGCTCATATCTTATGCCGGGCCGAGGGGCCCGGCAACAGGATTCATCCCCAGTTTGCCGATGAGCGTAAAACAATCGAGTGAGCAGCATGTCAGCAGTCGCCATTTTGATATATTTCGCAAATATGTTTGCTAGCCCAAATATCATTTCGGGCAATACTGAATGATTACCCTTGCAATTGTTTATATGACATAGTTCCTCAAAGGGGAATTGTACATGTCCCCACAATCGTGGTATTCTTATCTAGATGCTGATAACCTTTTTGAAACTCCGACGAACTTCATAATTGATTCAAATATATATGATTGTCATGGATGACCGGATCTATAATGCTGAAAAGAATCCTAGGAGTTGAACCAAGACTGATGTTATACAGCGATTCGTCAAGCTCAAGACAGTTGATCTCAAGAAAAGGTTTAGGCAAGGCACGCCATTTACAAGTGGACCTTTTGTGGATCCAAAGAATTCCCAAGCTTATCATACTGGCAATAGCCGGTAAGGACAATCCCTCAGACTTAGGGACAAAATCCCTGACACGGGAGAAGATACGCAAGTATATGCTAAGTCTCGGATATACAGGTGAATTTCTGACACCAAGTGATCAAGAAGTCCACGAAGCAGAAGTGAGAAGGACAAGAACAAGAAATGTCACAAGATTTGATGAAAAGATGATTACAAGGATTATTCAAGCAGTAACAACTGCAGTTCTACTCTCATTGACAGAAGCAAAAGGATTTAAAGAAGAAGAAGAAGAAGGACTGGGAGTAGGAATCTACATGTGCATTCTGTTTTGCATGTTCACAACAGCAATTGTGCATAAAGTTGCAAGCGCAGCCATTTTGCTCAAGAAAGAAAAAGAAGAAGATCCAAAGAAGGAAGAAGGAGCAATGGCGGACGATGAAGCAGTCAAGTACATGACCAACGAAGTCAGTCGAAGCATAGAGACGACGAACTACTTGGGGACAGTCCTGAGTATGGACACAGGTGAACGGTTAAGCACCGACGACCTATGGAAGAAAGTTCAAGAGATGAACAGGCAGTATCGCGAAGATATAGAGACGGACGAACAAGAGAAAGAGAAGAAGAAAGAAAAGGAGGAAAGTGAAGCAGCGTCGGACCCAGAGTCTGATGAGGAAGAGTCAAAGGAAAGTGATTCAGAAGAGATCGAGAAGAAAGAAGGAGAAAAGAAAGAAAAGAAGGAGAAGACCCAGAAGGTGGAGCAGATCGAAGAGACCAGAGAAACGTTCATGAAGACGGTTGAAGAATTGACAGAAGAGACGGAGAAGTTAAGAAGATCGAAAGAAGCCAATTTCGAAAGTCTGGAGAAGGATAAAGTGAAGATCACACCAGAACTTAAAGCAAGTATAGAAGAGCAAGGTAGAATCATGGATGAGCGAATGAAGCAGCTTGAAGAAATGAAGCAAGCAGCCAAAGAGAGACGAGAAGGAGTAAAGGATGAAGCGAATCAAGAAGCAACCAAGAGTGAAGAAGAAAAGCCGGTAGAAAGCGAGCAGAAGAAGGATGAACAAGAGAAGACCGAGCAAAAGGAAGATGAGCATAAAGAAGATGAAAAAGAAGAAGATAAGCCAAAAGAAGACAGGCAGCAGCAGCCTGAGGAAAAGAGTGGAGAAAAGGACGAAAAGCAAACTGCCGAGGGAGCAGTAGTGCAAAGCAGTGATGAAGAAGAGAAAGTCGCGAGGCAAGCGATGAAGAGCGGATTTAAGCCAGAAAGCATGAGCATGTATGAAACTGTTGTAGGAGCAGCAAGCATCATGCGAACGGACTGCGATGCCTTGTCAAGTTCTAAGGTGTCACTATAAGAGCTGTGAGCAAGACCGTGTAAAGTGCAAGAGAAGGGGGCACGCTACGCGTCCCTCGACTCTAAGGGGGCACGCTACGCGTCCCTCGTCTTTACCTTTCTATGTGACCGCCCACGCAACGTTTGGCTCAAGTCAATGCCCATAGCTAAGTGCTATAAGTGTCTTCTATCCTGAGCAATCAAAGCTATCCCGTTGCACAGACGAACCGCCGCCGGCAGTGAGTGCAAAAGGAACGGCCGCCGGTTCTGCCTGCATAGGATTGCACGTGTGGAAGTGTGAGAGAGACAGGGTCCAGTCTGTGGAGAGTGCAATCCAGCCACACCTACATTCATTACAGCTCTGGTGGGGAGAGCAGCAACCTAGTCGAGATCAATCCCCCACGCAGGTTATCAGCCGTACGCGGCTCTGCCTTTCTACAGCAACGACTACTTGATCTACTACGACCACAATGAACTCGGGATCAAGCCAAGATACGACAATGACTTTCGGTGCCGATGTGGCAGCGCCAGCCGTTGGTGAATCGACAGCTGATGACACAGTGGTGCAATCCGTTGATAGCTCCACGGAAGATGACAAAGGTCAATCTTCTGCGCTTGCCATTGCAAAGGCAGTTCCCAAGGTGAAAGCAAAGAGTCTACCAAGAGCATCTACGCCTTCGCGTCCGACATCTACAGGTTCGAGGACGGGCAAGGCTCCCGAACGACGAGCCGAAGCGTCTGGTTTTCAGGCACCTCGGACTACGTCCAGGGCCAAGGACAAAGGAGTGAAGACTTGGAAAAGAAGTCAAGACCATCATCTTCGAGAAGCTCTTCAGCACGATCAAGGACTTCGGTTACTCGTGGGCGTGACAAGTCCATGACTTGGAATCGGATGGTTACCAACCAACCACGCGATGCTGACGATCTGGATATGACTCTGGACACTATCCCAGCACGTGGTGATGCGTCATCGGTGGCCACGCCAGCCATAGCCGATGGTCCGAATGCTTATCAGGAGCTGACGATTTCGCAACAGTTCGAAGCATCGAACCTTGCGCAGCAGATGTATTATCGAAGTCAGATGCAAGAGTACGAAGGAGTCGTCCAGACCCTGATGGACAAGATCAAGGAGATGCAACAAGAAGATGAAGGATCTGGAATTCGCATTGAAGAATTGGAACGACAACGTGACCATGCATGCTTAGCCATGAGGCACATCAACAATGTCAATCAGGAGATGAAGCGAGACTATGAAACAGCTTTGTTTCGCATGGATGAACAGAACTCTGCTCAACAACGTCAAGCACATGCCGTTGCCGAGGAGTTAGCTCAACAGCTACACGTGTTCCGCACGGAGGCAGCCACTAACGTTGTGCAGTTGGAGGCAAGAGCGCAAGGCGATGGTGAGCTTATGGCACGTGAGTATGAGCGTCTGACTCATGAACTTCATGAACATGCCAGAGAGAACTTGGTCCTCCGGTCAAACACAGCAAGTTCGGAACAAGCCTTACAAGCAATGCAGGAACGATTCCACTTGGTCAAGAACCAGGAGTTGCGGGCCGTGAACGAGATCCAAGGGCTAGCTGGAAACAGCGCAGCCATTGATCAAGAACGACTTCGGCTTCGCGAGCGTCTTGGTGAAGAGGAAGAGTACCGCAAAATGGCTGTGAGGAGGATGCAAGATGCAGAGGACCGACTTCATCAGAATGAAGATCATGCAAGGCGAGCATTGCCTACCTTGCACGACGAGCTGAGTGAACTCAGGAAAACACCCAAAGCACAAGAAGATCTTCAAGCGAGGACACGCAGCGAATTGGAGGCAGCGCGGAACTCCAACTATGGCGGAGCGACACGGCCTTCGAGCATGCCCATGTCTTCGAGGACTACTGAGTCTGGCTGGGAGCACGTAGGAAAGGAAGTAGTGCCTGCATTTTCCGTAGGAGGTGAGGTACGATCCCCTGAAATACGGTCCCCAAGTCAAGTTAGTCCAGTCGCCAAAGAGAAGTTCGCATTCTCGGAATCGGACAAGGACAAGAACCTTGTGATGGATGGAATTCCATTCACCGGTGGAAACTTCTTCACTGGCCGCAGTTCAATGCCAATCGTGGCGGATGCAATGCCCGAGCACTACGTGCCAGGTATTAGCAGCCCAGCACGTGCGCGTTCCACGCCTAGTGCAGCCACTTTGTTCGGCATACCAAGCGGATTTCATGGGAAAAGTGATGCGGCAGCCGTGCGTGATCGACAGCTACGCGAACTCTTGGAGGATCGCGGGATGTTGGGATCGAAGTCCACAGCATCTGCCAGCTCCTCAAGACCTGTTGGTGTCGACGGTATCACCGCATCTACGAAGGGCAACGACCTCATTGGTCCCCCTGTTGCCTATGACGATTCCATTCATGAAGCAAGGAGACGTCAGATCGAGAAAGAGGTCGCGGAACGGTACGAAGAGAAGATTGCCGATCTGCGAAGCGAAGTACTCAAGGCCCAGAAAGCCGAACAGCGTCTCAGAGCTGATCGTGATGAGTGGAGATTATTCGCTGAAACGATTCAGGAAGATAACGGAGACGATGACGGTGACGAAGCTGGCGACGAGAACGAAGAGGGAGAGCATGATGAAGGAACCGGCACGGGGTATGACCCTCCAGATCCGCCTGATGATGACGATGATGATAAGAAGAGAAGCGGTGGAGGCAAACCTGAATCGGATCCTGGCTCTCATGCGCGTGATCCTGATGGAGACGCAGATCCTGAAGTCACGGAGGTGAGAATTTCCAGGAGGGAGGCCGACAAAGTGACCGTACCTCCATGGCCTACTCTCACTCACCTCAACAACTGGCGATCCGTATGCACGGCGAATGTCTTAGGAGCATCAGCCGATCCAAATCATGAGGACTGGATGTTATGGCTGGCACCAGCATTCAACCCATTCCCTGATGTCGAAGCACTGAACGATTCAGGACACAAGAAGTTCAAGAGCGTAGACGTCAAATTGGGGATCGCAATGGTCGCAATGCTACGCGCTGGTGGTGACAAATCTGCTGATCTGTACCTGGAGGTGAACCGGAAGGCCAACGATTACATCAGCAGGCCCGAAGGGAAGATCATCAAAGGACGACAAATCATTGCGATGATGTATGAAAGTTTTCGAACGCACGATCGTCTCGACATGATCATCACTCTCGAGTATCTGGTGAAGCTCCAGTACCAAGGCGACAACAAACTTCATACGTTCAAGCAGACGTGGTTGGAGGTTCTGGGACGGATGAGGCCAGAAGATATACCATCCAAAACAGCTCTCCGTGATTGCTTGTACAGCAAGATCAAGGACTCGCCCGCAATGAAGATGGAGTTGGGCATGCACTACGAACACTTGCCCTACAATCATGAAGACCGATCGTACGACAATCTGATGACGATCATCGACCGTACCATCATGCGGAGACGAGAACAGTCAAATCTCACTCAGACCCAAATTGGCTTGCGCCAGATGCTTGAGGGCAAGGATTTGCTTGCTGCACCGGCCAAGGTACCTGAGAAACCAACGCCTAACGCAGCTCCATCCGCAAAGGTCAAGGCTTCGCCGACCAAACCGGATAAAGCAACACCTGTACTACCTCAAAGCAAAGCGAAGAGTCATGCGAAGACCAAGCCAAAGCCCAAGAAGAAGACGAGGAGTCAGTCAGCGGACAACAGAGGTGACAAAAGCAAGAAGCAAATCCGCTGCAAGTTCCATTTCACAGATGCAGGGTGTCGAAATGGTGACAAGTGCCCATTCAGTCACTCGAAGAAGACTCCAGAGCGACCCTTTACGCCGAGTACGAGAACTCCAAGTCCGTCTGGAGGAGGAGGAAATAGGATATGCTACTCGTTTCTAAAAAAAAAAAAAAAAAAAAAAAAAAAAAAAAAAAAAAAAAAAAGAAAAAGAAAAAAAAAAAAAAAAAAAAAAAAAAAAAAAAAAAAAAAAAAAGAAAAGAAAAAAAAAAAAAAAAAAAAAAAAAAAAACACTACCACATACCTCGTCTCAAAGAGAATTTTCCTTTCAGCATGAGGGCAGCAAGCTGACCCCACCCCGGAACCAAAGGCAAAATCTAACAAAAAAAAAAAAAAAAAGAAAAGAAAAAAAAAAATAAGCCAAATCCGAAGCAAAGGCAGCTCCAGCGAAGCCGAATGCCGAGGCCAAGGCGCTCCCTGCGGCACCCGCCATCAGATTATGCCGAAGGTGGAATCCATCAGCCCCGGCTATATGGAAGCGATCTTCAAGACAAGATGAGGAGGAGTCAGATTGTCCATCCGTTGACAGCGACGCTGATTCGGATTGTTCAACAGACGACGAATCCTCGGGAACGACTACGTCGACCCGAAAAGTGATAAAGCGCAATGTGACATTTGCCAACGACGTGAAGTTCATTTCTTCGTGTCCTAGACGATCGAAGAAAGACAAAGAGCGGAAGGTGAAGTACGTCGACATGGAAGCGTTTATCAATGATGAGGACCGCGCCGTGAGCTTGGAATTCGCCAAGCACAAAGCGAGATTGAGGGCACAGATCATGAGAGACATAGTTGACGACGATGATGATCAATGCGGAGATCGAGTTTCATTCGTACGAATCCCAGGAACGTCTCGGGTGGAAGAAGTTTCCTTCTACGACGGTGAGGATTCCATCGTTGAGCGTGAACTCGATGCTGCGCACAGCAAACGGATCATCAATCAAGGCGTGTTCAAATGCATGGTTCAACCAGTCATCCTCAAGAAGAAGATCAAGTTTCTCATGGACACTGGGTGTGGCCACGACCTCATATCTCAGAAGAAGATCGAGAAGCATAGTCTCGAGACGCTCGTGACTCCAGAGCCCATATCATTTCAGACAGCAAATGGAATCACCGATACAGACCTCGTGTCGAATTTCCAGACTGAGTCGTTCGAGGAACCGATCAACGCTTACGTGTTGGACGACACACCATCGGTGCTTTCCATTGGCAAGAGATGTATGAACTTCAACTACGGGTTTGTGTGGCCACCCGGAAGGGAACCATTCATGATCAACCCGCAGGGCAAGAGGATATCTCTGTTCGTGAACGGTGACATCCCGTACATTCTCGCCGGGAGTTCCAAGTCACTTGTTCATGATGATCCGGAGGCCAAAGCGATCACCGAAATCTTCAAGAGTGTGCTAACCGCGGGTGATGTTGACATCAGTGTCGCAGCTGCCGCTGAAGCTGCACCGAGCGAGATTGAAGCAGAAGAAGAAGGTGACGATCATGAACGACCTCCTGATCCTGACCCCCAAGAACCTCCTATAGAAGAAGTGCCAGAGTCCGAGGCCGGTCGACCTCCGGACGACGACGAAGGAAAAGGAGTGGGTGAAATTCCATTGGATGGTGATGATGAGGTGATCATTGATGTGGAAGGCGACGGTGCGCCGAGCCGCAAGGCCAGAGTCGGAACACTGAAAGCCGAAGCCAAGACGTTGGCACATCTGTGTACTCATCGCTACCGCAATCCATATTGCGAATCGTGCATACGCGCGAAGATGAAGCACTTGCGTACACAACGAGGTGCGTTTCAACGTGTGATCAAACACTGGGGTGATCTTGTGACGTTCGACTTCCTCGATATGCGCAAGGCCGCCGAAGCAGGTATCGGACTCGATGATGGAGCACGTGAAGTTCTAGTCATCAGAGACATCGCCACCAAAATGATCGCAGCGATTCCCACGGCTTCAAGGGGCACTGACGAGGTCGTCATGGCCATCAGACGCCTAATGGGAAGGCGCAAGATTCATATGGCGTATAGTGATGAAGCACCAGAGTTCGATTCAGCTATGGCGCAGTTGAAGATCGTTATAGATCATTCCCTTCCAGGGAAACCCAGTAACAATTCACTCGCTGAACGATCAAATCAAGAAGTGATCAACACAGTCGCAGCGTCCATGCTACACGCCGGATTACCCGCCCAATACTGGTCTTTTGCGCTGAATTGCGTGATGCAGAACCTCAACGTCGAAGACGTGGAGGGCGATGGTGATTCAGCATGGAAACGTATGACTGGAAAGGACTTCGAGGGAAAAGCCATACCCTTTGGGGCCAAAGTCTTCTTCAAGCCTACGGATACAAGGCCGAAGACATATGGCAACAAGTTCGATCCAAAGGGGATCCCAGGCATTTTCGCCGGATACATCATCACTGCTGGTCAAGGATGGTCCAAGAAGTATCGCGTGTGGGACATGAAGGAATTTGCCAATGCGAACTTGTCAATGGACGCATCTGTTCCCAGGAAGTTGATGAGACCGTACGAGACAGAAGTTATCTACTTCCCAGAGGAGATAACGTTTCCCCTGAAAGCCGAGTACGAGAGGATGAACTCAACCATTGAGGGACTAAGGGACAACGTTGACCTTGCTGGCAAGGAGATAAAAGACGTCGATGACGGGGATGACGGTCCGCCTGGAGGAAATGGTGGCAACGGGGATGATGATGATCAAGATGGTCTTCTTCCTCCACCGGATCCCGGAGAAGATCCTGACCTACAGGACATAGATCCATCTGACATAGAGACGGAGCCGTCTGGCGAAGTCTTCAAGTCAGCAGAACATGAAGCTATTGATGCTATAGGAGACAAAAGACTCGAAGAACTAGACGAAGACTAGGTCTACGTGCAGCACCGCCTCCTTCTGAACCAAAGGTCACTGGGAAAGATCGACGATCGCCCCGCGCAGTCGGTCCAACCGGTAGACTCATCCCCGAAGGAGACATCGAAGAACCTGGAGAGATTATCAAGATCTTGAAAGAAAAGAAGTTGGCTCCCGAGGAGATTGAACATTGGAGTACGGGGAAGAAAGGGGACGGCATTGTATATCTCACCGATGATGGTGAAGCCTGCAAGATCGACAAAAGGGGAGTTCCGTACAAGATCCGAAGTGATGGTCGACGAACACTTCCTACACGGCGACCTATCCATTCCTATTCTCCGGAAGCATGGAAGAAAATGAGCGAAGCGGAGAAGAAGGCAGCGTACAAGAAAGAAAAGCGAGACAAAGCTCGAGTTGCCAAGAAAGACCGGAAGAAGGCTGTGATAGGAAAGAAGATAGTCACCAAGATTTTGGACAACATGATCTTTCCCAAGATTGTTCCATGTGAAGAAATTGATCTGCAACTCAACGTGTCCATTGACGACGACGATGGATGGTCCTGGGCACAATCCTATGTGGATCAATACACACAAGAACAATTCTTGGCAGACGTCGTGCCGGCCGTTCCGGCACACATGGTCATGGATGACAACTGGATTCCGTCTATGCCGTGTACGACTTCTCACAGAAACGTACATCGGGAAAAGAATCAGGCAGGAGGATCATGCTTCAATGCCATGGTCACTCGACCCGTCACACGCAAGGAGATGGTCAACAACCCCAAGGCCATGGAAGCTTTCATGAAAGAATGGAAGGGATTGTGGGACCAAGAGGTGTTTGATTTCTCAACTACGCGTGAATATGACGACGTCGTCGCTGAGGCAAAGAAGAAAGGTGAGAAAGTACATATGGCGCGAGTACATGGACTGATATACGAGAAGAACTATCAGCTCAAAGAGGACGATCCTGCCAGGAAGTTCAAAGGGCGAGGTGTACTACTCGGTGATCAGGTCAAAGACCAGAACATGGAAGCCGCATTGTTTCAGGATTTGGGGAATTCCCCGGCTACGTTTGATGCCTCACGGTGGGCAGATTATTACGGATGCCTTCCTGGCAACGATGTCCAGATGGCGGATGCTATCCAAGCATACATTCAGGCGAGATTATCGGGAACTCCATGTTGGGTTGAACTGCCTGATGAAGCCTGGCATCCATCTGCGAAACGGCATAAATTCCGTAGGCCTGTGTGTCGCCTGATCAAAGCTCTGTACGGACATCCTGACGCAGGAACCATGTGGGAACAACATTGCCATACCGCGGTACAGAAAGTAGGATTCAAGCCGATTGGCGACGAATGGCCATCATTGTATTTCCACCCGCAAATGAAGCTCTTACTTGTCATCTACGTGGATGATCTCAAGATGGCAGGACCCAAAGAGAATCTACCCAAGGGCTGGGACATGCTGCGCCAAGAACTCCGATTGGAAGAAGAAACGCCACTAGGTTTGTATCTGGGTTGTCGCATCTCCAAGGGCGAGGCAACGTTGCATGACAAAACGAAGGTGCAGACCGTTACCTACGACATGGAGACGTACCTGGACATGACAGTCAAGAAGTACTGCGACGTGACTGGGTTCGATCCGACAAAATTCAAGACGGTACCATCGCCGAGTCCGGCTGAGGAGACTAAGAATCACCCAGCTCGCGCTCCGGCACAGTCAGGTAAAAGCCATCGATGCACGTGGTGTGGACACACCACGCCTGTTGATAAGGATGGTCGGCTCGTTCCGCCTCCACCTATTCCCAAGGCGCCAGAGGAAGAGGAAATCAACGAGGCTAATCGCGGCGCACTTGCTCCGCAGGCAGCCAGCATTCTCATGAAATTGCTTTATGCCGCGCGCATTTGCCGCTTTGATCTTCTGCGCAGTATCAACAATCTCGCACGCAAGATCACGAAATGGACCAAGAAGGAGGATGCTCTTCTTCATCATCTCATGGCCTATGTGCACCAGTCCAAACATCACATGATGATTGGATGGGTCGGGAACTCCTTGGAGGACTCGTCCATCGGGCTGTTTGCAGATGCGGACTATGCAGGTTGTGGAGAAAGTTTGAAATCTACCTCCGGTGCTCATTTGCACATTCAAGGTTCTCATACAAGATTTCCCTTGGCGGGACTTAGCAAAAGGCAGGGGTGCTTGAGTCATTCCACACCTGAGGCCGAGATTGTCGCGGCCGACTTTGCCATGTCACGTCTTGGATTGCCTGCTATCACGTTGTGGCAGCAGCTTGGGGGGCAAGACCCCAACTTCGTCTTCTACGACGACAACCAGACCATGATCGGGGTGATTCGCACGGGCAAGAATCCGACTATGCGTCACTTGGAACGTACCCACGGCATCTGCATTGGCTGGATGCATTCTATCTTTCAGGAAGGTTACGTTTCTCTTGCCTATGAGGTCACTGCCAAGATGTCCGCGGATATACACACCAAGTCGTTCAAGGATTCTGTGTCCTGGACACATGCGTGTCAGCTCATCAACATTTTTCCGCCGGCTCTCATTGGCTCCCAAGAGATTATGGATCTGATGCGCCCTACTCATACCCAAAGCACGGATGAGAAAGGGCAACAGCATTACTCGTTCAAGAGCGAGGTGCCTTGTTTTCCTTACACGCAGACGCCGATCCTCCCTCAGGTGTTGTATCGCGCTGGATTGTCGAGTAAGGAAGGCTTGCAAGAACATGACAGTGTGGACCCCATCCTGGTTGTCAAGTTCCCGCGCATGTTGCGGGGGCCGCCTTCCGCGTTGCCGCCTGGTCGTTACCTTCGGTCGACTTGGATTCTTCGTGAAGGGCAGTGGCACCAGATGGAGGACCGTGCTGCTATCCTTGATCAACCGGGCAAGTTCGACCGCTATGTGGAGCGTGCTGTGTTTCAGTACCATCCGGTCCGGGGGCATTTGCGCCCCGCAGCTATTGCGGACGTCCTTGCGCCGCCGTTTTTGCCTCCTCCTGAACCGCCTTTGGGCCAGTCTTATGTGCGCGCCCTGCCCGCCAAATGGCGAGCGGTGGTTGTCACACTGGCGCGTGCCATCCATGGGGGGTACCAGGGCTTTACATTGCCTCTTTGTTTCAACGGCCAGTCCAAAAGTCAAGCCTCTCAATTCGGTTATGACCAATGGTCGTCAGTGTACGAGGATGTATGGCATGATGCGGCTGAACAGAAAAGGGAATATCAAGGATATGATGGAGCAATTGTGCCTCACGTGGTCAATTTCGCCGAAAACAAACCCAAGGAGGGCCTGGTGATCCAATTCCTCGACCACGATGGAGGGTTGGTCCATACTTACAAGAATCCTTACAGCCGGTGGAAATACCGTATCACTATCAAAGATGCTCCAAAAGCAGTGACGGTGTGGACATTGGTAGGGGTCGATGAGGAGAACTGGTGGAATGAGTATGCTCCAGGCAAGGATTGCATCGCGCAGCATGCTCCCGATTCTCACTACGACCCTGGGCTACAAGTAAATGTTCTGAGTATGGGGCGAGAAGTTGACGACGCCATGTGCGCCTACCTCTTTGATGTGGTGGAAGCAAGGAAAACCAACCCTAACTCCGTGATCTTCATTGGTGCAGGGGTGTTAGGCAAGAATTCGTGGCTGAGTCGGAAAATCGCTGACAACCCTGAAAGGGCCAAATTGCGGACAGACTACCCATGGGGGGAGGTCGTCCAAAGAATTGCGCGCAGAGCGGCATCATGGGGGTTCCAAATCATCATCGAAGTACCTCCTCGAGTACCAGTCCAGGAAACCAAGCAGTACAAGGGACTTCAGGAAGATGCCATGTGGAAGAGCATCAAGATCCAAGGATGCACTCACGGGCAACGTTATACCTTTCGGGATCCTGTATCTCCCGGAACCGCCGTTGAGCTCGGCTACTGCAAGGATGAATGGGAGTACATTGCCGCAAACGTCGCGTTGCATCCTAAGTCGTCTGACGTGTGCTCGTCCAAACATTTGCACATGACCGATTCGGACGCTAAGGATCGATCTGATAAATGCGAGTTGACTAGCCAAATCTCCAGGAGATTGCTTAAAGCCTTGAAATTTCAGGCAACGGGCGATGGGAGATTGGTAGCCATGCCGTCGAAGCTGGTGGACGAAAGCCAGACCGCATGATTGTTGACCTTTGTGGCTTGGGTAATGGCTACGCCGTGCCTAAGTCCACTAAGGGATGCGCTCGCATAACTTGCAAGGAGCTGATTGGCTCTAAGGCCGATGAGGACAGCCTTATCGGTGCAATGAAGGATGCGTGCCGGAATGACCTGCGTACACCTGTGCTATTCGTGGCATCGCTTTTGCGATCAGGTGCTGGTCCTGGAAGTAGTGAAGGGGCTTGCGTGGGGGGTGAGAAACGTTCCGGTGGGAAGTACAAGGTTTTCAGAAGTGTCTTGAAATCTCTCAAACGCCTGCTGAAGAAGTGTGCGGAATTTTCCGACGTCTATTTTTCGCTTGACATGCCTTCTTCATGTTCATGTTGGTCTTGGCCAGAGTTGCATGCTCTTGTTTCAAGTGGCAAGGTGACGAAGGTTAAGATTGATGACCATGTTGGTGCTGGTGGCGATGGTGGTGGACGCAGGATCATGTTCTCTAACATGCCCTGAAGCGGATCGTTTGATGGTGAGACTGGATGATTGCTTGGACCATGAATCGAAGAGCAGTTTGTCGCAGCGCATTGATGTTTCATGGCGGTCGATTGCGAGGAATGTTCGCAGCCTTGTTCGAGCTCATGTCAGTGTCAGTCACGATGCACATGAATCTGAGGACATTGCATGGCAGCAACATCAGTGTGTAGACGCTGATGAAGGGGCTATTAGACAGCCCCAACTAAGGAACAACTAAGGTCTGACCAGACGGATCGGGGAAGGGTGCCTCTTACGGAGAACCCGGAACCGTGAAGTCGAGTAGGGTGTAGGGACTTCTCTCCTACGGAGGAAGGACCGAACCCCGAGCCATGGCTGAAAGCTACAATGCCTACGAGCTGGCCTTCGAAGGAGTGGACCACGAAGAAGTTTTCCCATCTGGTGGGATGCTGCGGACGTTTCTGAAGTTCCACAAGTTCCTGGAGATGTATTCTGGGGACTCGTCGCAGAGCGTTTCGCTCCCGCCAAAGATTACGAAAGACAAAGTGGTCGACAATGATCTCATTCGCACATGGGCAGCTTTCAAAGCACCTCCGTTGGTCTTGCTGTTCACGTGTGCAAATCTGTCGCCAGGAGGGGATCTTTCCATTCGAGTCCGAGAAATCCTCAAGGCTTGCATATTTGCTGCCCCGGAGGAGTACATGGACAAGCCCTATGGGGAGATACTCGCCATGGTCATCAAGTTTGGTGGAGGTCTCAAACACATTGTTGCTGACTACGAAGGGAAGTTCAGTGCCATCACAAGATTTATGGTGGATGAGGAAGTGATCCGCGATGATGCAAAGTTGGCTGTGGTTGAACTGGAACAAGAAAGAAAACAAGTTCGGTTCGACTTGAACACTGCAACCAGGAACATCGTCAGCGCGGACGTGTACTACAATCTCGCCGTTCTCATCAACTCCGTGGAGACGCCCTACCAGACCGTGACAGATACGAGAATTCAACAATGGTATACGGTGAATCAGGACTACTACCACAAGTTGCCTATGTCAGGCAGAGCACCTGACCAATCCGACCTTTTGGGAGAGCCTACGTTATGTAGGGTGTGCAAGCTGATGTACATGTTCGCAAAGCACACTGGGTATGGGCTTCGGACCTACAACCAGGAATGCGCAGCGAGCAACGATGGCGCTACGCCAATCAACGTTCACCAGCTGGCTTTGATGATGCGCACATTGCCTCAAGGCATGGGACATCCGCTCGCCTTTGCGATGAACTCACTCCAGGCGTTCAGTGTCTGTCTCCACGTGCTTCATTCCTACGTATCATGGGTCGATCCACAAACTGGACTCCCGCATTACAGATGGTCTAACGACGTGCTCCCTGATTCCGACTACACCACGTATGCTTTCCTCAAGCACCATGTGGATGCAGTATGTGCAGCTCAGGACAAGAACGGTTTCCAATTGCCGGATGCGTTCCGTGGCTACACCTGGAATCAATGCGGAGTTGAATCTGGGTACGTGGTCGACTGCTCTACCAAACGCGCCACATTGGGCATATGGGAAGCGGAATTCCAACAGATGAGGGCACCAAATCCGCTTATGCAAGATGATGGCCTATTTCCGCCCAACCTTCAACGGCATCCTAGCTGGGTATACTCAACGGGGAGAGTTGCGATGCCTACGGCAAGCAACCTCGAACCGGAAGGAATCGTGCACCCTGAGCATGGAAGAACGCCGGAACAATCGCAAGGATCCGCTGCCGGACCTCGAGCCACCCCTAGCCACGGACCAAAGAGGGCAAGGACGGACGAGGCAACGGCATCGGCGTCGTCATCTTCTGCGGCACCTCCTCCACAACAACCGACTTCGCAACCGGAAGAGGAACCATCGCAACCGACATGGGAGGAAGCTCCAATCCCCGCTGGCGCTCAGGAAAGTTGGTACCATTATGTCAACATCGATGAGAAGGGCTGTCGCTCGATCTTGCTGACGACGACCCGTGATCAAGACGAGTACCCACCTACCATTGATGAGACGCCAAAGTTTGTGGCCAACCACGACGTGGGGACCACACCGATTCAGCATTACGTCAGAAGACTGGTGACCTATTTGGCAAGGATCCGTTCCGTCTCTCAAAATGATGACAAGGGTCTCAACCTGAAGGTCTACGTGAAGCTGAGTACAAAGGTGTGGTTACGGATGTATTCACGGCTGTACCATGCATTGGCATTGGTATCATGTGTGCATCTTCCTTCTCCTCCAATGCTTACCTCGGCAGTGATGATCGAGGCAGATAGCGATCTTGTCGACAACGATGAAATTCCGGAAGAAGCAAGGATCAACACCATGAACACGCTGAACGGATTTCGCAATAGTTTGGGTATGGGTGGCAAACCTGATGCCGCGACTATGCGCTCTCAGTGCACAATCCTCGTCCAGGACTTTGACATGGTTGCAAGGACCAGGGGATCAACGCACACGGTGAGAGAGAACCTCGGCATGCATGGATGGAGCGAGATCTACATTGTGAGCCCGTCGATCACCGCAGGTGCCAACTACAACTTCCAAGTCACAAAAGGATCGTTGGAATCTGTGAATGCGACATTGGATGGCTTGACTGAAGAGCAGCTTGCAACCGTCACATTGCATTACCATCTGTCTCTCCAGGCAATCCTCATCGAGAACATGTCTTTTCCGATGAGTGAGGTCGGAGACGGAGCAGCAATTCGCACTGACTTGCAGCGACAGCTCAAGATCACGTACGTTGACCCTATCATTGCGGCAGGGAAGCGTACCACGCGCCCTCCAATTGTCAACATCAACCACGACTTACGGTTCGTTGGAGCAGCTAGCAATTACCTTCAGCACAAAGCTTCTCTGTTCAACGGTTTCCACGCGCTGGGAATGTATATTGAACTGGAGTTGCGGGCCCGAGCATGCGTGGTGATTCATGGATCTTCGTTTTGGTCAAGAATGTACAGCCAGATGAAACATGCGTCATCAGGCGTGCATACACTGTCAGCCGAAAAGGTGCCAGCACCGGACAATCGGGTCAGGTTCAAATTGGGCTTCGCTATCTACGAGAAGCAGCTGTTCTGCGAGAAGATGGTATCCACGTGCTTTGTTGAGGCATCGAAAGTTCGCTCATGGGACGAAACTGTCCGCGCCGACTCAGTCGCTCACCCGTCGCTTGTCGAGATTTGGGAGGACAAGAGTGAAGTCAAGACGTCCACCAGGATTTCGCAGACATGGTTTACGGGAGAACAGCAGCAACAGATCAGGTCGGGTGCCCAGGGTGACACGGTCGCTGAATCGTCCACAGTCACCTGGCAGGATTTTGACATCGCCATGACCGTTCCCGAAGCCTACTACGACAACAGGCACTACTGGTTCCGGATCGACACCTATGCGACCCCGAACACCGGTTATGTCAAAGGGAGAACGTTCTATTGCCCTGGATGTGAAGCAATGAAGTTGGCTGAGTGCTACGCACAAGCCTTCTTCAAGCCGACCGGAAACGGGTATCCTGGACACTGCATTGGGTGCGCGCATACTTCAGCCTTGAAGATGCAGCATCAAATCGGCTCCTTCAATGACTTGGTCGCGTCCCAGAAGTACACCTTGGCTTGCGCAAAGCACCTTTATGACCTGAGGCTTCAATTCGTGGACCCTCGCATGGACATCAAGGAGTTCCTCAAAGCTTGTGCGGAAGTGGTCTACGAAGACATTGGCAAGACGGTTTCTCACTACGGTGGTCTCCGAATCACAGCCAGTCAGGCCATCGAGTACGCGGCATGGGGAAAGGCCAAACAGTTGGCATGGGACAGAGGATACGACTCCGAAGGCAAGACATGCTACATCTGCTACTACGATGCCGGGAACTGCGCTTATGCTGGTTTCATGAGAATGCTTTTGACTCCGGAGGAGCGCCAAGAATGCTACAGAGGGTCAGCCTTGCCCAAGGAGGAACTCCTGGGTGACACGGTGGAGCTGGCGCTCGGGCTTCTTACAATTGCAATGAGACACCCAAGTCATTTTCCGAATTGGGGTGGCCTTGAGGGAGCAAATGCGTGCGTGAGGGGAATCGAAAGATCATTCTTCCGCTACGCGTCGGCCGAAGCTATCGAGCTGATCACGGTTGACTCCCCACGCAAAAGGACACCGCCCAAGAAGAATGAAGCAGTCGCTGAGATCGTCAACAACATGTCCGCTGACCTCGTGATTGATTTCACAGTGATCGTCGATGGTGATATCTACCCCGTAGAGATTGCGAGAACCGACGAGACACAGGCCGCTGACAACGTCACGGACGATCCAGGGTTCTCCGTTGCTCCACCAATACCTGCACAGGATGTAGATGTGGATGCGCAACCCGAAGAAGAACAAGGTGCAGAAGGCCCTGATCCCAGGCAGGCGATTCGTGAAGGATTTGTCGCACAGCTTCAGGACTATGTGGGAGTGCTCGCTCAGGGCGAAATGTCGGTCGGAAGTGACCGCCTCACGTTCTGTATCGCTTGTGGCAGTGATCTACACACTCTGTCCAATTGCACGGAAAATTCTGCAACCCGGGATCTGGTACTTCGAGGCATCCAGATCATCAAGGAAAGCCTTCTTCGATATCCACGTCGAGTACCTCCACAAGAGGCTGAGCCAATGGACGTTGACACCACAGACCATGTGAGTGTTGCATCCTCGGACCGACGACCCAAGGCCAAAGCCCGACCGCGACGCGGAGGCGAAGCCGTACGGGGTGATGTGGTCTTGATCCGTTATGAGAACAAACACAATCTCTGCACGGATGTGGAGAACCGTCGGGGCCTACATGATGCTTGTGGCGTACCACTGCAGGAATCAGGACCAGAGAATAGCCAGCGGGTGGTGGACCTCATTGAGCAGCTTTCGGACCATCGCGACCGACGCCTACCTCAACGAGGAGACCGTCCTAGCTTTGCTTATGATGATACCACTCAGGGCTACACCAATGCAGGCTACGAATGCATCGGCGGCGGAAGGCCAATCCGGTGCGGGATTCTCGACCTGATCCCAACCAAGGGTGCAAGCTTCATCCACAATCGATGGGACATCGTGAACGAAGTTGTCCTTCGCAACATCACCCGTCATCGCAGAATAAACGCGGATTGGGCGCTATCATGCATCCAATCTGACCTGCGTCACAGAATCGCCAGGCGCCCAGGCTCGGAATGGCTTGACAACAGGTGCCAGGTGGCATTCAGCAGCGTCATTCGATGTGATGAAGGAGGGTGGGTGCTGATCGAGGACTTGGTGAGGCATGAGCAACTATGGACCCATGAGAGCAGACGCATCACCGAAGCGGTCTCAAGGACCGATGAGCAACAGAGGAAGAGAGTGTACAATGAAAGACTTCAGCTATTGTTCCAAGGGAACATGCTCGCAGCCACGAAACGCCATAAGGCCAAGATTCGGTTGCAGTTCCTGGGAGTGAGAGTGAAGGACCCCGGCGTGGAAACTCTTGGATCCGCAGGTTCGAACATGTTGGTATCGGTTCCTGACCAGATCACGGAGATCCAGAACAATGATCGTTGCCGGCACAACCAGAGGTACCTGAACGTTTGCAATGGCTGGGTGAAGCCATGGGCAGTTCGGGCTACAAGTGGTCATTCTGCGCACTCAGATCCCCAGAACAATTTGCTTCAGTTGGACAAGAACAGGTTCGCAATATCTCCATCTATGACCCTCTAAACGTCTTGGAGGCGCGTTCCACGCTACGGCATGCCGCAACTTGGACTCCATTGTCACGCAAGGCATCATGCCTGGTTCGGAGGACCCCGACGGGGACTTCGACCATAGGCGCCAATTTCGAGGCAACCAAGGCGGCAGACTCCATAGCTATTGGGGGGTGTTTGCACCGTTCGATCACCGGAACGCGACGACCAAGGTGCGGGTACATGGACGAGATGCCAAGCACATGCCACTGGCGGTCCTTCATGTCCCATCGCAGGACCTTGCACGAGAAGATGGACGTATCACAGACAGCGGCATCATGATCGTTGGCCGAACGATACCGTTCCATTTCGTCAAGGAGGTATGGTTTTGCGTCCCGGATCCTCAAGATACACACTCTTTCGCTCTGGTGGAAAAGATCTACGATGAACGGTTGGAGAAAGAGCTGGTGTTGAACTACAATGCATCACCGTTGCTTCCTGAGTTCGAGAGATACCGAACGCCAAGCAAGATCATGGAATTGCTTTGCGAGATGCCTCCTGGACCCCACGACACCAGCAAGGAGCAGATCATTCGAGACCTTACGACTGTCCTGGAGTCCCACAGGGAGAACACGGTTCGGCATCACTACATGGACAAAGGGATCAAGTTTGTCATCAAGAATTGGCGACCCGAAGACCTACGCAGAGACGAGGATGGAAGGAGAATGAGGGTGTGCCCGGCATGCTACAACATCGTTCCAGCATGCTTCTCCCGATGCACGTCTTGCTGGTCACAGTTCGTTTCTAGCGGATATTACCAAGGTTCTCCACAACGGGAGACTCCTACGGAGATCCCCAGTGACTTCATCGCTCAGACAATGGAAGCCGCGGCAGCAGCAGTGCCTGAGGCGCCCGAAGAGGAGCAGGAAGCCATGGAGGTAGAGACCGTTGCGGAACCTGAGGAAATCCCAGAACCATCTGTCATCGCGGAGGACGATCCAGAACAGGAACCTGATGAAGAAATGGACATAGAGCCAGGAGAGGACTTTGATGACGCAGTACCAGATGCAGTTGCACAGGAACGCCGTCCCGTCTTCATTACCGGCCAGTCTTTGAACATCGATCCTGAGCTACAACTCGCACGTACCGCCATGCAGCCATCCTACTACTCAGGGAAGCGAAATGCCCATTGCATCGACGCCAACATGGTCGCTCTTTCGTATATGGCTTTCGTGGTATGCAGGACCATCTACAAGGCTTGGTCAGGCTTCGCGAAGTGGGCTACTATGCCGTTGTTTCAGATGAAGGAGAATTTCGCGCTTGGCCAACGCTATGATGTGCTCGGAAAGTGGGGATCATTGGCTGTAGTGGACAGAGAGACTGGTGTGAGCAGGGATGTGACTGATGAGGAGATCATTCGCTTTGCCAAGGAACCTGAGAACCTCAAGCAGTACGATCCCAACGGGACTTACACTTTGAAGCGCTTCCGGACGAATCAGATGCTTTCGTTGCTTACACGGGGAGCCAACATGATGGGAATTGGCAGGGACAACTTCAACCCTACTACGTACTTGAAGAGCAACAGGGATGAAGATGTGAAGGCTATGCACTTTTGTTGCCTGAACGTCCTGTGCGAGGGGATTCCGATGGTGACAGGACACCAACAATTCTCAGTGCTACGACCAACGCCAACTGGACCGGTGGACTTCTTGTACATCGACCCCGTCGGTATCCTGCTGACTCATGCCGATCATTCAGTCCAGACCATCGGATTGCTGGTGGACCACAATGTGCAAATGCCTGCGCATTTCATGGACAGATTGAACAGATCCAAGGCTGAGAGACAGCAAACCCCGACGACCAAGCGTACTGAAGCCCTACACCACATTTCGGCCGCTGACTATCTCCCTCCAGGTGGTACTTCCATTCTGGACACGCCTGTCACAACGGAGGAACGTGCAAGCGCTTCTTCGGCCAAGGGACCTTCAAAAGGGCGTGAGAGAACCGGAGGTGAACAGCATGGAGGCTGGAACGCCAACACCTACTATGACTACCGGCAAAGGCCGAAACAAAGGCAAGGACAAAGGAAAGCAAAGGGAACAGTATCCAGAGGAAAACCTCCGGCCCTGGGACCGCAATCCTGCGACCACGCGAAGATGGAGGTGAATCAACGCTTGGTCTTCCTCGCCTATCAGTTCGTGACCTCTGAGCTTCGCCCATGGAATGCCATCGCGAATGCTTCTTTCTTCGGTGACGCCTGATTCGTTTGCCATTTCAGGGGATCGTTACTGAAGTAGATGAGTGTCACAACGTTTCTAATTGGGATGCAAAGCTCTGATTTTCAATGTCAACGTTGCGGCGGAACATTTTCTGTTGTCCTATCGTGCCATCTTCCGGGTGAGCAGCGTCGGAGACGCCACTCATGGGGGGTGCGAACGGACTGCGATGCCTTGTCAAGTTCTAAGGTGTCACTATAAGAGCTGTGAGCAAGACCGTGTAAAGTGCAAGAGAAGGGGGCACGCTACGCGTCCCTCGACTCTAAGGGGGCACGCTACGCTTCCCTCATCTTTACCTTTCTATGTGACCGCCCACGCAACGTTTGGCTCAAGTCAATGCCCATAGCTAAGTGCTATAAGTGTCTTCTATCCTGAGCAATCAGAGCTATCCCGTTGCACAGACGAACCGCCGCCGGCAGTGAGTGCAAAAGGAACGACCGCCGGTTCTGCCTGCATAGGATCGCACGTGTGGAAGTAAGAGGGAGAGACAGGGTCCAGTCTGTGGAGAGTGCAAGCCAGCCACACCTACATTCATTACAGCTCTGGTGGGGAGAGCAGCGACCAAGTCGAGATCAATCCCCCACGCAATATATATATATATAGTGACGAAAGAAATCAATGAAGAACATCACAGACCCACCCCCGAAATGCGCCACAAAACAAAGGAACCCCCATACGTAGCCCACTTGAAGGTGCAAAAAAAAAACAAGGGAACCCACAGCGGAACCACCGTCGATATTTTAAAAACCATGGGACCCCACTTAAAAAATGCGGAAAAAACCAGGGAACCAACAGGGAACCACCGTCCATGCTGCAACAAACAATGGCAAATGCCAAGAAAGACTACGTGAAGAATCAAGAAGACATACACAGACACCACCGAAATGCTGCAAAAAACAAAGGAACCCATATGTAGCCCACCTGAAGTGTTGCAAAAAACAAGGGAACCCACAGGGAACCCACCCCATCTGATGCAAAAACCAAGGGAACCCACTTACACACCCTTTGGGTAGTATAACACTATTAGAACGGTGGAAGGTCCCAGACATGCCGGAGTCAATCAAACTCAGTTGGCAGCTGAGTATTATACCACCGCTTTGTCCTAAGGGTGAAATCATTTGCCAGCCACCGCTGGGCTCGTTCAGGTTCCCTCGCCTGTATCCTCACACCCTGCAGCATACAATCTCGAATCAAACTGCGGCGGATCAGTAGAGTCTGCCTGTCCTAGCTTTCTGCAAGCGGACAATTTCGGATGCAGATTTCCCATGCTGCGCGTTGCTCTACGTAAAAGACTACGGCGCTCAGCTTCGACCTTGCAACAGGCTCAACATTTCAGAAGCGAATGAGCATGATATGACGGGCTCACATTCGTGCATTCGGAAAAACCTGCTAGATGTCAACAAAGAGTTTTGGCTGCCCACATGGACTACAGCAAGGCTCACTTACTCATCCTAAACCCTACACCGCAACGCAACCACGTTTTGGTGGCCTTTAGAAACAGAAGGCTGAGATTACGTCAAAGCACGGCTTCATCACTGACTAGCCGAAAAGTTTACCAGCTGCTCAGGCAACAGTTTGGGCAACGCTCATACATGCACTGGCTCAGATGGCAGACCTCATTGCCAGAAAGCAAACCCCATCGCTTTTAGTGCCGGGCTCAACGCTCGTAAAACATGCGTGCCCTGCCTCAGACAAGGCTTGCACACTGCTGAACCGAAAAGTTTAGTAACTGACGCAACAGTTCGGGTCACAGCAAAGCTCACGCTCAACCGAAAACGAAGAAGTTACTAGCTGCTCACGCAACAGTTCGCGTCACAGCAAGGCTCTCTCACCCACTGCTTCGGCAGGGCTCGCACCGCTGATCAGTGCCGGGCTCAAAGCCGTAAACATTCATTCCCTTGGAAAAGAAAGAGCGGAGCTCACTGCTCACCCGACACCGAAGAATACACGCTGCAGGCAACCGTTCGTCACAGCAAAGCTCACTCACTCACACTCACTGACTCACGTACTAAAAGCTGGCAGAGCTTAGTCACTGCTCACTGACCGCTGATCACTCTCAGTTGCTCTGCTTTAAGGATCTTCGCGACTCTGCGCGCTTCCACCTGCTTTGGACGAAGGACAATCAAGACATCTTGTAGACACGCAGACAGTACCACACCTTTGCATCCTGACGCTCCTGTCGCAGGCGGGCCACAAAGTCTCGTAGCAACAGGCCAGACGAGGAAGGACATTCATTTACGAAGGACGTTCTACACTCCTGCGGCAACTCCACTCTTTGAGGAGGAGGAACAGGAGGTGCTTTCACGTCGGACATGGTTGCAACACTTGGGCCAAAAGAGCGGTCGAATTGCGGAGCCAATTCCGGAAGCTGTTCTCTAGGATGCTTGGAAGGGCCTCCTCTGTGTGAGAAAGTTCTGTTTGCAAGGTTCACATGTTTCCGAGCGCTCCCCTTGTTATTTCGAATTTTGAAGGAACACCGGCAAAATGCAAAACAGAGCTGGCGAGGTTTATATACGGTTGCACGCAACGGCCAGCTGTGTACGAAGAGGTGGCATCTGCTCGACGAAAAACGGTATGACTGGGCCCCAGAAATGGCTCCCAAATCTGAGCTCTAATTTGGGGCCCCGAATTGCGTGAGCTTGTATGTCCAACGAAGAAAGCCAAAATCTGGGGCCCGTTTCGGTGCCCGGACTAGAGCTGCTTTTTGGAACCCGTTTCAGCTGGAAAACTGCACGGAAAATAAAAATCTTTCCGCATGCTGTTTGGATCAACGTCCAAGAAAGCCAACATGCTGTGAAATGTGAATTATTTCTGGCAAACTTGCCATCGGCTGCCATTTCAAGACAAATGCTTCTGTTCTTGTTCGTACAAGATCTTTCCCACACAGTGTGAGAAAGTTTTGTTTGCAAGGTTCACATGTTTCCGAGCGCTCCCCTTGTTATTTAGAATTTTGAAGGAACACCGGCAAAATGCAAAACAGAGCTGGCGAGGTTTATATACGGTTGCACGCAACGGCCAGCTGTGTACGCAGAGGTGGCATCTGCTCGACGAAAACCGGTATGACTGGGCCCCAGAAATGGCTCCCAAATCTGAGCTCTAATTTGGGGCCCCGAATTGCGTGAGCTTGTATGTCCAACGAAGAAAGCCAAAATCGGGAGCCCCGTTTCGGTGCCCGGACTAGAGCTGCTTTTTGGAACCCGTCTCAGCTGGAAAACGTCAAACAAAATTCCTTCCGCATGCTGTTTGGATCAACGTCCAAGAAAGCAACATGCTGTGGAAATGTGAATTATTTTCTGGCAAAACTGCAATCGGCTGCCATTTCCAAGGAACAAATGTTCTGGTTCTTGTTTCGTAAAAGAATCTTTCCCACACCGGGGAGCCTTCGAGGCCTTCCTACGATTCTCAGGACAAAAAAAGAGGTACTGCAAGTGGAGCATTTCCCAGGCGCCAACAGCACGCGCACGTACAGCAGAATCGAAAAGTTTGAAGCTACAATTGAGAGTAACCTAGATGCCCAGGACTGCGGCAAATCTCGCATCACGTGGCATTTAGCAGCAGCCAACTTATCAAGAGCATTACAATAGCGAGGGCCGCGAGCTCAGGTATGCATCAGAGGGTGAGGCCTATTTAACGTCTTTTGGTCTCGACCCAAACTGCAAACAGCAGACGTGCTTTTTTTTTTTTTTTTTCACTTCAAAGCAGCATATCCAAATGCAGCGCAATATGTGCGATGGAACTGGGCCACACGTGCAGCCACTGTCCTGAACATCTTCTTCAGTTCCACTCTTCTCTGAAACATAATGCGCGAGCTGGAGAAACCATGGGAACCCACATGTACCCCACAGGGAACCGAGCTGACACACTGCAAGAGCCAAGGGAGCCCGCCCAGACCTTTGCGCAATATAGCCCACTTGCAATGCTGCAAAAGCAAGGAACCCACAGGGAACCCACCGTCGATGCTGTTAAACCATGTGGAACCCATTAAGAATGCTGCAAAAAACTAGGGAACCCACAAGGAACCCAGCTGACATGCTGCAAAAGCCAAGGGAGCCCGCCAAGAACCTTTGAGCGACGTATACTGAAAAACCCATGGGAACCCACTTCAAATGCTGAAAAAAACCAGGGAACCCAACAGACCCCACCGTCGATGCTGTTAAAAACCATGGGAACCCACTTAAAAATGCTGCAAAAACCAGGGAACCCACAGGGAACCCACAGGGAACCCACAGGGAACCCACCGTCCATGCTGCAAAAACCATGGCAATCTACAAGAAAGCTAAGTGAAGAATCAATGAAGAACATACACAGACCCACCCGAAATGCTGCAAAAAACAAAGGAACCCATATGTAGCCCACCTGAAGTGTTGCAAAAAAAAACAAGGGAACCCACAGGGAACCCACCGTCGATATTGTTAAAAACCATGGGAACCCACTTAAAAAATGCTGCAAAAACCAGGGAACCCACAGGGAACCCACAGGGAACCCACCGTCCATGCTGCAAAAACCATGGCAATCCACAAGAAAGCTAAGTGAAGAATCAATGAAGAACATACACAGACCCACCCGAAATGCTGCAAAAAACAAAGGAACCCATATGTAGCCCACCTGAAGTGTTGCAAAAAACAAGGGAACCCACAGGGAACCCACCCCATCCGCTGCAAAAACCAAGGGAACCCACTTACACACCCTTTGGGTAGTATAACACTATTAGAACGGTGGAAGGTCCCAGACATGCCGGAGTCAATCAAACTCAGTTGGCAGCTGAGTATTATACCACCGCTTTGTCCTAAGGGTGAAATCATTTTCCCGCCACCGCTGGGCTCGTTCAGGTTCCCTCGCCTGTATCCTCACACCCTGCAGCATACAATCTCGAATCAAACTGCGGCGGATCAGTAGAGTCTGCCTGTCCTAGCTTTCTGCTAGCGGACAATTTCGGATCCAGATTTCCCATGCTGCGCGTTGCTCTACGAAAACGACTACGGCGCTCAGCTTCGACCTTGCAACAGGCTCAACATGTCAGAAGCACTTGCGAATGAGCATGATATGACGGACTCACATTCGTGCATTCGGAAAACCTGCTAGATGTCAACAAAGAGTTTTGGCTGCCCACATGGACTACAGCAAGGCTCACTTACTCATCCTAAACCCTACACCGCAACGCAACCACGTTTTGGTGGCCTTTAGAAACAGAAGGCTGAGATTACGTCAAAGCACGGCTTCGTCACTGACTAGCCCGAAAAGTTTACCAGCTGCTCAGGGAACAGTTTGGGCAACGCTCATACATGCACTGGCTCAGATGGCAGACCTCATTGCCAGAAGGCAAACCCCACTCCGCAGCGTCATCGCTTTTAGTGCCGGGCTCAACGCTCGTAAAACATGCGTGCCCTGCCTCAGACAAGGCTTGCACACTGCTGAACCGAAAAGTTTAGTAACTGACGCAACAGTTCGGGTCACAGCAAAGCTCACGCTCAATCGAAAACGAAGAAGTTACTAGCTGCTCATGCAACAGTTCGCGTCACAGCAAGGCTCTCTCACCCACTGCTTCGGCAGGGCTCGCACCGCTGATCAGTGCCGGGCTCAAAGCCGTAAACATTCATTCCCTTGGAACAGAAAGAGCGAAGCTCACTGCTCACCCGACACCGAAGAATACACGCTGCAGGCAACCGTTCGTCACAGCAAAGCTCACTCACTCACACTCACTGACTCACGTACTAAAAGCTGGCAGAGCTTAGTCACTGCTCACTGACCGCTGATCACCCTCAGTTGCTCTGCTTTAAGGATCTTCGCGACTCTGCGCACTTCCACCTGCTTTGGACGAAGGACAATCAAGACATCTTGTAGACACGCAGACAGTACCACACCTTTGCATTCTGACGCTCCTGTCGCAGGCGGACCACACAGTCTCGTAGCAACAGGCCAGACGAGGAAGGACATTCATTTACGAAGGACGTTCTACACTCCTGCGGCAACTCCACTCTTTGAGGAGGAGGAACCGGAGGTGCTTTCACGTCGGACATGGTTGCAACACTTGGGCCAAAAGAGTGGTCGAATTGCGGAGCCAATTCCGGAAGCTGTTCTCTAGGATGCTTGGAAGGGCCTCCTCTGTGTGAGAAAGTTTTGTTTGCAAGGTTCACATGTTTCCGAGCGCTCCCCTTGTTATTTCGAATTTTGAAGGAACACCGGCAAAATGCAAAACAGAGCTGGCGAGGTTTATATACGGTTGCACGCAACGGCCAGCTGTGTACGCAGAGGTGGCATCTGCTCGACGACAAACGGTATGACTGGGCCCCAGAAATGGCTCCCAAATCTGAGCTCTAATTTGGGGCCCCGAATTGCGTGAGCTTGTATGTCCAACGAAGAAAGCCAAAATCTGGGGCCCGTTTCGGTGCCCGGACTATAGCTGCTTTTTGGAACCCGTTTCAGCTGGAAAACTGCACGGAAAATAAAAATCCTTCCGCATGCTGTTTGGATCAACGTCCAAGAAAGCCAACATGCTGTGAAATGTGAATTATTTCTGGCAAACTTGCCATCGGCTGCCATTTCAAGACAAATGCTTCTGTTCTTGTTCGTACAAGATCTTTCCCACACTGTGTGAGAAAGTTCTGTTTGCAAGGTTCACATGTTTCCGAGCGCTCCCCTTGTTATTTCGAATTTTGAAGTAACACCGGCAAAATGCAAAACAGAGCTGGCGAGGTTTATATACGGTTGCACGCAACGGCCAGCTGTGTACGCAGAGGTGGCATCTGCTCGACGAAAAACGGTATGACTGGGCCCCAGAAATGGCTCCAAAATCTGAGCTCTAATTTGGGGCCCCGAATTGCGTGAGCTTGTATGTCCAACGAAGAAAGCCAAAATCTGGGGCCCGTTTCGGTGCCCGGACTAGAGCTGCTTTTTGGAACCCGTTTCAGCTGGAAAACTGCACGAAAAATAAAAATCCTTCCGCATGCTGTTTGGATCAACGTCCAAGAAAGCCAACATGCTGTGAAATGTGAATTATTTCTGGCAAACTTGCCATCGGCTGCCATTTCAAGACAAATGCTTCTGTTCTTGTTCGTACAAGATCTTTCCCACACAGGGGAGGCCCTTCGAGGCTTACTACGATTCTGTAGGAAAAAAGAGCTCCTGCAAGTGGAGCTTCCAGGCGCAAAGCACCGCGCACGTACAGCAAGCAATCGAAACAGTTGAAGCTACAATCTGAGAGTAACATCTGCCAGTACCTGCCGCAAAATCCTCGCATCAGCGTGGCATTTAGCAGCAGCAAACTTATCAAGAGCATTACAATAGGAGGGCGGCGAGCCTCATGTGCATCAGAGGTGAGCCTATTTAACGTCTTTGGTCTCGACCCAAACTGCAAACAGCAGACGTGCTTTTTGCAGCCTTACTTCAAAGCAGCAAATCCAAATGCAGCGCAATATGTGCGATGGAACTGGGCCACACCTGCAGCCACTGTCCTGAACATCTTCTTCAGTTCCACTCTTCTCTGAAACATACTGCGCGAGCTGGAGAAACCATGGGAACCCACATGTACCCCACAGGGAACCGAGCTGACACACTGCAAGAGCCAAGGGAGCCCGCCCAGACCTTTGCGCAATATAGCCCACTTGCAATGCTGCAAAAAGCAAGGAACCCACAGGGAACCCACCGTCGATGATGTTAAACCATGTGGAACCCATTAAAAATGCTGCAAAAAACTAGGGAACCCACAGGGAACCCAGCTGACATGCTGCAAAAGCCAAGGGAGCCCGCCAAGACCTTTGAGCGACGAATACTGGAAAACCATGGGAACCCACTTCAAATGCTGCAAAAAACCAGGGAACCCAACAAACCCCACCGTCGATGCTGTTAAAAACCATGGGAACCCACTTAAAAATGCTGCAAAAACCAGGGAACCCACAGGGAACCCACAGGGAACCCACAGGGAACCCACAGGGAACCCACCGTCCATGCTGCAAAAACCATGGCAATCTACAAGAAAGCTAAGTGAAGAATCAACGAAGAACATACACAGACCCACCCGAAATGCTGCAAAAAACAAAGGAACCCATATGTAGCCCACTTGAAGTGTTGCAAAAAAAAACAAGGGAACCCACAGGGAACCCACCGTCGATATTGTTAAAAACCATGGGAACCCACTTAAAAAATGCTGCAAAAACCAGGGAACCCACAGGGAACCCACAGGGAACCCACAGGGAACCCACAGGGAACCCACCGTCCATGCTGCAAAAACCATGGCAATCTACAAGAAAGCTAAGTGAAGAATCAATGAAGAACATACACAGACCCACCCGAAATGCTGCAAAAAACAAAGGAACCCATATGTAGCCCACCTGAAGTGTTGCAAAAAAACAAGGGAACCCACAGGGAACCCACCCCATCTGCTGCAAAAACCAAGGGAACCCACTTACACACCCTTTGGGTAGTATAACACTATTAGAACGGTGGAAGGTCCCAGACATGCCCGAGTCAATCAAACTCAGTTGGCAGCTGAGTATTATACCACCGGCTTTGTCCTAAGGGTGAAATCATTTGCCCGCCACCGCTGGGCTCGTTCAGGTTCCCTCGCCTGTATCCTCACACCCTGCAGCATACAATCTCGAATCAAACTGCGGCGGATCAGTAGAGTCTGCCTGTCCGAGCTTTCTGCTAGCGGACAATTTCGGATCCAGATTTCCCATGCTGCGCGTTGCTCTATGTAAAAGACTACGGCGCTCAGCTTAGACCTTGCAACAGGCTCAACATTTCAGAAGCACTTGCGAATGAGCATGATATGACGGGCTCACATTCGTGCATTCGGAAAAACCTTCTAGATGTCAACAAAGAGTTTTGGCTGCCCACATGGACTACAGCAAGGCTCACTTACTCGTCCTAAACCCTACACCGCAATGCAACCACGTTTTGGTGGCCTTTAGAAACAGAAGGCTGAGATTACGTCAAAGCACGGCTTCGTCACTGACTAGCCCGAAAAGTTTACCAGCTGCTCAGGCAACAGTTTGGGCAACGCTCATACATGCACTGGCTCAGATGGCAGACCTCATTGCCAGAAGGCAAACCCCACGCCGCAGCGTCATCGCTTTTAGTGCCGGGCTCAACGCTCGTAAAACATGCGTGCCCTGCCTCAGACAAGGCTTGCACACTGCTGAACCGAAAAGTTTAGTAACTGACGCAACAGTTCGGGTCACAGAAAAGCTCACGCTCAACCGAAAACGAAGAAGTTACTAGCTGCTCACGCAACAGTGCAACAGTTCGCGTCACAGCAAGGCTCTCTCACCCACTGCTTCGGCAGGGCTCGCACCGCTGATCAGTGTCGGGCTCAAAGCCGTAAACATTCATTCCCTTGGAAAAGAAAGAGCGAAGCTCACTGCTCACCCGACACCGAAGAATACACGCTGCAGGCAACCCTTCGTCACAGCAAAGCTCACTCACTCACACTCACTGACTCACGTACTAAAAGCTGGCAGAGCTTAGTCACTGCTCACTGACCGCTGATCACTCTCAGTTGCTCTGCTTTAAGGATCTTCGCGACTCTGCGCGCTTCCACCTGCTTTGGACGAAGGACAATCAAGACATCTTGTAGACACGCAGACAGTACCACACCTTTGCATCCTGACGCTCCTGTCGCAGGCGGGCCACAAAGTCTCGTAGCAACAGGCCAGACGAGGAAGGACATTCATTTACGAAGGACGTTCTACACTCCTGCGGCAACTCCACTCTTTGAGGAGGAGGAACAGGAGGTGCTTTCACGTCGGACATGGTTGCAACACTTGGGCCAAAAGAGCGGTCGAATTGCGGAGCCAATTCCGGAAGCTGTTCTCTAGGATGCTTGGAAGGGCCTCCTCTGTGTGAGAAAGTTCTGTTTGCAAGGTTCACATGTTTCCGAGCGCTCCCCTTGTTATTTCGAATTTTGAAGGAACACCGGCAAAATGCAAAACAGAGCTGGCGAGGTTTATATACGGTTGCACGCAACGGCCAGCTGTGTACGCAGAGGTGGCATCTGCTCGACGAAAACCGGTATGACTGGGCCCCAGAAATGGCTCCCAAATCTGAGCTCTAATTTGGGGCCCCGAATTGCGTGAGCTTGTATGTCCAACGAAGAAAGCCAAAATCTGGGGCCCGTTTCGGTGCCCGGACTAGAGCTGCTTTTTGGAACCCGTTTCAGCTGGAAAACTGCACGGAAAATAAAAATCCTTCCGCATG